>VYZX01000812.1:0-27858 GCA_013401335.1 Brachypteracias leptosomus
ACTGGTCCTTGATGTAGAGGGCAATACCAACTCCCCTCCTACCCTGCCTGTCCTTCCTAAGGAGCTTGTATCTCTCTATTCCTATGTTCCAGTCACGGGAATCATCCCACCAAGTTTCAGTGATAGCTGCTATGTCATAGCTTTCCAGCAGCACAGTGGCCCTTAATTCATCCTGTTTACTGCCCATGCCTTTCAAGGGTGCAATACCAGTTCTGCTTAACGCAGTTCAGCGTCCACATTGCTCATGCTTCCTCCTCCAAATACCCAGCATGAACACTGAAAATAAAACAAGTTCAGTGGAGCCACCCAGGACAGACTGTATTGTTAAAGCTATTTTCAAAGCAATATTATCATGCATAAAATGTTGGCGGCTGGCTGATGGACTTGGAGACTGTGTATGTACATCCGGCTTTCATTTTGCTTTCTGACAGCTGGCTTGCTTACCATATATATCCTGCTTTATAGCATACAAAACGGGGGGAGAGTGGGGGAGAAACAACAGAGAGATCCCTGTTATGATGAATTTGATCATCAGTGAAAGAATATACCTGTAAGTATGTCTTGTAAAATATATGGAATCATTCAAAGCATACTCACTTTCCTCTGAGATTTTAAAGAGGCGTTAATATGAAACCCAGGACACTATGGGAATAGGGAATAGCTTCTTGTTGTCAATTTTGGACAGACTTCTACTTGAGTGAGTCCTCTCAAAGGGAGGCTGCTAAAGTCAGCTTTTGCTGAATTTTAGACACAAGATCTTTTCAAACACTAACAACAAATGTAAATGCTAATTTCTGTCTCCATTTTATAACATTGTCCACCATGATGCTTGACATCAGATGAATGGATTTGGTTAACACACGGGACAAGGCAAACGATGTAACTTTTTAAAACTACAATTCCAATATATTTTTTGCAGCAAAAGTTGAGACGTGGCCATTCAAGATTCAGCAGCTGAAGACCTGGTCTATAAGAAATGGTCACTTGAAATTTACATGAGCATTGCCAGAATTGCTTCAGCAATGTTGCAGGACCATGATTTCTGTAGTGAGGCTTTCTGCTTTTCACCTTTACTTCAGAAATTACAATCAGAACAAGGCGAGATGCAACACTTCTGATTTATCTGGGGGAAAGGGACAGACACAGCTCAACTTCCTCACACGAATAGTCCTTGCTGGTCTGAATGGGATGATCTTTTAATGGAATCACTACGTTGCTTCTTGATTATAAAGCAGATTAATCTAATAATATGAGTGGTTTGAACTGCTCTTAAACAAAAAAATATAAAAGGAATAATTAAGTATGAGAGATTATCTTTACTGTGCAGCTACTCTAAAATGCCAATATGAATACTAGGACATGGGATGATTCAGAAAATCACAAGCACCCAGCGATGTGCAAATAAACAGAGAGAGGAACAACTGCCTATTCCTGGCTATGTAATCTGAGTCTATGTTAAAGGAGGGCTGGTCTGAGAAAGGAAAATGAAATCAAGAAAATCTACATTAGGTGTCTAAGCAAATCACTCTGAGATGTATGAATGGTGGTACCAAATGTCAGGCAAAAAACAAATAACACTAACAGCTTCATAAGTCCTGCTTAAACAAATGCAATAAAGAGTGGAAGGAGGCAAGTAATATATTCCAGAGGATGTTTTACAAAACCTGGCAAAACCAAGCAACTTCTTGCAATCAAATTATGTACGCCTGGTACATAGTTCACTACAAATTCTAATCATTTCTACCTTTCTAATAACATTACATAGAAAAATACATCATCATCCATCAACCAGATGGAGTATGATAGTTATACAAAACATATTATATGGTTTTTTATTTTTCACAATGAGAAAGTGATAAAATTGTGCACTCTGCAGTTAACGAATACAAATAAATATTTTTGGCTCTGCAAATATCTGTAAATATTTATTTGAAAAATACTACATATACATGTTTACTCATTAAAAATACTATTTTATGCTGTGGGGAGGGAGAGGGATTTTACTCAGACATAGGACTGCTGCCTCCTCAACACAAAGATAGCAAAGTTCTGTTGTTTATCTCCAGAGAATTTCAGACAAATTTTCTGGCTGTACCTCCCATGCCATGGAAACATCTGGGCACTCAAGGCTTGTTGGAAAAAGACAATGTTTATTTTGCTGTGCTTCAGTAAAGTTCATATATTCATTGAACAGGAGAGGAAACATTTCAGCATGCAAAGCCACCATGGTGCTCTATGGAGCTGTGGTTAGATGCTGTATTTTCCCACTTTCTGCAGGCAGCTTGCTGCATACTGCTATCTCCCACACCCTGAACTGGCAACTGAATTGCTCCTACAGAGCATCAGAAAAGACTTTGCAAAGATGAGGGCAGGTGCAAATCAACTGTGCTGTTTCACATCCAAAGACATTTTCAACACCCAACAGTTGTAAAGCACTATAAGAGAACATAGTTGGTGCTAGCTTTCATTGCAACCTAGTTGCAATGCTGGGTTTTCTTGGTAGGCAGCCCAAAACATTGAAAGAGAAGTCAGAAGGATTGCTCTGGTGCTACAAGCCCTGCAATGGTAATACTGTAGAAGTCACAGGGTGAACAGCATGGAAGGAAGCCACTAAAACAACAGAATGCGAACTAGACTGGTTAGGGGACAGCTCCAGCGATGGCAGATGTACAGGAGCATGCAGCTGGCTTTCCAGGAAGCCAGACACACAGCCCTTCAGCTGTAACATGTCTGAGGCTCCACATGCCCCATGTAGACCATTGTGAAGAGACAGGTCCTCTGTAGAAACACTGGAGTAAAAATAAATTTGTCTAACAAGGCAGAATGTTTCAATACCTGATTCAATAGGGGATTATATATCACCTAACAAGGGATGTGAACAGAAGAGTTGTGGTAGAAAGCAGGTGCCAGCTGATGGAAACAATCTTCTCTAGAAACTGTCATCAGCTGTTGTGTTACTTTTTCTTTGGCCTTCTAGGCTACTTTGGATAAATTGGTAGAGATTCTTGAAAACTTACTCCCTCCTACCTTTATTTGTGTGTGCCATTTCCTTCCCACAAAGTATGACATTTATACAAATTCAGGTTGCTGCTCTCCTACTCATGGGACGAACACAACACAAATATCCAGCCAGGATCCAAGCTTACCTGCTGGCACAATAATGGATCATGAGCAGCTTCACTGTTCTACAGACTTGATTCCACAAGGAATAAGGTTCATATATACCAATAAGGTTTCGGGCAAAAATTTTGCAGTTGAATTTAACAGAATATCAACTGCTACCATGGCCTGACCTGACCTATGCTAAAAAAGAGCTTTAAAAATGCCACTGGCTCATTGCTATGTATGCCTTCAGATTGAGCCCTTAACTCAGTTAAAATAACAGGGGAAAGGCAGCCTGGCAAGGGAAAAAAAAAAGTCAATAAAAACACATTGTTAGTGTTATTGTAGCAAAACTGGCAAAGAAAATCAAAGGCTTGAATTTCCCTTTGTTTTCCATTAGCAGTGATTCCATTGAATGATCATCTAAATTGTGCTTTGATACCAGCTTCAGCACTGTTGAAAACATTTAAGAATATTCATAATGATAAATGATGTAGCTGTTTTGATTTGCAAAGAGTCTAATGCACTCCACAGACACCACCTATTTTGCTTGCAGGCTCTGTTAATTCGACAGAACACTTAAAAAAGAGAAAGAAGAAAGCAATGTTTCATCATCCAAATGAGAAATACTCTTTGGTTAGAGAAGAAGGATGACCTTGCTGATACAGTACCAGCCTGAGATATGGGGCAGACACCTCTGCTGACGTTATGCAATCATGTCATAAATTTTTCCCTGACTTCCTCAAGAAAATACCTTTGCAAATCATTTCATAGTGGGGAATTTGTCCTATATCATCATGGACTGTGTTGAAGACAGAGCGAAAGCAAGACATGCCTCCTGGTCGAGCTCTGCCTGCACAAGCTTCCATTGCCTGCCAGGTCTTCTGTTTGTCATCCCCACTCCCATGCCTCCTCACCCAGTCCAAGCAGCCCCAAACCCCACTCACACTTTGTCCGTGCCATAGCTCCGGTAGTCCACCGCTGCCGATACAGCCACTATCAGAGCAGGCATGCCATAGCCAACCAAATAGAAGTACTTCTTTCGTGAATGTTCACTCTCAAAAACCTCCACCAGCATGATGTAGAGCTGAACCCCTTCCAGAAACATCCAGGTGAAAGCTGCCAGGAAGAAGAAGTGCAGGAGGGCAGCAAAGACGGCACAGGCAATCTGCGTGTGGATTGAAAAGAGTGAGGGAAGATGTTTGTACCATGCTGAATTAATGCAACAGTCAAGATTACTCTTACTGTGAGGTTTAATAAGAATGAGGAAGTTCTTATCTTCCCTTTTCCAAAGGAAGAACTTTTTTTCACTTGGAAAATGTGTGTGAATTATTTTAAAATAGACACATCTCTGCATATATAAATTATATTCAAAGATAAAAAGATAGATATGCATACAGTCTGGCAAATAAACATATGAAGATGAACATAGTCTAAGCATATTTTTACAACCTGCTTATTAAACATACATGTGTTATTTACAAACAATGCACACGCAGCCTCTGAAATCACAGCAGGCATCAGCATTTGACTCTCAGTTAACATCCGAGGTCCCGATCCTGTGAAGACTCATGCATGGAATTAAAGGAGCATGGAAAATAATCTCACTGTGTGGTCAAACGACCCATAAGCACTGAGACAAGAGACTGTGGTAGAACATAAAGTGCTTTGCCTCTTACCGGCTGGTCAGTCCGGTTGATGCCAATGAGGAAAAGGAGTTCTGCCACGAAGAGGCTGATGCACAAGTTCTTGTGAATCGTGTTGCGGTCACTCTGCAGTCCACGGAAGAAGCAGAAGGTGAAGATGCAGATCAGGAGGCAGACCAGTGAGAGCAGGATGCCAACCCATGTGATAAAGTCCAGGAGCAGGTCATGGACTGCATTGCTGTGCTGGAGAGAAAACAAATGAAAATCATCAGTTGCATGCTACATGACTTCTAATACACATCCCAGACATAGAGCAAGGCTGTCTGATACTCTCCCCCAAGTATTTGTATCCACTCACCAAGCTGTGGTGCAAGGCATAAGTACCAAAAAGACAAACGGACCTAGACTTGAATCCTGCATCAAGAAAGCTGCAATCTGAAACAGAGACTCCAAAGTGTCTAGCAAGCTGCAGGTGCCCTGAACAGAGTCAGACACCAAAATATTCTAGAAACAATGATGCTGTTGCTGAAAATACTGAGATGTCATAGCTAGTCTTGCGTGAAGCTCCATCTTTCACAAACATGGCAAAGGAGCAGACACGCAGTACAAAGAACCATTCAACACTGTGATTCGACTGTAAAAATGGATAATGCTAACTACATTGTGGAGATTACAACCACAAGTCCATTACAAACATTTACCAACAGTGAAAAAAACCTCTCTAAATGTTCACAGAGATGTATGAGCTTGGAGGCTTCCGACAAAAAGAGATCATTTAAATGTCTTTTTTCTTTCCCTGGGAAGATGATGGAAAGTCTGATTTTTCTCTTTCAAACCCTGTAACTATATTTTGAGACTCCTGAGAAATCAGACTGATCCCTGGAACACTACCCAGCAAAAAAGACGGACCTTTTAACACGAATTTGCTTTTAAATTGCAGCAGAGCAGTGCTTTTAAGAGAGCTTGGAAAGTGAGTGATTCCCTGTGATGAAACTGTTGCATGGTTTTACCCCAAAGCCACACAAACATGGCCATTACAGTGGCAAAATTAGGCAACCCAGCAACAAAGTTTTGTGAGGTGCAGCATAGATGGGCCTTGGCTCTGCTGATAGAACACCACTGGATTGCTCATGAACTTACACTGTATGTCTCTCCTAGAGAGAGGAGGGGGTGCTGGAACCCTGACACTGAGGGTGTCCCACTACCTTATCCCTTACTCAGGCTGTAAAACTCACCAGTACCTCACCACATTTCCACTGAGTGCGGTGAAATTAGAGATATCATTGGTTAGTAAAATGAAATTAAAAAATTAGAAATACATGGTGAGTCATGAGATAGATGCTCAAGGCTAAGTGGTTAGAGTCAACAAGCTCAGGGAAAGATTGGCTGGAAATCTCTGAGGGCTCTTCAAAAAGGCCAGAGAGGCTTAAAACTGAGCTTTGTGGTTCACCAGGCTGTGTTATAAGAGGTATTCACATTCCCCTCCACTTTTGTCATTTTGATGACTTGGGCATTGGGTAGGCTGGAAAATATAATAGTGTCAGACTTCAGAAAGCCAGGACAAACTGGAAACATTTTCCTCCCCATGGGATAAAAGCTTATGACAGATGGAGGGAAAAAGTGATTAATTTATCCATTTTCTTTGCCTGCTTGCCAATGATAAAGCTACATCAAATGTCAGACCTTTCCTGATACACACTTTGTTATGTCAGCACTTGCGAGAAACAACTCAAACCTTTCAGCTCTTCAGCTTTATCAGCATGAGTGATAGGCATCAAATGGTAATGAAAGATGGGGAGAGACTTTCCGCTTCATCTCTTCCATGCTGGAAGTTTTCTCCTCAGGGAGATTTGGAGGTGGAGAGATGAAGGCTCCTTTCCCCAAACACTCTTGCAGCTCTTCCTGAGTATTTCCAATATCTGAGAAACTAGGGGTCACAAGTCTAACAGAGAGGCAACAAATCATTCTGTGCTTACTGTAGATCATGACAGAAATGCCTATTCTAGCCAGCTCCTCCAACAGCAACCAGAAAACCGAGAAGATGAAGTACATGTCGTTTTCCTGGCAGCCACGCATTGCTGTATCTCAGTGTCATTCCAGCTCATCCATCTCTCTTAACTCAGTACAGAAAAATGTTAATGTAAACCTTGCACCTTGCAAATCATTCTTTCTTTCATCTGCTGGGGAATGGTAGGAGAACATCTCCCTGAACAACCCTGCCAGCTCACCTGATTAGGTTGCCCTGCCAGACTGAGGTGACCAAGAGCTGACTGGGCAAGGGGAGCAAGGCAGCTAATGCTGGCAGATGCAAGGAGAAAGAAACCAAGCAGACGTTGGCCAGATGTATCTATCCCATCCAGATGAGGCCAACAGCACAGAATCATCTATCCCAAGACAAAGCCTGGCACAGGGAAAGCTCTTTGAGGACTTCTTCCCTTACATGAGATGGATCTCACAGGTCTTGGCTCCTGTACCTCTATCATGAAACCATAACTCTGCTGACTTTAAGATACAATGCAGGAATTAGGGGTAGTTTTGTCCCTGGAGAGGGATGCTGCCATATAGGTTTATGGCCTTCCTCAGGAAAGGGCCACTTGCCCATAAAGCTCACCATACACACAAAGAAACACAGATTTCATTGTTGTATTATTATTATTACTCCTATTACTCTTGGTTTTAATCTTAAGTATAATGATAATACTGATTTTACATGTATAACACTCATCCCTGGAGTGCTGGGAAACAACCATAAAAACAACTCTGTAATTACAACCTCTCTCCCCAAACTCAACAAACTCACAAAAGAACAAACAAAAAGGAATAATAACAATAAACTGGGAACGAGCAATTTAAAAATACAAGGGAAAAAAAATATGAATTTGTAGCTTTTCTGCTAAAGTCCAGGAGAAGTGGTGAACTTGATTTCAAAGACTGAATGTGCTCCATTCTATTTGGGATGCCCAATTTCAGGTGCCACAGCAGAGCGATGGGTCAGGGAGGAGCTGGTAAGCATGGACATCCTTTCCATGGCAGTGCAACTGCCACTGGGCCAGGGACATCCAGAGCTTTTACACCAGCAAGTCCAATAAAAAGGAATTTGCCTTTTGCTGGAGAATGAAACTTGTAAAATACTGTGCTGCCACAGGCCACAAAGCACAATAATATGGGAAAAGGAGGAATGGTGGTGATCACTCCTCAATGCCCTGAAATTATTCTTGCTATCACTCAATCGCTATGTGACAAGTAAGGGAGCAAGGTACCTGGATGATACAGTTGGTATATAGCATTCCAGGATTAAGTAAGAGAAATAGCACACCAAGATTTTGTACCTCAGTCGCAGTCTCCAAATTTAGTCCCTCAACTGCAGGGACAGGTAAGAGGAGCAAATGTTCTCTTTACCCTGTCCAGCACTGTTCAAGCACTCCCTAACTGAGGATAAAAGAGTTTTGACATATGTGATACCCTTCCAGCACCCCACAAGCCCTAGGGTCCCTAGGGCATGCAAAACAAATCTGAAACCACCAGTATGTCAATAACAGTCAACTCTTGCTTCTTGATAATCTCACCAAAGACCTGAGCCCATGGAAGAGCCCATGGAAGAGATCAGACGCCAGTCCAAGGGACAGTTTCCTGACAGCATGAATCAAACACCTCCTTGCCCAAATGCACCATGGCTGTCAAAATTGGTGTTACATGGCCCGAAGTGCAAGCCACTGAGTTTTGTCACCACTGAGCTACACTAGTTTTACAAGTAAACTGACATGTAGATTATTTCCAGCACAGGAATGAATGATTAATTGAAAGAAATAAAATAATCCACTTCAGTGAAAGTGTTCCTATATTAAGTATGTTTTAAATTTATGTCTACAAGCCTAGCCCAAAGCCCAGTGAAAGATGATTTCCCTGGCTTTGGAGTAAAGCCCTGCTTTTGCTCTGGTGGGGCCAAGAGTGGCAGGAGGAGAGTACTGATGGAAACCTGCTGTTATGGGAGCCCTGGTAGCAACCACAGGAGGGTAAGCAGGCAGCCTAGATATTATCTAGGCTGGGAAAACCAGTGAGCAGCTCTAGCAGGACCTGTACACCAGAGTTGATCTAACAGAAACAAATCCCAGCGAATGTCAACTTAAGACAGAATGGTTCTCCCTGAGATGAACAGCCATTTCCCCTCATATTAAAAACATCAGTAGAAGCAAACAGCAGCCAAACTGAGCTGCCAGCAGCACAGGACACATTCCTTTGCCTAATCTGTCCCTCCAGGAATGGAAAGAGTAATATGATTGGGTGGTGGAGGAATAAGCAAGCAATAAATACAAACCCAGTGTCATTGCCTAGCTCAGATATGACTGCTTTGTGCCCAGTGGGAGCTGGCAGTGTGCTGGGCTGGGCAGAGACACAAATGGGACAGGTTTGAACTCCTGTGCATTGCTGATGCTGGTCCTTGGATCTGTAGCTCTCTGGGGCCATGAGGGCTCCCTCCGCCCTTTTTCTCCCATCACTGGTGTTGAGAGAGGATTACTGCTATGACCTGTCTATAATGCTTTGTGGCTAAGCACAAAGGGCTACTTAAGAAGCAAAGGGTTTTGTAGATGTACTAAAAGCATCAGCTGGGCCAGGAGAAAACCCTAAGGGCTCCCCACAGCACATCTGGGCTGGCTAATGGCATCGTCTGCTGTGGCTATGCAGGCATGAGAGGTTTTGAGGGAACTTTCCCCGCTCTGTAGCCAAGAGGTATATGTGTTGGGAGGATCCCACTACTTTAGCACCCATCTTCTCCCTCTTCCTCAAGGATGCACCAAGGGAGGCAGGTAACTCTGCTCCACAGGGGGCACAACACCCATGGACCTAGTACATATCCCCTCTGTACTCTGCAAAGATGATGCTGTCATGGGCACCATCAGGTTCTAACCTAGGAATAAAGAGAGCTTCATTCTCACCTGAAGCCCCTGTGCAACATCATTGTCTTCTGACTATGGCCATTTAAAATAAAGCTGAGATCCCTGAGCACTCCTGTAGGGTGGTTTAGCCACCTTTCCTCTCCTTGCCTTAGTCCTCAAAGCTGCCTTCTTATTCTGCACAAGCCACACAGACTATCTTCCTCCTTCTCTGTCTTCCTCAGCAAGATGAAGGCATTCTAGCAGAACCCTTTCCAACAAACTTCTCCCTGGAATGTAACAGCCTTCCAGCAACTGCCAGCAGCAGCAGCCAGTGCAAGCTGCAGAGTCCCCCATGTCCAGAATAAAGTGATGCAGGGGTGGGTGTGCACACAGAAATGGGTACAGATCTCACCTTGCCATGTGTTAGTAATGCTACTGTGGATATGTCATACAGCAAAAGCCTAGCCTTTCCATTATATGCTGCAGCAGCACTGCAATTGAGATGCAGTTGAGGTTAGATTCAGTAGCAGAAAGGAGGAGAGGTTTGGGACAAGAATTACATCCACTATCCTGCCCACCCATGCTGGCTGGATTTAGCAAAGCAGCACCGCTCTGCTTACTCATAAGGCATCTCCAACCTGAGAAATGAGCTACAGCAGCTGTGCCAAACTCAGTGTAGACATGTATCCAGCCAAGCTGCTGGATCGTTCATTTGAGTCCCCAGAAAAAAATCTGGTCACAGCATTGTCAGCTTCTGCTGTCACACTGATGGTCTTACCCAGCCCGGTGCCAGGAGACACCTGGGATATGGCTCTACCACACCACAGCCAACACCTTCACTTTGGTCCTTGGGTACACCTTGCTCTCAGCCAGAAAGGAAGGGGGTAGCAAGAACAGGGCAAGTCTTAGTGCTTACCAGTGGGAGCTACTTGAATTACACATTTTAGGACAGAGGACTGGGAAACCCTGTGGGGTGATGCTGTCCCCACGCTCTGTGGCACAGCTACTTACTGTGCAACTAGCCCTGGCTCACAGGACGGAGAGTTAAGAAGGGTGATGCTAAACAAATACGTACTTGTTGAACTGAGGGAAAGCAAGCCGTGGCTAAGAAGCTGCTATGTATGTGCTCAAATTTCTGACACCTTGTCCTGGTTTGAGTTAGAACAGAACTAATTCTCTTCAGTGATTTCACTTTTCAGCTAAGTCTCTCCTAACTACCTGAGCTTTCTGAAGTTAACAGCATACTTCTGCAGACAGCATCTGCTTCTATCAGTGATAACACTTCATGTTTAGAGTTACTACCAAGGATTGGTGTGCAGACCAAGGCCACTGCTAGATCTTGTGTACCACATTGGGAGTTGCAGAAAGTAAATGGCCGCACCTGTGTGGAGGAGCAGCCAGGACAGGTGACCTTAAACTGATCGATGACGTATTCCATCCCAAATATGTCATATTTAGTATAAAGCTGAGGGATCATGAGGGTCAAGCTCTCTTCTTCAATGGCTGGCATCCAAAGAGGACTCTGTTCTGTTTTTGATCCTGATCCATGCGTTCCTGAATCCGGTTTCAGAATCCAGCTTCTGGATCTGGTTCCCATCTGCTGCTGAGCCCAGTCTGGGACTTCTCAGTGCCTGTTCCACAGCATCAGTGGTGACAGTGACGTAACTGCCATCAGGTGGGGTTCGGTTTGATATGGTTTTGAATATATTTGTATATAGTCCATTCTGTTATCATTATTTTCATTAAAGCTGGTTTAGTTTTCTAATCCATAAGTCTCTCTCCCTTATTCACTCTCTATTCTCATTTGGGAGGGGAGAGGGGTTAACAGAGAGTGTCTGTTACAGGTCTAGTGGACAGCCTTGACTCTAAACCTTGACACACCTATAAGAAACTGCAAATTCAAGGACTCAGAGTACACCTTTCTGTAGCCAGGCTCTAGATGTTTTCAGGTTGGACACCCAACAGTGGCTATCTGAGAAGATCTGTGTCAGTGCTTTGGGGACCACACAGACAAGGACCAGTGAGATGTCCAACCCAGCAGAACTAGAAGCAGTAAGACACAACTAGGGCTCAACTCAAAACAATGTCTGTTAAACTGAGGGTGAGGAACTCAAGGAACTCCCTGAAGCACCTTACTGCCCACCTAGACAAAAAGCTCACAGACCACTACCACTACAGGTATGACTCTGAACTAACCCCGTAGGCATAGATTACTTGACCTAATATTTGGCCCAGGGTATAAGCAAATGTGCTGTTTACAACTCCATATTCTTGGTGCTCATCAAAGTCACAGATTTCTGTCCCTAACAACACAAGCTTGAATACTGCTGTGTTTTGAATTTTAAAATCTCATTGAAGACAAGCACATTTAATAAGTCTTCTGCTTAATTAAAACAGTTCTTACTTAACATATTAGAATAAGTTACTTTATACAATGTGCAATCTACCTTTTTTTTGAGAATTAACCCCTTACATGGTACAAAATGACTTGTCTTGCAGAATTCATTACATAGCAGTTTCAGTAATTTAATTCTGCAGTTAGGGTGTTTTTGTTGTCCTGCCCCTACTTTTGCTTTCATTCACTGCTGTTCAATCCCAGAAGTGCTAATATATGGATAAGCTGGCACTGCAGTAATTTCAGGTTGCTCTTTATATCTGAAATGGCTGTATTGCTTTAGGCAATGGACCACTGCATTCCATTTAGACTCCATATATTTTTATTCCTTTCTCTCCTTAGCTTGCCTTATGCTTCCATTCCCCAAATAAGGAGCATGGTGTAACACATGTGTGGTATAGAATAACATCTGAAAGTTTCCGATTAATTGCTACAGTTAAAATACCCTTCTTTTTTCCTCCTTTCTCTCTTATTTCTTTATTTATTTTAAAAAGAGTAAGCTCTGGCATTTACTACATACTGATTAAGCAACATTTATCTAACCTGAGGTACCTTTGCTTATTCTGTTTTGAGTGTCTTTTTTAATTGCATCTTCCCACCAGCACTGAACTTGTTTTCTGGATGCATATTTTTCTCATGGTACATTTAAGATGCACTTGCTATAATTAATACGATACAAAGTGCAAGCTTGTATGAAAAACAGCTTGTAAATTTTGAATAATTCTACAGCAATTACATAGGTCGAATGGCTTATTTAACTATTGGCTTTGTCCCATGGCATGGGAACCACCATGTTTTTATAGAATTTAAGGGCATAACAAACATCCTACTGATTCAAACACTAGATAGATATTTAGCATAGATCTGATCTATATTAAATGTATCCCATAATTTAACAACATATCTATGAGACTGTAACAATTGTCCCATAACACAGGCCAAAGGAATTTCTTAGCTGATGAAAAGAGTGATTTGTCCAGGTCTTAAAATGTCTATCTGAAGGGAGGTTCTCATTTTCCCTGGTAAATTCTCCAATAAGTCAATGAACACTGCAGAACTGGAAGGTCATCCCTTGCCAGGAGGATGCATTAGTGAGGTCCAGCTCACAGGTCATTACAGTCCTGCTGTCCTCTTACCATGCTAGCTGGGGCTAGCAGCTGGAGAGATACCTCTGGGTGGGGAACCATCTCTTTTCCCAGAAGCAATGCATCCTGCCCATGTGCACAGCAGGTTCTTGGTCTTGGGTACCGTTATCTACTCCACTGAAATATATGAATTAGAAACTCTGGGCCCAAATAATTTTAACATGCAGAAAACATCTTAAAATTAAAATCTCCTCCTCTTAATTGGATACTGTCTTATAAAGGCTGGAATTGACCCCAGCAACTTCTACTCTTGAAGCACACCAATAAATCCCTGCAGCTGTGGTCAGCCCTTCAGAAAAGATATATTGCTGTTCCACACTAAAGCCAGACAGCCTCACCTATGCAGCAGTGCTACCTTCCAGCTCTGCCTTGTCACTTGCGCTATGCTGGTAATTAAATCCCAGCCTGTAACTTGCAGAGCAGCCACTAAGGTCTCCTCTGGAGAACATACTCTTTTGTTATGCTAACAGGGAGGGAGATCATTCATGATCAGAAGTGATGCTTGTCAAATTGGGGCTGGCTTTTGATCACGGAGCAGAACTCCCATGTCCGCTCCCTACAGTGCCCCATGTTGGGTCTGATTAGGTAGGGTGTCGTGATTACACTCATTACACCAAAGGATGCTCCCTACAGATTCAAAAATTTGACAAACTCAAGTCAGTAAACTACAAATCTCAATTACAAAGAAAATTGTTTCTGTTGCAAAACTCCCAGAATATTATTATTGTGTGTAGGACAGCCCTCTTTAGTCACTGGCCAGAACACTGCTGTAAGAGGTCCTGCACAAGCATGCAACATCCTTTTCCCAAGGATTGTTTCACTTCCAGGAAGAATAAAAGGTCTCTGAGGCAAGGAATGTCTTTTAGTATAAGACATGAGACAACAAAACGGCTCAAAAGCATGCCTATAAGAGATGAGCGCAAGTCAATGAACAAAAACAACCACCCCCATTTATTTTAAAACCTCCACCTTTCTAAACCAGCAGGTGTTCTACTGCCAAGACTTTAAAATCAATTCATTGCAACAGCATAAGGAATGTCATAAAAGCTACCTCCCAGGTTTGCCAAGAGCTACATGGCCAGCTCCACCAGCAGACTGAAATAGGATGGTGCTGCCAGGAAGAACAAAGTGATGAGCAGCTGGAGGGAAAAGCTGCAGATATTTGTAGGATACTCACTTGCCTTTGCCCTCAAACTGGGATGATTGCTAAAGTAGACATGCCAGGAAGCTGTCTGGTTGCATCAGAGTCAACAAGTGGAACCAATTTGGCTTTTACAGCAATGATACTCTGGCTGCAGCCAAATGATAAAACATGACCTGAAAATCTAGAGGGCACTCATTAACACCTAGAAACACCCACTGGCTAATAGCACACTACCTTGGCACTCAGAAAGCTTCCAGCTGTAGCTCTTTACAACCTGTTGGCTGAGCATGGGCAAGAAAGGCTCTCACATTCTTTCTGCAAGATAAGACAACATGAACACTACTAGTCTAATGAGGTTTGGGTGAAATCCAGTGCAGACAAGGCTGACCTGCTTTGGGATAGAGGCTCGTTTGGGGCTAGCCTGTATCTGCACCACACAGTGGGGATTGCCCTCATTCATATCAGTGGAGTGGAAAGTTATCTGAGTTTCCCAGGTGCAACCTCTGACTTCAGTGACTCAGGTATATTTGTTAACTCCAGGCAGGTGATAACGAGCAAAACACACATTTCTTTTGAAAATCCAAGCAGTTGTAGGAAACTGGCAAAACCACACTTGGACTGCAGAATGTGTAAACCTGTGCTCTGAGTAGGCCATATCTTCAGATATCTCCCAGAATAACACAACAGCCATTTAACGGCACATCTCCTGGACCAGTAGTGATGCCTGCAGAATACAATGGATACATCATTCTGCAGCAGCAGCAGATCTATCCCACCCCTCTCAGATGGATGCAGCTGTTGTGGCAAATGTGCTGCAGGGCTCCCATTTCCTTTTTTGCAGAGTTTTGTTTTTGCATTATAGTGTTATATATTTTTATTGCAACTTTTCACATTCCTCTTCAGACTATCAAGGGAAACAAAATTATACAAAGGAGTGACACTGGAAGACTACCTGAGAAAAGGTCTTTCAAAACCATAATAGCTTTTGTGGTTATAGAATTGGCTCTGAAATGTTCTGCCTGCATAGAAGATACCAGATCTGTATCTAGCTCAGAGCCGTGGATTCTGCTGCAGTGTCAGGCACATGAAACGGAGACACCGCAACACAGAAAATCACTAAGCCAAAATCTTTTGGGCATCAGGGCCTTTTTCTCTTCTTCCTACAGCATCTGAAACTGTTCTCAACCAAAGATAGTCAAGATAGCTCAGGAAATGGAGGACCATCTCAACCATTCTCCCGTTCGTGAATAAAATCCCAAATGTGCACCTCACTCCCCAGGCCATCTCTACCATGAAAAACACCTACTTTTAGGAGTAACTTTTTCAGCTCCAGTGGGGACAGTTATGTGGGAAACCAGAATTACACCATGGACCGAAATGCAGGCAAGGGAACTAGCTGATCATGTATTGGCCTCAGGTGGATGTACAGATGTACTTTGAGGGTGGTGAGTCACTGCAACAGTTTGTCCAGAGAGGTTGTAGATGCCCCAACACTGAATGTGTTCAAGACTAGGTTGGATGGGGCTTTCAGGAACCTGATCTGGTTGAACGTGTCCCTGCTCATGGCAGGGGGGTTGCAACAAGATGGTCTTTAAGGTCCCTTCCAACCCAAACCATTCTATGATTCTGTGATTCTACAGGCTATGCAGGATGGTATAAGGAGCTTCTCTGTTATAAGTAGCCCACTGTCACATAGTGAGATGCAGAGAATATATCTTTTTCCCCTAGGTGGAAGCTGGAAAATACTTTTAGCTTCACACATGGACATCCTACAAACATGTGGCAGTATATCTGCAGCTACTGCAAACAGGACACACAAGTTGAACCCATGAGGTGCTCACTACTCCCTGGTGGCACAGTGAGGACTCCATGAGCAAGGACTCAGATAGGAGTCACTCTGTACCAGTAAGCAAAGGATGTGTCAACACCAAATTCTGCTCAATCACCATCCTCAGCTCAGAGTCACCCATGCTAGGCGATCAAGACAGGCTTTGCATTGGTGTGACTATTCCCTGTTTCACCATATAGCAGAAGGAAGATTTACTCCAGATGGTTTCTACCATTACAGTTACTGCCACACAGCAATTTCCTTGCTCAGCTCCATTTGCAGTAACAAAATGGTGCTACACCGGTCCCTTTTCCTGCCTAGTGCATTGGCAATCTCTGAATCAGTAACGCCTACCTTAACTTCCACATGAGCCATCAGGACTGCAAAGTTGGTTAGGTGATTGCAGGAGCATGTGGTGTGTGTCTTGTTAGTTGTCAAGAGGCGACATCCCTGGGTGGACCAATACCCTGTCATTGTACGCTTTGTATAGCTCCAGAATGAACAGTTTGGATTGAAATTTTCTTCTGACTGCTGCAGGGAAGAAATGAATAAATGCAATAAAAATGATAGGGTTTCAGAGATTTCTAAAAGCACTGTTGTTTTTTTTTTCCCTACAGACACTTTGTAACTGTCACCCTTTAGTTTTGGATAAACAAGATAAACAAACAGCAGTGGTTTATATGTCAAGTATTACTTGGCAATACCAGAGAAAGTTAGATTGTTGCTGCTCTCTTTGCTAATGCAAACTTAGTTCTTTGTTCTTGATTAATTTCAGTCATAGACTAAATCCAGCTCTTCAAAACCAGATTGATTCATTTGCATTGCAGAATAGAGAAATTAATTGCTTTAAGCAATCAACTTTTGCAATGACTGTGCTTAGCTAACAGGAAGACTAGCTGTCCTTTCACTGTAATTCCACTTTCCTCTAATATCCTCTGCCACTATGATAAAATAATATTATGGTCTATTCTAATATATTGGTAGTTTTTAATTACAGAATGACGTGTGTCAGCAACTAAGCAATGGGTATCAGCTCAAAGGAGACTCTTCACTTTTATTAATGCAATGTAAAAGAGACATTCTCCATAAATAACACAAGTACAAAGGAATAAACGTATAATTCAAGATCTCATCTAGGACTGCTGGGGGCCTCACATCAGCCAACTTTTGCATCATTTTCTTTTAGAAATTGAAAAAAATAGTGCTTTTAGAACTCGCTCACCTTGATGTGCTTAACAGTAAACACCACAGGATCAGCTAGGTAAACCTTATTGCTGAACTCTTTGTTTATTGCTGCCGTGATGACAGGGGAGTTGACAATGACGGAGTGATTAGTTGACATTGCTTCTGTTCCCAACTTCATGCTTGCGTTCTCCGTGGAGAGATAGGCCCCTAGATTGTTGTACAGCACAAAAGCCACCCTGATTTCACCTAGAAAAACAGTATGAGCTTAGATATCTAGGTCAGTGCACTGGGCTTTTTTTTTTTTAGATGACAAATCTCTTCTCTGAATCAACTTTAAAACTTCTCTGAGAAAACGTGAAAGTATCAAGATGCGGCATACAAAACCTCACTCCTCCTGCCAATCCCAATGACCAACATGAGATGCAACAACCAGTCCATGGATAAGAAGGGCAGTGCTATCTCTCTCAAAACAAACTTTTATAAGCAAACAGACTGGGAGAAGACAGATAGAGAAGGTCGGCTTATTTTTTGTGTCAGTGGGTGTAACTGGCTCC
Source organism: Brachypteracias leptosomus (assembly GCA_013401335.1). NCBI lineage: Eukaryota > Metazoa > Chordata > Aves > Coraciiformes > Brachypteraciidae > Brachypteracias > Brachypteracias leptosomus. The sequence goes on from VYZX01000812.1 coordinate 17,874, forward strand.
AGAGAAAAAAAGGCCAGGTGGCCCATTTCCCACCTGATATAACACTTTATTCTTGAAGTTCTACTTCAGAAACATCTTTCATCTTGGCCTGTTGCACAGATGCATTATAAAACTATAATTTAGTCCACTAATAAATTAAGAGTACCTCAGAAAAGTGTGGAGACAAATCTGGGAGAAGGAATCCAAAATTTCCACCACAATTCCAATCCCACATGAAGGGTAAAACAGAATTGAAGAAATTTCATTTTAAAATATATTTGTTTTCTTAATTTGCCAATCAGACATTCCCTCTTCCACAAAAAAACCCATACCATTAGGGAAACTACAGAAAACTCAGGCTACCAGCCAACTGTTTTTAGCTGAAACCATCCAGTTTGCCTTGTTTTGAACATACTTCACAGGCTATATATAAGAATTGAATGTGATTAGTTTGCCTTTATATGTATCAGTTGTGGGGAGCTATTTTTTGTATCTATAGGAATCACCCCAATTTCTGAGGAAGGTGATGCATTGATGACTCCAAAGGTCCCTTCCAACCTAAATTCTTCTGCGATAATTTTATTTCTAGCTCTTTGGTGACCTCTGGGTGGGTGCCAAGCTGGTGCAAATTGATGGGGCTTGCCTGATTTGACCAGAACTCCAGTGATTCCATGCTTAGAAATACAGACTTCCTCCTCCTCGCTGACAACACAGTTTTTTTCTCCCTACAAATCTCCAATGTCTGCTAGTGGAGTGAAACTCCTGCCCTACTGGAGTTTTGCTACACATCTTAGGTTTTAAACTGTTTAAAAGAAATGCTTCTCTTCAAATCCTACATGCAAAGGTACCAAACCTCATCATGGATGCCAAAACTTTCTGTCTAAACCACCAGACCAAACTTTCCTCTCAACAGTTTTAAAAGATTTTTGGCAGTTTTGATGCTTCTGGTCTGGCTGTAATACTGCACTATCACTCCATGTTTAGCCTGCAGCGATTAAAGCCTGTACTAAAGTGCTTTAGCCCTGCACACAGGTTAAATTTTAAAGGAACTCAGAAACAGGACCATGTTAAGTCCATTGGTAGAAAACCTAGGAGTTTGGTCTACAGCAGAACTGTAGAGATCAACAAATGTGTCTGCTCAAATTCCTGGTCTGGAAATAAATGTCTTGGCAACAAAACTCGTATGTTAATCAAGCTTTTCTGCTATGTTGGCTCTTTATTAATATTTGCTACTATTGTTTCTTCCCTCTCGCTTTTCAGATATTTATATAATGCCCCACTGTGAAGCTGTTTACTCAAACAAGCCTCTTACCCCATCTGAAGCCTCCTACCACAGACAACAGCAGTTAAAAGCACTTCTCTGAACTTAGCGCTGTACTCCAACAGCCGCATCATTTAAGGATCTGATGCATTTTTACCAGCATGTAATACTTCTGAAGGCTGTGAATCACTTAGTAATATAATACATTCATTCCCAGGCAGACAACTTAGCTTGCAGTTAAGAGTAGGAGCAACTGAAGTTAAGGTTAATTTAAATATTAACATAGCAATGTATTCTTACACCCGGTTAAACACAAAACAGTGCCTAAAGCATGACTGATTCATGAGGCCAGCATGGCTGGAGGTGCTGGACTTACCATTTCGACCATTTTGTTTCAAGGTATTTGCTGACAGCTGAATGGCACTTCCATGGCCCATGTTCTGGGGAAACTTCAGATCTTCCAGATTCCCATCTGTGCTTAGTCTTGCAACTTCCAGCTCTGTTTACAGGAGAGACCGACACTAAGAAAAATCTCTGGCGAAATACTTCAAGGTTACAGAATGGTGTTCCAGACCATCTGAGAGCAGAGGAATCAACTTACAGTGTTTCATGCTAGACTCTGGACTTCTATTTCTTTTGAAATCTTTTCCCTGAAGAAGTTTTAAATTTAATTTAAAAAAAAGTAAATAAATTCTACTCTCTATGGAAGACAAAAAGCAACCAGTTCTTGTAAACAAGAACCTCAGGATATTAAGGACAATGCTTAAAATGAAAATTTGAAAATGCTAGTTCTTTGCCACTGGCAATTGATACTTTAAATGTTCAGTGCTCAGGATCTGTATTCATAGAAATAGAAAGAAGAGTTGTTCTCATTTTACATATGCACAGTGGGAGTGCTAGTGCTTTCCATCATGCTTGTTTTTTAATTAAAATCAACAATCAGCCAAAGACATAAATTCGTATGAAATGAAACACAACTGCATTATGATGGACAATCTCCCTGTGAAGCAGTGCTGTCATTGCTCTAGTACAGATTGTGCCCTCAAAACCAGGAGTAATAAAGGCGGGTTAGGTGCTCATTTTCAATGGAAATTCAAGGGTAGAGAGCTGCCTCATTTCTTTAAGCTCTTTTGGAAAGACTTGCAAAGTCCTTCAGATAAAGGGCCAAGATATATCTAACTGTTTTCTCCCGAGTTATCTAGGGCCAGGACCAAAGCCTCGTTTTCCAGCCCTTACTCTCCTTCTGGCTGCTCTATGTATCTATGGGATCTGTCCCTTACGGATGTTGTCAGTGTTTTCCCGGACAATGTCTGTCTTCAGCAGGTTATCAGCCAGCACGAAGGCACTGTCCTCTACGGTGTCAAGTAACTTGGTGGCTGCACGCTGCTGTTCACTTGCATTCAGGTCCCTCCATGCATTCAGAGCCTGTGGTTGCAGGAGGTTGTTCACCGTCTCTACCATGGCCTGCAAGGAGGAGAGATCAAGTGAGAAAGGGCTCTAGTGAGTCTAAAGCACCACTGAGACCTCTGACATATGCTTGGTCCCATCCTCCACACATATCAGTTTACAGGGAGAGGACAGCATCTCATTTCCCCACCCATTGGGGCAGGCTGCAATGGAGATAGGCATCATTTATCCCATCAGATGGGACAGGAAAGAAATGCTGATGGTTTTCCTAATAGGAAATAGAGCTTTTCTAATTTTGTAATCAGCAGCTGTTGGAGGGGAACTGGAGGGGAGGGGGCAGAAGGGAAATGAGGAAATCATTAAGGAAATATGCAGGAAAACAGATTTCAAAACCCATCCGTGGAAGCAGGTTGCTGCTACTTGCAGCATCAGAATTCAAGGGGCACCCAAGGAAGGGCATTCATGCATCGGCAAGAGCTATGCTCCTTAGAGCATTTCCAACCATATAACCTCTGGCAGGCAGTCATGAACACACAGAAATAGTTGAGTTATGCCACTTCACCCAGAAAAAGCAGCAGGTGCCTGCAGAGATTTAGTTAAGATACCATATTTTAAATTACTCCATTCAGGAAGGAGTCAGCCCCACAGCAACAACTTCAGTCCCTCCTGCAGTGCACCTTCTGCCCCGGGTTGCCATGCACACAGAGCTCTCCCATGAAGAACCTCCCACAGGTTAATCTGGATGAGCATCCAGGACCACATGAAACTGTGCTGGCCTCACAATTGCAGAACTACATCAGTAGAGCCTATCTAACTGGAAGGTTTTGCTCAGCCTAAACCTCCCACTTAGTTACTAACCAGAGATGACTCAACTGCCTTCCAGCTAATTTTTTTAATGATACCAGCTGTATCAGTTGGTAGAACTGATTGAGCAGAGAAAAAGGAAAAATAAAAAGGTACTTTGATAGAGCTTTCTTCTGATGGTTAGTATCTAGCCACCAGGCTGGACCCTGGCTCCACTGGAAGCTAATGTTGACTGCAAAAACCAACCTTCACTTTGAGATGAAGTTGCCATTCTTACTAATTTTCTGTATGCTGAATGTGTAGGCATCAAACCCACACCTCTGTTCTGTGGGAAAAGGACAGTCTCATGGGATTCAACATGTTGCAAGCCTAAAGAATGCCTCATGGGCTCACTTCCATGGAGTACTTCAGTATTTACCCCTGACAGTGTTTCTAAATCCACCTGTACAACATGACATGTGAAAAAAGATACAGCACTGTCCATTCTCCACCAGAGCCCTCAGAAGGAGGGCTACAAACGGCAACACATGGCACCAAGTGTGGGACACCCCGATACACTCACCAGTCATGGTCAGACACAAACGTGCAATGGGAGAATATAATCACATCAAACCAGAATTTGATTTTATTGCTATATCCGAGTGAACTTCAAAAAAATTTCAACTACAGAACAGTTCAAGGAGAAGCAAAGACAGCTAGACCTGCCACTGCTGATGCTTTTAATCCCAGAAAAGACATTTCAGTGAGACAATGCTATATGCATCTTTGTCCTAAATGTCCTTGAGGTTGAAAGGTTTCTCATACCACCAGGGTTCCTAGTGGAAGACTGAGGCAGAATCAGGGTCCTTTGATATTACAAAACTCCTACTCTCCAACATATATTTATTTGTGATCAATTAACTCATTTGTTCTCACGCCAAACCTCTCTTGTACCTTAAAGAGATCTTCCCTCGATTAATAGACAACATTTCTCCTAAGCCTTACAGCTTGGTTTCCCAAAGTATGGGAACCCGTGCTTCTGAAGCAAACCAAAATGGCTGAAAATCTCATCTTTTAGTGCTACTGCAAAAATCTTTTTGCTGTCAAGCCCTTACAATCCAGAATTGGAATCCCTTTTTCATGTGCTGTTAAGTGGAATTTATTAACTATAAAACAATTTCTTAAACTGATTTTCCTAAAAATGATCTTAGCATATTTAATAAATGCACACAAAGAGCTAGTAGACTTTAATAATCAAGAAGAAATACTAAAAATCCATAGCATTTAAGTGTGTTTTTTCCAGTGTTTTAAAATCTGGAAGCCAGATCTCTGTAGCTCTTAAAAAAATTCTGTAGTTTACTTTGGTAGCTTATCTCTTTACGGGCAAAAAGTAGGTAGTATTCTTTTCCAGTGATCAAAAAGCTTAACTATTTTGCTGTGCAGGTTCTACACAACATAGTGGTTTCTTGCAAAGATCTTTATGCATGGAAAGCAAAAAATGAGGATTTTTCTCCCCTTTCAATATTATCATGCAGACTACAATTTGCTATACTTCCATTTAGCTCAGCTACTAATGGTGTCTTTAAATCTCTGCTAAAACAACTTCAATATTTGAAGTGTGGATAGAGTCTTTGCAGTCTTGGATGGAAAGCTAATGCCTATTTGTCGAAACATGAAACAGATGTGTTATAGTGAAACATCTGCAAAGATTTTTCCCTAGAAAATTCTATCTAATGCTTTTTTTTTTAAATGTGTGTGCTTGCAAAAGTTTGAGAGGACACTAATTAGAACTAACATGCTGCACAGGTACTTCTCACCCAATAGACACAGCGCTAGTGAGCATCAATCCTCTTGAAGTGACTAACCTGAAACCACTCACTTGGCATAGCTTTGGATCTGCAATGTGACAGCAGAAGGTCCAGAAAGATTTCCAAGGACTTTAGGTCAGGTCCTTAGCATGTACCTGAACCAAGCTGCTAGACTGTCTTCATTGGTATTACATCCAAGATGAATTTAGTCCATAGCTTTTCCCAGAGGGTCACTCCCCAACTTGTCTCAGTGCATTAATCAAGTGTTCCCCACATTACATTTCTGAGTGCAGCACTTCATTATGGCTGAGTGCTATGGGCTGAAGCCAAGGAGATGAGGTGCTAATGAAACGTTTGCATTTTGGACAGGAGCTGAGGTAGGTGTTTAAATGAAACAAAACAGCTGTTAAAGCAACAGTGTCTCTTGAGACAGAGATGCCAAGTGGGAGAAGCTGGGTATGTGAGTGGCAGGCGCATGGGACAAGGATCAGGCCTGTGTCTTTGCATTTAAGCTGAGATGTCATGGTTTATGTAGGTTTGGCACCTGCTCCAATGCCTTTGTGGTCTGATGAAGCTCCATCAGAAGAAAAAACAGTGTCAAGCTCCCAGGAAAACCTCTCAATGAACTCCAGTAGGAGGGTTAGCCCTGACTGAGGACCTCTGAAATGAAGAACTTTATACACTATTTTGCTTGGAACCTACATCAAGGTCTTACCTCCTACAGCAGCTGTGGGAGAATGAGGACAATAGCACAAGGCATGAAAGCACCGCTTTTGCAATGATGTCTCTAATTAAAATATCTACATTTTATAATTTTTAAAGCTATATCTCATACTGCTAACACTTGTCTTCCTTGATCTCACAGGAATATTTCATGCAATGCACATTCAAAAATTAGGATAGAAAGAGCTATAGCAACAAGGCTCTGCTCTGCATTAGTAGACTAAAATCATGGCTTGTGCATGAAATAAGCAGTATTTGTACAGCTACCCCTGTTCCAAAGGTGTTTGCTGGCACAGCCCCATCAAAAAAGGTTTGTTCACCCTTTCTGAGAACAGCAGTACTAAGACTGCAGATTGCAGTCACACGGACACAGCCTCTGGTGCTTCTGGTCTAAGGGTCTGGTCTTGCCTGAGATCTCCAGGTACTGCTCAGAACAAGTGCATCATCAGCTTTATTTGAAGCAGGCAAAAACATTACTAGCCTACTTTTTAATACAAGCTTAAGGTTTTATGGCAAATCAGTGAAGGAAAAAAGCACGAAAACCCTTTCAGGTCCACCGTGCACAGTGAAAATGAAAAAACTATCACAGAGCAAATGCACTGAAGTATGGATATGGTTCAATGATCACAAAGTTATGTTCTTTTTTCCTTTTTACTAGTGGAAACATGGTGATACTTTGAAAACTTACCTGCTTCCTTGCTGAAGAACAGCTGGTTTTGCTCCTGTATTCATATGAAGCAGCCAGTGCCAAAACAAAACCTTTTCTTAAGCTATCAATGTTGGCAAGCCTCCAAACTAATGGAGTTGAAGGCACAATCAATGTCATTGATGTCAAGTTCCGCTGGAAGTTGTGCAATTCTTGCCACGGGCCAAAAAAAGCACCAGTACAAGAGAAACTCCCATTAACTTTGAACGTACCTGATGCGGCCAGATTGGGCCTTTTGGAGAAAAGGATCAGCATGAAAGCATGTATCTTGGCATGCAAGAAACCGCTTTTGGCAAAGTTATTCCATCAAAAGAGACCAGCTCAGGAAATGATGTGCCTTTTTAGAGTGGCAAATGAACTCAGGGGTCACCAATCAAATTGGAACAGTTATCCGCTCTGTGGGACTTCAGGTCAAAACTAGATGCCACATGTCATTTCTTCAGCTTCATACAGAAGGACAATATTTTTTTGGCTAAATGATGATATGAAATCCTACTTCACCTTTGATTCTGCCTGACAAGGCTCTTCCCCCTTAGAAAATTTTTCACCTTGTCATTTATTCTTTTAATTCCAAACTTGTCTCTGGTCAAAGCATAACTAAGCTCACTGGAGACAATTTCTTACAGGGAAGTCCAGCCACTGTATAAGGCTTTTTACAAAGCAATAAGGTCATCACAAAACAGTTGTAATATTCAAGGAAATGGACAAATATATTTAGACTTAAACTAGCTGAACTGCAATGAGTCCTTATAAATAAATAAACCTTTAGACTATCTACTGCTAATCTCTGCTTCTGCCTTCAAAAATAAGCCAGAAACACCAGCCTATATCTAGGGCCAGAGTGGTGATTGGCAACTGATGGTATCAGTTTTGGTGAACTAAGCTAAAATCTACTGCTTGTAGCAAAAGCAAGAGCAATTTCTCAATCTATGGAGTAATTTTAGAACAAAGGCTCTCAAGAAATGGTGTGCAACCTTCTCTTTTAATCTCTGCAGCAAGTGTTTATGCTGTGGCTACAGGAACTGTGCTGATTCAGAAATGGCCTGAATTTCAGCAGTGTTGAGAACTCACTGCAGTAACAAGAAAGGCACTGACCTTTACGAAAATTAGGCCATCTACAAAATGCTTAACTATGGAATTAATGGTCTTGCACTAGGCATGCGAGGTTTGTTATCTTGGCCTTGAACTACTAATAATCTCCTAATGGGAGCACAAAAAAAGTAGGAGATCTAAGAAATGGAGCAAGGTTACAAATGGCAGGTTATGGTTTTGCTTTGCTTAGTATATGAGAAAGAATATTTTAAGGTCAGAAGGCATCTGTAGGATTGAAATAAAAGGAATTGATTGGGAAGAAGGAAATAGGATCTATTTCATCTAATGAGATCTTCCCCACAGCATAAGATGAGCACTGCATTTATGAATCATCTGTATTTGCTGCCCTACTGTTTGGGATTTGAGACTATGCAAGCAACCACCAGAGTGATTACACTGGGGAAGTGAACAAAGCTGCAAGAAGAAAGGCAAATGGCTTGCAAACTAGAAATATCTCTTTGACAGAACACCATAGCCTTCAAGGGAACTCCTAGGGTGTCTGTTACACTCATCCTTTCCTCCAACATTCCAAATCAAAGGGACATCTCCCATTGACCTCTACAGCAATTTACACTGAGACTTTTACCAGTGCCACCAGATTCCAGGACTGACTCAGCCTAAAGCAGAGGGTAAGCACATGGCAATGCAGAAAACATTCGATTTTTTTTCTTAGATTTACTATGTTACATCTGGGTACATAACCATGGGTGTAGCTCAGCTGTAGGTTGAGGAATATGCAGTCACCTTCCTTTTCAATATTTATGTGAAGAATTTTTGAGTCTGGTGACAAACCCAAGGCCACTGCTTTGACCCTCCACTTCCCTAACAACGGCTCACTGCAGCAGAAACACACAGGGTGGGGATTTCAAGTTTTGCTCGTGCTGACACAAATCATGTGCAGGTTTCTCAAGCTGTGAAGTATATTAAGTTCACAGAGTTTTAACAAAGGGCTACCAAACCACAGAACCCTGCTGTGAGTCACACTTCTTTCAGATGTCCTTTTAATTATATTAAATGAAAGTTTGGGGCACTTTGATGCTGATGGGCAAACATCTTGATCTCTTGAAAAAGCTGCTAAAAGTACTCCCTGTAGCTATAGTTAATATACAACCTTGTATGCACACTGCTAGCCAATTTATTCCAGCCACTTTAACAATGATACCTTGCCTGACAGGCTGTGCAGAATAGCATCAGGAGCCAAGCAATGCGCAAATCATTAGAGGACTCTGAAAGTTGTTTGACACACATTGCAGAGCTCTTTGTCATACAGCCAATTAAGTGACCAAACAAGGAACTTGAAAATCCTCATTAATTTGCCCCTTTCTATATAAATGGAGGTTAGAATCTTTCTTGTCATAGGCAAAACATGAACACAAGTAAATGCAGCATAATACAATTTACTCTTCCTCTCAGAGCTACAAGTTTCTTTCGTTTAGTCTTCATGGAAGTTGGGACCAGCCATGCAAGCAAGAGAGAAGTGGGACAAACAGAATTAATCCACTTTAAATAGTACTGGCTAAGTCCCAGATGAACCTTTTATCTGCTGAGAGTTACTAGGTTAGCAAAGAAAAAAAAAAAGGTCTTTTCTACTCAGCTCTAAACTTAATGCCTTGAATCCTCCGAGGAAAGCCTTTCTTTGCTTAGTATAGCAATTCAAACAGCCTATGTTACAAGCATGAAGCATTAAGAAAAATTCCAGGAGAACTAGAAGGAAAACTCTGACTGCAACCACCCATCACTGTGTGCTACCTGAAACCTGTCAGTAGCTCAGCACTGACTTAATTGGTTGGCTCTGATGACACCTTCACCCAAAAGCATCTATGGTCTTCACACAGCAGGTGGCACCTCCATAATCTTTGCCATTTGCTGCACAGACAAGCCCAGAATTACAAAACAGGGCAAGCTGATTTACATTACAGCCTGGAGGTTGGTCGGAATCAATGCAGGAAACACCATTAGATCAAGAAAATGCTCCAAAGCAATGCTCTGCTGCCTCCTTCCATCCTTCCCACAAAGCTGCTACTCAGGCTATCTATTGTATTCACCAGCCTCCAGCTTTGAAGACATCAAGACTGGCTTAAAAAAATAAAAAGAATGGGAACCCTGTGAAGTTTCTGTCTTCCTGAGATCTGCATCCCAAACGTACCATGCAATTACATATGGGAGGAGGCTGCTGGCTGGCACAACATGGAAGTTCATTGGCATCATGATGCCACAGCGATCCAG
>VYZX01000812.1:27872-91565 GCA_013401335.1 Brachypteracias leptosomus
AGAGCTCCAGAACAGAAATGCAAGCAAAACAAGGAAGTGAGCTTTCACAATCAGGTGCACGTATGTAATAAAAAGACTCTACAAGCCCAGATGTGGTATGAGCCTTTCTTAAAGCTTCTGTTTCCAGCTTCTAAATCTTATGGCAAAATTCTCTTTCCTCCCCCCTATTTATGTTTTCCATGTTAATATGGCCTCATTCATTGCAGTATCTGAGTAATCAACCTTGTGTTTTTTTCTTCACTACCCCACCTCTGCTCCCAAAGGCCAGAGGAATTGTACCCATGACATTTTAAGCTGGGGAGTTGAGAAACAGTGAGCACATGCCACTTGCTGAAAGGCATGGAAGAAATCTGTGACACCAAACCCAGTTTTACAGCCTCCAAAACACAAATGTTTTGTGTTTTCTACAACTCCAGTGCATCTGTTTAAGGAGAAATGTCTTTGGAAAATGAACAAATGTCACAGACCAGTCACAAAACAAAGCTAAGCTAATCAAATGCATCACCAACTGTGGCTCCTTCTTCCACACAATTACTTCTCCATTCCTTTCCCAAAACAGAGTGCAAGAACAGTGCATCGCAGAAAGGTCGGCATCAGAGATGTAGGTCTCTGCTCTTCAAAAAGCCATGCATTGGGTCCAAGCTTTCCTTAGCTAACAGAGCACCTTTCTGAGGCCATTAATTCTGTCCATATTGAATATCTACCTTGATCAGTTCGGTCTATGCTGACTCTTAATATCACAAATTAAAGAACATGGAAGTTTCTTAAATATCACCGTGACTGAAAAATCTCACAGCAATTGTTTGGTCAGTATATCAGTATGTATTTATCATGTCATCTGTCAAGTTGATTCTTGCTGGATTTTTGAGACAAAAAAGATCATTCACCACACTTGCAACTGTAGGTGCAGCATCTGTAACCTCTGTCTCCAGTGAATAAAATCTTTGATCTTTTAACTCAACAAATATTGTGACACTGCAGAAATTGAATCAGTATTTGTTTTAATTATGAAGTTACCCAGAGAGATGAGATGATAATCTAAAACAGCATTCCTGGTCTCATATTTGAATAACTTTGGAAATTTGCAGATCTGCTTTACATATTTATTTATGTTAATTTATTTTGGTCTCAGGAGGACTTTACACCCCAATTTCTACAGTGGCCCTGCCATGACTACTTAAATTTGTCAGCCCAAAGAAAACAGTAAGACTGATTTTAGCAATTGTTATCTTTAAGTCACTCTCCTTCTCCCCCAAATCCACCTTTTCTCAATTGCACTGTTGATATTTACAGTGCTGTCACAAACTTTGTACCACACTTTCCTTTGTCTAAACAGCACAGGACTTAAGATACACTTCCAAGCCCTGTGAGACGAATTCAGTCATGGATGCTTTTCACAATAATGCGATCAGCACAAGGAGATCATGTCAGCAAGGTTGAAAACTCTATTTTTCTCTTCTATTAGTGTCATATTTCCCAGTGAATTCCCATTTCCCATTGACTTCACAAAGTCCAGGATTTCACCATTTAGGATTTGTTGAAAAATCTCTGCTAAATTGCCTTAGCCAGCCCAGACATTTCACTGCCTGGTAAAAGATAAGTGACCTGTAACAGGAATATCTGCAGTTGCATTTAATTGCTATTAGAGACAAACTCTCACTCTCAAGATTTTTTTGTGACTTTAGCTATGTAATTTTCCAAAAGGAAACATACTTTGTGAAAGTACTTCCAGACACATTACTTTACCTCCATATAACACAAAGCAGAGCTGGAAAGGTTCAATTAGGTCATATAATTCATTCTTCAAGCCCTCCATTACAGGACTGTTCTCTTCAATATATTTACCAGCTTTGTCCATATTTATACTAAACAGCTCAGGCAACGAGCTTTCATCAGTTTTTCTCTACTAAAGAGATAGATGCATGATTAAACACACAAGTAGCCTTTCCAAGTGAAAGGGAAGAAGTCCTTGAAATTAAGGGTTAGCTGAAGTTTGTGCAGAATACTCAGGCTTTATTCTGTCAATGTCAAACTTTCTGTAGAGTACATTAAACTTACTATTCACTACTGTTTGAAAGAAGACAAAAAGACCAGAAGCATGCATCAGCTCTGTAGAGTACACCCGTGCAGCTAATGGAAAGGACAACTACAGGTCAGGTAGCATCCAAGGTCCCCAACAGAATTGTTGGGTCCATGGTCAAACCAGCCTCACCACATTTGCAGTGGTACCAGTAGACAAGACAGCTACCTTGGGATTGAGTGCTGCACTGTAAACTTTCTTAAACTCCTCCAAATGCTAGTTACTTCCTCTGGAATCTCAAGAGAACTCACTCCAGGTAAGGGATGTGTAACTAACTCATCTTTATCTGTTAAAATACATGGCAGGGAAAAGGTGAATTTTTTACATGACCATATCCAAAGGGAAGACAGTCTACCAGCATGGAGGGGTACTGTTTTATTTTTAATGTCCTAGAAATCTAAACCATCTAATTCCACATGCTAAATGAAATATGTGCTCACAAAATAAAGTCAATACCAACTGTAGGAAGTTGAATTTTGCAGGAAAGTTCAGGTATAGACAGGCCCCTCCAGAAACATGGGATTCATTTTCACATCTCTGCATGTTATGCATACACATATAAATAATGACCAACAACTCATAAGTACAACATCAATGTTCACAAGCATAAGACAGAAATCAGAAGGCAAAACATTCACATCTCTCAAAGTAGCATTAATTCACCCATAGTATACAAACAGATGTATATAAAAGTCACTGGAGCAAATGCTATAAGGCAAGGTTTCAGGATAAATAACATAACCCGAGGCCTTACTCTTGAAAAGCCTACCAGCAGGTCTTTCCAAAACACCCGGGCTTGACTTTGTTCACATAAAACACAATATAAGCCTATAAAAGTTGGGCCAAAGCTCAGTGAACTTTATGGGATGTTATACACCTATATTTAGTTTGCAGCATCGTCCTCCTTCCTACATACCTCTGTGAGGACACTGCATTTCATTAAGATCCTACCGTCTCCTTCATGTAGAGTGTTGCCATTTCAAAGTGTTTCTAAATTTGCAAGTGTAAGAGGGAAAGAAAGAAAACTAAGAAAATGAAGGCAGCAATTACATGAGTGATATGCCATAAGCGAAACCCAGCTGGTCTGGAGACACCTCTGTGAGCAGGAGTTTTGTATTCTTTACTGTCTTGCTTATTCTGATGGCTGGATGAGTCCTGTCAGATCTCTCCTGTGGTTCTTCCCACTTTCTGATTCAGAGATTTTGCCCCAAATTTTTGTTAAATCTGAGCGCAACTGGGCAGGTAGCGGGAGATGGAGAATGAAATTTTTATCCTGTAACCTTACCCTTAGAACTTGCTGCCACAAAGATAGTAATAATCAGATTATTCAGAGACAAGACCCATTTCACAGTCATTCAGTTAAACAAGTGGACACGTGTATTAAAAACACAAGAAATACCTGGACATAGGCCCTGCAAGAGCGCTCCCTTTTCTGAAGCTGAGTCCATAAAGAGAGCAGATTAAAGACAGAATAGAAAAAACAAGTTAGTGACAGAATAAGGGGGAAAAAAAAAAAAAAAATGAAGAAAATGTCTATAAAAAACCCTAATTTCTTTCTTAAATAGCTCCTGAAAACCAGCTAAACCAAACAAAGCATGTGAGTTAGGCAGCAGTGGAAGACTGGAAAAACTGGCTCCAGAAATATGGGTTAGTCCTTTTTCAGTGAAGTAAAGCACAGATTGGCAACTTTGCAAGAGCAGCTGTTAGATGGTAGGAGACACTGAAGTCAAGTAAAGATGCGCAAGAGATGATGTTTTCCTTACAGCTTGGAGATCATACATGACATTTCCATATCAAACAAGGCTGGAAAGATGAGGCTGATGGTTACTTACATGAGGAGCATGGGCTTGGCAGTCAGACAGTGCTGAAAGCACAGCAAGGTATACCCAAGCTTTGGATGAGCAGGACCAATTCCAGGGAGCAAGATGTATGCAGGACTGCATCGTAATACAGAATGGACCTGTACAGATTCATTCAGATACACCTGCTCAGGTCTCTGGCTCAAGGCAAAACCTATAGTGCTTCAGGCTTCACTGCTGTGAGCTTGCTTAAAGCCAGCTTAGGCACACAGAGTGTGATAACATACAGCACTGAAGGAGAGAGTATTGCCCAGGATTCCTGAGAGCACAAAGGGCCACTGAAGAGGATGTATCAATGAAATGGGAAGCCAATGTAATATTTCCAGTTAAGGCCATTCTTTCCCCTTTGGATTTAACTGCTTCTCCAGAAATGCATTTTCCAGTCCTCTCATACCAAGTTGTGTTTCCTTTGTAACTGCTGGGCCTAAAAGCTTTATATGCTGAACAGCTTTTCCATAAAGAATCCCACCTTTTCCACAGAAGCCACGTTTAGGACTGTACTTTGATATGCACTTGTGTGCCTCCTGCCTGATAAATGCACTTTAGTCTGTCACGAAATTCAAACAGGCACTTATTTACCTCCCCAGGACTTTGCAGGCAGTCTGCAGCTTGTGAGCTAGAACTGGCAAGCTCTGCACTGGTGCAAGTAAATCTTGCAAAATCAGGCTGCTTAGAGGCACTGTCTTGGCTGGGTTTGTTTTTGCTGATGTGCCTGGATTGGAAATTGCACATCAATAGAGTTTTGGGGTAACTTCTGCTCTCAACTCACAGCAGTGCAATTCCATTAGTACAGCTGAGAGCCAAATTTGTCCCTGAGAGTTTTGAGGCTCTGAAATAAACAGAATTCACCCAGGTATCACGCAATGCCTAATTTCAATTTCTAATTCATCAATTTGCAACAGTAGAAATTCTCCTCTGGGTAAACTTTTCCAGTACGAAGACTTTACAGAAACAAGTGGAGATCAAAGAAAGCCTTGTGAAAAATTACAGAGCTTTCCACTCAGGGGTCTTGCCAGTCTACAGTAGAACAATTATTACCTTAATTAGGCCTGATCTAGTGGAAAGCATAAAGCTTTTAGTGACAGGAAAATGGCTCCTGAAAGATGATGGCTTTTAAAAATTCTGATTATGCCCGTTTATTTCAATTCATTGAACATCAGCTTGTAAAAAAAAATAAAAACAAGTCAACACAAGTGATTACTTTCAGATTCCCAGCACATTTCCTTTAATGATTAAAAGAATATTTAATGGCTAGTGCATACTTTATTTCTTCTTTCTGACTAAACAGCACTAAACAAAACTCATTTACAAAGACTTTTTTCCTTTTTTTTTTTTTTTTGGATTTGAGAATACTCTTGATCAGTGAAGGGGAAAATGGAGCAGTAACTCTGCTGCCTTTTGTTTGCCCAATACTACTTCCAAGTTGAATTCATGCATTCTTAAATGTACACAGAGCAGTTGCTCTTCTAAAGAATTAAGTGGGGAATGAGAGCAAGTAAATTACCAGGCCTGTCATTTGTATCACTGACTTGCGTCGCTGTTTTGCAGGACTCCATGCAGTCCAGAATTTTAATGCAGAGTACAATTGATTTGTATGAGCTGCTTGTGCAAAGCTGATAGCGGGGGTGGGGGGGACCTGCAAGGGGCACCCCAGGACTGACAGCCAAGCTGAGGAGCTCTGCCTTGCTGTCTTCCCCTCCTCTTGGTAGCTCATACCTGCCCCTGTGATATGACGCCATTTCATGTAATTGAAACAAATATCAGAAGGTGGGATAAAAAAAAGATTAAAAATATGTGCTTGCAAAGCTGAAGTGACAAAATGTTGGGTGTGGCTAGGACATATTCAGAAGAGCAAGCAGACTGCAACCATGAAACCATGTTAGTAGATGACATTAATTGCCGTTTTCATCTGATATTGTCAGACATAACCATCATTTCAAACAAAGAAACACAGTATGATTATAACAAATAATGTTATGCTGATGTAACAGTTAATACAATTATTACCAACACTGTTATAAAATAACTGGAAGCAGCACCAATTAAAAGCATCAGGATAACCACATCCACAGCACATGCAAAGCACATGAGATGCAGGACCTCAATTCCCATGCATCTGTACTGTTAAACAATCCAGAAGCCCTTTGCATTTAAAACAGCAAATCTACAATATTAACTTACAAGAAAAAAGACAATGTTATTTTTCTGAAAAGTATTTTTCTTCAGAAGACACAAGAAATTTTAGGCTTAGCTGGGATCATTTATTCCCCTTGAGATCAAGTTGTGTTGTTGCTTTACACGGATGCCAGGACTGTCAGAGCCAGCTACGCAGCTGAGGACAAAATTCTTTGTCTTATTTTAACTGAGTGGCCAATATAACCACGTGCTCATAGCCACTGGGTTCACCTGCTCTTTTTTCTGATGACCAGGCTCACACAATTCACCATCTGAATCTTATATATGTCCTTAGCCATATGTTTACATGAGATTCAGTGATGAAGAAGGCCTTGGACCAAGGAAACCCTCAACAATTGATGAAGTCTGTATTCTTACAGACTTCACAGCCTGTATTTCCTCCCAGAACTGGCAACTTCTAGCACCTTTAGTGTGCTGCAATTCCACTTAATTCTGGAAATGACAAAAACACTAATAATTCTTCCCAAACAGGGGGCACAGAAACTACTGTCATCATGCAGTAAGGTGCTTCTGGGCCAAGTCACAGGTCATCACTAAAAAGGTCCTTTAATACTAAACCATCCTGAACATCTTAAGTGTTAATGCGATGGTATCTTAAGTGCCTTTGGTAAATCTATCTCCAGTGTAAACAAACATTTCTGTCTGCTTTTTTTTGTTTAAATTCATGCATAAAAGTGTTCATTTGACCTTCACAGCAGCATCTTGTAATGTTACAAGATGAAAAAAATCATAATCCAGACTCTCTCTGTCTCTTGGGGCTTCAAATATTCAGATTTTATGGATCATATTGCATGGTATTTCACAGACAGATTCAGCACTGGAGATGCTGGACAAAATTCTGGTCTTACTCACATGAGCACAAGTTCAAAATAATTGCCATGGCATCCCTTGAGTTATTCTCATACTGAGAGATAAGAGCTGAGATCACAATGAAGTACCTGGAGTTCATATATCTACACATCTAAGGATATATATTTCCCAGCACCAATAGTACACTTGGCACTTACAACTGTTTTTCAAAAGAATAAAATACACTGTAAACTAAAATCTGCTAGGTAATCTTGTCTACTATGAAAGAATCACTGACGTAAAATGGCAGTCAGAGAGACACTTCTAATAGCTCTCCAGGGAGAGCCAAACCTTTCTTCGGCATCCTGTTCCTTCCCAAACCCCTTTGTTTTTACCTTATTTAAGCTGCGTGCAGCACTGTCCTTCCCTCCTGGAGTCAGGTTTCGGAGCTGCACGTCAAGTAAGTTCACCAGCTGGACCATAGCAGACACAGAGTAGGCGATGTCACCAGCATACAAGTGGTTTTTTGTGTGCTCTGCAAGCTCCCGGGCAATGTTGGCAGCCATCTCCCCCGACTTCATCTGCAAGTGAGAAAGCAGAGGGAAAGGTAGTCCCTGGCTATTAGTATGTTGCTCTAGTTACACAGTGTTAAGTCAACTCCACACAAGAAGAAGATGTGAGAAGAAGAAGAGCAGAAGAAAATAAAAGAGGAAAGGAAGAAGTTCCCAAAACATAAACTATGGCAAGGGTCTTCATGTTTTGATCATGTATGGCATCTGAATATGGTTTAAACACAAGTGGTTTCGCAACTATGGTCACCATGTTGGCTTCAACATAACAATTTCTGATCTTCTCATAGGGCACTGCTGGAATTGAGGGGCAGCTGTTTCTCTGCACTGCGGCAGATGCAACCAAATATGACATTGTTTTGCATGGGATGCCCATGCTATGAAGTGCTTCAGTTACCTTTTCCCATTGTCTTATCTAAGCCACTTGAAAAAAATCAAACCATGTAAATAATCTCTCCTGTCAAGAAAGAGCATTTTCTGATTCCAGAAGACTATTTGATAGCAAAGAGGTGATTTTTGCTACAACTCCTGTGCAAAAAAGTTCCTTGTAAAGGAAACAAAAACTGATTACATAACCCAGATGAACAAGAGAAAAAAGTTCACTGTTTCCATCATAAGGATTTAATAATCAGGTGCTAATTTACCACTTCAAATTTGTAGGTGACCTGCTCCTTACCACATTAGCCACTACATCTGTAATGAAGCTAGTGATTGTCAGCACATAAAACATACTAACCCAGGAGCAAAAGGCTTAAGGCTTCAAGCAGAGGCCCACTGGAAGGGCAAACCAAATAGGCTCTTTGGCTGAATCTTCTATTAAAAGACTTCTATTGTCTAGTTGAGTCATAAAACTCATTAATCACCTGCAGAGAAACGCACCATGTAATTACTTGAGAAACTCTCTCTTTTCCCCTGTGGTTTTTCCCCTTTTCTCGATGTTTTGTTCTCCCTATCATGTGCCCCTTTCCTCTTCTATGCCATAGGGATTGAGGAAAGTGCAGTTGGTCCCATACCCTTTTCTACCAGCAGACTACTCCAAAAATACTGGTGCAGGTTGCTGGTTTTTTTTTCATTATATACGACTCTGATCTGGAATGCATATCTATGGTGAATACACCAGGGATAAGGAGAAATTACACAGGATATTTAAATGAAGCTCTCACTTCTCTGTTGGGCTCAATGATCTACTCTACTGCGTTCTTTGTATGAAATTTCCAATTGTCTTATCTTCTAACAGTTACTAATCAGATATTTCTCTTGTTCTCTCAATTTCTGGTGCTTATTATAAAAGTGAAATTCTAGGGAAAGATTGCAGGCTGAGCTTTTACCTCTCTGTAAATCAATTAACTGAGTTATAAATGAATAACTTACTTCCATCAATTTGACAGCAACAGCTCATCTGATTTAATGAAATCTAACTGAAGATGTTCATATGCTCATCTTCAGAGAATTAAAGCATATGATGATATAAATTAGATAAATAAAGGAGATAATGTGGTGTTCTTCCCACTAGTGCAATGATAACATATATACAAAAATTATTTCTTCCTTGTTTCACACAAGGCTAACGCCATAGAAACCAGATCCTATTCTTACAGCTGCCTGCTCTCCTAAGCAGCTAAAGAATGCCACGCATCAACATAAAGGCTGAATTTTGATCTCTTTGTTTGGCACTCAGAGCATTAAAGAAAGACTGCATAAAATCTCTTTACATAAAGAAATCAGTTTCAACATTTTCCTGCAATTCATTCGTAGAGCTTAGCATGTATCAGGACACATAGTGTTTTTGTAAGCATTGCAGAAAGCTGCAGGAATGCAAGAGTTTTTTAGAGATAACATTAGAAAAAAAATCGTGCCACTCAACATCTGATACATTAATTTTCACTTGGACTGTGTTCCTATGCAAACTGGCATACTTAGAGCAAACTGTTCAGCTGCTACAAAGGCAAAACCAAGGGTTTTCTTTTTCTTTAATAAGTCTGTTGTATTCAACTGAAGGCTGCTGTTGTTCCTACCTGTCTGCAAAAGTGATATGGGCTGGTGACTAATAAACCCTTTCTTTTATGTTGGACTGCTCCTAAAAATGATAAATCTGAGGAATTCTAGCGTGACAAAATAAACACCCTAAAATAGGCAACAATGGAAGAAATGCCTGGAAAAGGCACATTAAAGCTCAAAATCTGTGAACTCTTGGGACACAGAAGTATTTACCCAGACTCATCTCACACTACCAGGTTTCCTGAAAACACAGAGATGGGCCATTTCCTTGGGACAACATGTCTGGTTGACAGGTGATGAAGCTACTTCCTAACACTGACACTCATTTCCTAACCTATTCATTGTCACACAGAAAACGCAGCTCCAATTCACTATGACACTGTTGAGACATTCTTCCCATCCTGCCTGTGTGCATAATGTGAGTAATATCCAAAATGATGGCCGTATGGAACGTTAATGCTAATTTCCTCAATTTGTTTGAGCATTTTTCAGTGAAATTGAAGTGTCTCCTGTGCAGTCGTGTCAAACCCAACTTCTGTTAATAGTCTCAAATACTGGCTGAATATTCCAGGCCTAAGATATATGTCTGGTCTCTTATAACAACAGGATTGAGCCTCTTTTTTGGTTAACTCCACGTAACACTCAGCAAAGCTCCCTGCTACCCAAGAGGATGCATTACTAATTTACTTCACTTCTATAAAGCACCTCTCCACATCTTCATCTTCACTATTGCTGCATGGAAGATGAGCTTTTCATGAGGTATTTCTTCCAAAACATGTAATACCCTTTAACCTAAACACTGACATAGTCACATAGGAATACAGGAACAATAACGAGGTTCTTCAAGGGTCAGGCTGTCATTGAGAGGCAAGCAAGAAGTGGAGAAAAAATGTGCAAGTAACTGAGCTTCCTACTGAGATGCTCAAAAACAATAAAGGAAATTCAAAATAATACATCTTTCTGATTTGAGACTGATTTTTTTTTTAATTTTCCATCTTGCTTATGAAAAAATTAAATTAAAAAACCAAAAAGGATTCTGGGATAAAAGAAAACATTCTTTTTAAACCAAATTGGGTTTCTGCTTGTTTTAATTATTTTTGTGGTGATTTTTTTTGTTTTTTTTAAGTTTAGTCCTGGAATGCTAATCTGAAGGAGAGAAAAAATGTTTTCTGTTGAAAATGCCAACACACAAACCACGTTTTTCTATCTTTGTCTAATAAATTGCTCTCCTCTTCCATTTCAGAACCATGGCAGGATTGAAGCCATATCTACAAATAAACATTGGCATACCTGAAATCATGCTGTGCAACACTTTACCAATATTTTCCAAGTTTGCATCACCATCTCACATCTTATGAGTGAAAAGACTGTGCAATAATAGATGTTGGAGAGGGCATATATTCCTGCCTGTTTCATATATGCCAAGGAACAGAAGCAGGGAGCTTTGTCTGGAAAGATTAACAATGACCCTCCTGCAGCATCACTTGCTGTTTCAGCCCTACCTTTCTTACTCAGAGGGAATTCACTGCAGAAGAATAAAAATGAGAGAAATTGCAGAAAAGAAGTATTTAGGAAAGAAAATTCAGAAGAAATAAGAAAGATGCTGGGAAGGGAGCAAATGTGTTGAAATACCAGTGATCATAAAGGCAAAAATATTTTCCTGCAGCCTGAGGCAGGCAGATATAAAGAAGAAAAAGATGGTATGAAAGATTGAACCAGGATTTTTCACAACAGTGACATACAAATGGACTGGTCAGCTGGAAAGGCCATGGAGCTGATGCTGTTTTCTGGAGGGACAAACATCTGATAGGTTTCATTGGGCACCATCAGCTGCCAGCAGTCAGGTAGCAAGGCTGGAACAGGGGCTCTGGGCTAACTTGACACTGCAAATCTTTCTTTCCCTGGCAAGATTTCATTATACATATCTGTATTCATAGAAAAGAATCAGAGCATATCTATCATCCTTTTTTTTAAAAAAAACCCCATCCCATTACATTCAGTTTTGCTTTTTTCTTTTATTAGATGATACCTAAGGATATAACTAACTAGTTATAACACTGGCTATCTATGTAACAGAGTTGGATCACTGCTCTCCATGCAGTACAGCAGAGCTGGAGAATGATGAAAAAGTGCTTCTGATACTATGGTATTCAAACCACATTTAATATCTCTTTAATAATCTGGCAATCATAGAACCTGCTCCATCCAGCACCCAATGGCACTCTGAAAACAGACTGTCAAAAGCAACCTGGATGGAGGATTTCATTATGGTGTCATGACTTCAACTTCACCCTTGGGCCTGGACACAATGATCTGGTGATGTCCTCCACAAAACCCCACTCCCTCTACCAGACACACTCAAGCAGATCTACAAGACCTGATGAAGGTAGATTGAACCATAAGCTTTATCTGCTCTTTGTGACTATATAATCTAGGCTGTTCAAGAGCACAATATGAACATGGGTGGCATGTGCTTTAGATTCAGAGTTTGAGGCTTTTCATGCATCCATGAAGGACACGACACTTTCTATTCTGCTACAAAAAAGACCTCTTCTCTTTCAGAGGCTTGAAGCTGAATGTAGCAGTGCTTCTCCTCCCAGGAAGCACACACAACTGAAAGCTGTGCGAGGAAAAGACATTTTCAGGCAAGTCACACAACGTGCCAAGGAGAGTACTGATGAAAGCAAGAGGTAAAACAAATAGGCTGAGACTGAATGTATGACCTCATGATAAGGACAACGCGATGTATCCAAAGTTGACCTTTTTGCTTTTTTTTTACTGCTTAACTCTAGAAATAACCCAGGTAGCAGTGCATAATTCAATTGCACTGGCAAGTTTATTCTCCTGCTACGTTATGAGGGCATGGTAGGCACCAACAATAAAGTTAAAGTAAATGTCAGAAGGCCAAGGAATTGCTGAAGTGGACATTTGTTCTGATATTGCATCAAGAACAATAACTCTAATAGAAGCTAATAGAGGGTTGTAAAACCTAATACCATGATGCAAGCAGTCAAATACTCAATGTATGATCTGAGCACTGCAGAAGAAAGAAAAAGTAATAATCCTTACTTCACTACAGAGACATGAAAGCAGGCACAGCATTTCCCTACCATCATCTCTGGCTTGGCTGAAATCCCTCCAGAGGAGCCACCATCCCTCTTTCTGAGCAGCTTGGACCCAGCAGGTGACAGAAGAAGGGATTTTTGAGAGACAAAGCAAATCCGGAATGGAGACGGTAAACAGATATGAACTCTGACTGCCAAAGAAGCATTCCTACCTATTTTGTAAGCTGTGCTGCAGCTGCAAGTGCTGTGGGATGGGTGGCCAATGAGAACCCAAACCACAGGGATGCAGGACAGCTAAGCTGCAGGGAATCACTACCCTCTGTCCTCATAGCATGGCTGGCTTATTGCTTCCTCTAGCTGCCTCCACAGCAGCAAGAAGAATAGTTAGTCTGGCTTAGAGGAGGAAGGCTCCTTTTTCATCTTTACAGAGGTTCTGGAGCAAATCTGCAAGCTTGGGGCAGGGAAGTGTCCTGTCCATGGCAGGGATGTCAGAGACCAGTGCCCAATTTATGGATAAATCAATCTCCATCTCTAAGCACAGTGATGATTTTCAGGCCTTTTGCTTGGGCAGGAAAACAAGTGGCTACCCGCTATTTCATAAGTAATTTAAAACTGTTTGCTGTAAGGACCCTACCGAATGGAAACTCCAACAGAAGCATCTGTGCAAGCCTGGCAGGATTTTCCTCTCAGAAGTCACTCCCAGAAAGTGTCGAAATTTTATAGCAGCTCTCCACAGAGGTTGGGTCACAAATCCCAAGATCCCAGTGGATTCCCACTCAGGCATCAAAAGTTTAGATCTAGAGTCATTTGGCAGATCCCCTAGTCTTTCCACCAACAGGTGGAATGTTCCCAAAGCTGAACATAGCTAAATTCCTCCAGAAAAATAATAACAATAAAAAAATCCAGTCCCAATTGTAACCTGCTGGGCATTTCTGAAAATCTAGTTCTTCAATTTTAGCCTGCTTTGAAAGCATGTAATAAATTAAATGAGGCTCATTTGTTACACAAATGATAGCTGAGGTTTCAAATAAAATAAGTCTAACCCTGATGGAGGTTTCATGAGTGCAGGCTATTATTTCCTTCTGCTAATGGCTAAAGGCCTAGTCATCTTCACCAAGCAAGAGGTCTCACAGCTGTCTGGGTGAATTATGGCTAGAGTAAGTAATATTAACCCCTCCAGGATAAGTACATGGGTCATAAACCAAGAGCTGCACAGCTGCTAATGCCAGCAAAGGCAGTCTTTATTAATCAGCTGAGCGTACAGCAGGAGAGCTGCCCACCTTCCCGTGTGGGACAAAACAACCATGGGCTTTGTAATGGCTGCACCATGTCACAGCAGCCCCAAGTTAATTGATGTCTTCCCTAGTCTTTGGGAAGAGATGAGTATAAATACAGATGAAGTGACATAGTGATGATCAGGAGTGTATGTCCTAGAGATATGCAGGTTATTGAGCCTCAATTAAGATGGGAGACAGGGAGGGGAAAGCCAAAGAGTCTTCTCTGCAGGGTCACCCCATCCCATTCATCAGTGAGCACTGGTAGTGCTGCTACCATGCAGCAGCCCAGCTAGTCCATAACAATGGGACTCGAGCACTATGGCTAAAGGAGAGAAGAAAACCCTACAAATTGCTATAATAAGGATTCAGCCCACAGACACTGTGGCATAAGCACACATCTGGTCTCTGTAATGAAATCAGCTGAAAGCACCACTGTGCATTAATAACAAAAACGTTCAACTTATTGCTCTGCTTGTCCCGAACTTCTATTGTCACAATAATGCACTTGTAACACTGATAAACGATGAAATACTACAAAATATTCATCAAGGGGCTAAAGAGTCAAAAGATACGCATTATTGTGGCAATGTTTTCTATTACATCAGTTCTTTTACAATTTGGGCAGACATCAAAACCATAAAGTCAGATGTGCAATGCAAACATTTCACACCGAGCCTACCTTTCTTTGGTAAAGATTTCTTAACTATAGGGTTTATCCTGAGTTTTCATGGCGTGAGAAAATCCTTGGGGATGCATGAAAAGGAAAGTTTCCTTTTGCGATAAGTGGGTATTTTCCATACGTCCACCCATCTCCTCCTCCTTCCTCATTTTCTGTCATTGACCCTAGTTTAATTCCACCCTGCAGTCCCTATTCTTTGCCTTTCTGTCACCCTCTTTGTCTTAATTTTGATCAGATTTTTACAGTCTTGTTTTCTCCTTGCAATTCCTGGCTACTATGCAAGGCTCATCCTTTATGTGTGACTGCCGGTTACTTCAGGTTCCCTGTTGTGAAAACAACCAGGGAACTCAGGAAAGTCAGTGTGTAGATTCACTATAGTCAACATATGGGAAGGATTTTACCTTTTGAGTGATGTGGTTGATCCAGGGAGAAGAGCAGTTGCTGAGATCAGGTCCTTGGGGCTCCCATATCCCATCTGGTGCAAGACACCGGAAAGTTGCAACACCTGGAAAAGGAAAGCTGCAGTGTTCAGTGTTATCGGCTACATTTTGACCCCAGGACCCCATGTCACAGGCTTCATTTCAAAATGATGGATACCTCATGCAAAGCCTGAGAGCTTATTAGCGGTCAGAACCTAGGTAGGACACTTGTGAGTCATCTCAGTGGTCTAGTCTCCCACCATCTTAGTTCTTAGAAGTTCTGAAACGTAAAAGATCTATGAGCTAGGGCAGGGATATTACCTCCCTTTCACCAAATGGTAACTATAGACAGAAGGCTTCACCTTAGGCTGGGCAGGAAAGCTGCCAGGGACTAAGAAATCAAAGCTGCTTCTTGAACACTGAGCCAGCATCTCAAGTGCTCTGCCCTACTGCTTATGTGTTGGGATCAGACCCTGCAGTTCGACTCCCTTGCTGTTTTACAAAGATTTACTGCTCTAAATCATCATTAAACCATTTGAGCGGAAACACACAGAAGTTTAAACACTATGAATGCCAAGATGTGACGCTGGGCTGTACTGTTCACCCCTAACTGTTTAGAAGCACTTTAGAGGAGAGTTTTGTTTGGCAAGGACTGCCCAGATCCCTGCTGCAGAAGACAGCAAAGCGCCTCAGGCCCTTCCAGACAAAGAGAAATACATCCAAAATTGTGTAGTTGAAGATCTTTAAAAAGCAAGAAAGTTGGTATATGCCGATTAAAGACTCTACATCCTATAATGTGCTCTGCCCTGCAGAGCAGAACTTTTCAGCAGAGGAGTGCATTACAGGCTAGGTCTGATGGTGGTGCTGATTAAAACCAGTGAGAGTTTGCTCATGCTTTCAAAGGGAGCTGGAAGAGGCCCACTGCTAATATACCACAGCTCTTAACAAGTTGCATGAATCACTGAAATTAGAGATGGGAAAGGCCTACTGGCATCCCCTATCAACAAGTTTGGTTATTTTTTTTTCTTAGCTGTTCTCATCCAGTCCTTAGCTCTTGTGCTTAGAAAAGGGCTCTGTGCATCCAATCTTCATTTTCCTTTTCTATCTTTTCTTTTCACAGCTTCAGTTCAGACTATCTTTTCCCCTCTCTGGGAACCACATGATATTTTTGCATTAATTTTACCAAGTGGGTCTGGAAAAAACAGCAAAAATGTTCTTTACCTATTCTTACCACTGAGATATCAGTTTGACCTCACCAAATTCAAGAGAGAGTTAGTATTTGTATACACAGGCATGAATGGCTGTCTAGGGCAATGGAACACAGAATTATGTTCCAGTCTCCTCTGCAAGCCAGATTCTTCCAGCCCTTATTTTCAGTCAATTTCCTCCACCTTCTGATTTCTTCTTGGTTCTCAGGCCTGGACATTAAGAATAACTTGAAAAATAAATACTTTTAGAAAACAGTGTTTGCTAAAATACAGTAAAATGAACCATATGCTAAACTCCATTCTTCATTCAGCTGTGTTTTAATTTGGACAGAAAATATCCAAAAGCAACCTTTTTGAAGAAAGCAATTGGGAGAAGGAGTAGAAGAAAAGGAACAAAATCCAGTAATCAATAAACCATTTGGAAAGCTTCGGCTTTGTTTTCACCACTGCTTTCCCTGCTGATCACACTGGATAAGGGCTGCAGTTTGAAAAATCACTCATGCTGGTTCAGGAGTGTGATCTGGGAATACCTGTGCTCTGAAACATTGGCAACCAACTTTGAAATGCAAGTAGTGCTGTATAGAGCTTTAAAATGCAAATTTTGTTGATTTACCCCTCCCGCCCAAAAAAAAAAACAAGCAAAGCATCAGCCATCAACACATCACTCAAAGAGCTTAGGTGCTACAAATAGTCCAGGTTGGATGGGGGCTTGCACCACCTGATCTACTGGGAAGTGTCCCTATTCATGGCAGGGGGTTGGGACTAGATGATTCACCTCAACATGAGGAGAAACTTCTTTACTATGAGGATAACAGATCACTGGAACAGGTTGCCCAGGGAGGTTGTAGAGTCTCCTTCTCTGAAGACTTTCAAGACATGTCTGGACGTGTTCCTGTGTGACCTACCCTAGATGAACCTGCTTTGTCAGGACTAGATGATCTCCAGAGGTCCCTTCCAAACCCCACCATTCTGTGATTCTGTGACCTTTGAGGTCCCTTCCAACTCAAACCATTCTATGATTCTATAAAATACAGGCAAAACCAGGGATAAGAGGCACATCGTACATAACTTCTGGAGGCAGAGACTCTTATAGCACATCAAGCTCTACCCCACAAGGTTGTTAGCCTGTATTCTCCTTCCTGCACAACATGCCCAACATACTGTGGTTTCAGCCCCAGCCAGCCATACCTCACCAAGGCAACACAGACCTAACAGAAAGCACCAGCGTGCTCACTGATGAAAGCACATGTGCCACAGAGGCCTGTGGGCAACCTGGTTGCACACTCACAATGTCGTATGGGTAAATGGAGACAGCTCGCTGTGTCCTCCCATCCCTCGACTCACCTATTGAGCCCATGGGACATGGCTGCTTTGCCACCTGTCCCTGCCGAGTCCGAGACCACATAATATCACGGGCTTCCATGGGGTCACAGCTCTCTGCACCAGCTGGTGGCAGCTGGGAGGAGGCAGGTGGGAGGTGTGTGGTCATTTCATCATGGATGTCAGCCATGGGTGATGGCGTGCTGGTGCTTCTGTTCCTCCTGCCCGAGGCTGAGGTCGTGACGGGGCGGCCAGTGCTGCTGGTGGCCACCCGTGGCATGGTGCTGGCAGTGGTGCTCCCTGGGCCCAGAGCCCCCGATGTCGATACTTCTGAAAGAAAGGCAGAGCTGATTAAAGAGGAAGGAAAAAAGGGACTCGAGCCTAGGTCCCGAGGTGAGAAGAAGAGCAGAAGAAAATAAAAAAGGAAAGGAAGAAGTTCCCAAGTATGTTACTGTAGTTGCACAGTGTTAAGCAAGCTGACTGCAATAGTTTGTGGGGTGTAGTTGGAGCTACAGTTAGTGCAAGGCTTGCTGTGCAGTCACCTTTCAGAGGAAGCTGGAGCATATCATGAAAGAAACACATAGGGATGACGACTGCTGGAGCAGAACTGATTTTCCAAAAGCACTAGCATCTGATGAAAATAAAGCAGCACTTTTTGCCCTCATTTAAGTTCCTGGCATTTTAATGTAACAATCTTATTTTCCATCTTTTAGGGAACACCTAGCACAGAAGTGCTTTTAATTTTTTAGTGTTGCTGAAGACCCATCTGGTTGGGGCAGAAGAACACTTTCCACAGTGTAACAAAAAAACCCCACACCACAAGTACATCCACAAAAGAGCAGTGCACAGAGGGATCAATGCAGGGCTGTTCTTTGGAACAAGTCATTAATTTTCTCTCAGGTTCATGCATTGCTGTTTCATCCCATCAGCAGCACTTGGCCCCTCAAGCTGCAGGCCACATGGCAGATGCAACGGTGCATATCAACCCAGACAAATTCTCAAGACTTTAATGCTCAATAGGCTATTTCATCCAAAACCTGCAATGAACGGTCAAGCAACAAGAGGTGGGGAACCTGCTTTAAAAATGCATTAACCCATCCTACATCCTGCAATAGCTGTGCTAAGTACTGTGTGTAGTGAATATTGAGGGATGCCCACCTTACAATTACCTTATTTTGCCTCCTATTTAGACCAAGATGCTTGCACAGATTGGAGACTCGTGGATTTCTCTATGGCTTTATCAGAAATCTGAGGTGGGGAAACTGAGGCAGGCTGCCTCCTATTGCTCCTCCAACACCCCTGCCATGTCATGACATGTACGGCTTGTGAGGAAGTCTGCTTCTTCCATCTCCTCTGCCTCTCCCAAAGATAAGCACCCACCTGCTTCTCACAACATAACATTTTTAATCCAGTTAAATCCCAGATATTCACAACTGTCCCCTCAATCCCTGCCTGGGGAAACACTGGAGCTGTCTGGGAAAGGCAGGCAAGGAGGCCATATGAATAGGCTTGTCTGATACCACTCTCTCTAATTCCTGTGCCACAACATCTTCCTACCATCCCACCTCTTCCAGCATCCACAAATCCTTCAGTCACAGTTGCTCCATGTCCAGCAACATGAATTGGAGTTTCTACATTAAAGACAGTCATGTGTGAACTCCAGCCTAGCCAGAAATTAAAATTAAGTGTGAGAATCACCCTGTCATCCTGAGGAGCAGTCTCTTAACTGTCCAGCTGTGTTAGCGGGCTCAGCCTGCAAGCTCCTGAGAGCAGAGACTGTCCTCTCTTGTAGGTCCAGTGAAGCAGACCACGCTCACTATTTGTGCAATTCTAGTTCTTAACGTATAATAATTTGCTATCACTGGAGTTCATTCAAGTAAAACTATTTGAAGCACAGAGATGCCTGCCTTTAGCGTGGTCACTAAAAATAGGAGTTTTTCCAAGCTAAAAGGGCTTTTTTTATTATTTAAGTATTTTAAGCCCATGGTGCTTGTAAGCAATTCTCCTGCCCTAGAATAATCGATAACATGTCAGTTGAAGCGCATGCCTTCTCTGGTTTTAGGTAATTTTACTCCAAGCCTGAGACACTCTCTTCTCAAACCTTAAAACTCAGCGGTATCATAAACATAATTTTCTGAAGAATCAGTATTATTCAAGAAAACATTCAGATTAAAAATCCCAGCTCTCCCATCCCTTGAAAAAAGGGAGTATTTTCTCCATCAGCCCCCCAAAACACAAGCAATAGTGCAATGGGCAATAAATCACCTAAGCACCAGGACACTGATCTGAAATCAGGTCTCTTGAGCTCATTGACCATTTTCCAGCATTCTCATACCACCTTCTTTCCACTATGAGCCCTGAGTTTGAATGAACTCCAAAAATACAATGCAAAAATCTGCAAACATTGACATATTTCTTCTAGTTTCTGCTGTGCTAGATCACCAAGCAATGATTTCCATTTGATGTTGCAGCAGGGATTAAAATCTGAAAAGAACTTCTGCAAATATTATCTACTTCCTATAGCAGGTATTGCCATGAGTACAGATTTTATTTCTTCATAATAACGATTACTCTGGTAGATAACAACCCGGAGAAATTTCCCCATTTATTCATGCAATAACAAGTTATTTTCCATTTGCAAAATGACCTACACCACGCAGTATAGGTGCAGAGGGACCCAGTAGACATAGCGGATGCAGTTTCAAAGCCAAAACTAGCAATTCCCCCCTTAAAATCATTCTTACAGTCATTTGTGAGCATATAGAAATATATACTGAGCACCTAGGAGTTCCCCTTGATCCACACACAGGGGTGCTGCATTTTTGAGCCTAGTTTTCATTGACAATCATTGAGTATCTCACAGTGTCTTGGTTTTGGAATAGCTCTGGCATGTTTACTGTAGCAGCAAAGCTCAAGGGATTTAATGGCATATTCCTTTACCCATTAAAAAAAGAGTGGTTTTCTCTTTCATAAACCTCTCAGCACTAGTGTCAAAATCTCTTTCCGGGCTTGTTCTTCCAACTATTTTCTTGTGCAACTGGGCTTCCTTGCTGCTTTTAAAAATAAAGACCTTCACCATTTACATAGGATAAATTATAAGACACCATAAAAGAGCTACCCTTAAGTGGCCTAACGAAGTGAGATGGATGGGATACCACTGAACTCAGTTCAAAGGTCTGATCATTCAGTGAGTCAATTTGGTAATGAGCTCCAGCAAACATGATCACCATGCTAACACCACTCAGTTTCACCAGCCCCAGGCAACACTACTTGCCTATTTTGCTCACACAACTGAGTGCTTTAAGACAAAGTTAATTGGTAAGAAGGGTAAGAAGAAGATATAAGGATCATTTACATATAAATGATTCTCAAATCCAAGCAAAACCACAAAGAGACTGCCTAAATCCTACAGAACAGAGATCAAGCCTCCAGATTAACTCATGCTGCCAATAAGGTGTGAATTTTAACTTAGGGAAAAGAAGCACTGCAGCTTCACTTTAGCAGAAAGATTCTTCAGATAATTCTTCATAACACAATCATTGTTCATTGACAAGCACTAACCTTTAAAAATCATCTGCGCTGTTACAACTAGAAATGTATAATCTTGATTTTACATTTACTACTTGTTTTTACCATGCATTGCCATATCAAGAGTTTAAAGACAGATTTTGAGTAAGAGTCTGTTTTTACTCCTAGGCTTCAAGTCCAAGACGCACAGCACTAAGATAGGTATTTTCACAATACTTCTAAGAAAGCAAACTATGGCTGTGAAAACACGTCTTTCATAGAAACACTCCAAAACGATACTTAATTCTTTATTCCCTGCTCTATCTAGAGAGCTGGCGCTAATAGCAGAAGACTATGTTTTGCCATCATTCTGACTAGAACTGTAGCCATAAAAAAACACCAAAATATTTCCAGCATCCACAGGGGAGTAATTGCAACTCCCAGAGGAGCCTTCCTCTACTCCCAGTACACTGACTAGCAAGAAAAAGAAATTGCCAGGTTTTTCCCTTCTTTCTTTTATTTCCCAACCTTTACACAGAGCTTAGGCCTCTGAAGGAGGAATTTTGCTTGGGGGAAGAAAGATCATGGAAGAAATTTGCTAACAGGGAAAAATCTTAAATAAATAAGGATGTGTCTTTCATTCCCTCCCCTCCTCCCCTGCCCCCTTTCTCCTTTTCCCCTTTCCTAATATGGCAAGTGTTCAACTGACCTAAGACCAATGCTTTGTATCTGTGGCTGGGAAAATTCAGCACACATGTCATCTTACCTTCTGCTCTGCTCACCTAGGGCTCCCAGACATAGGAGATTGCTTTTCCAGATGACTCTGACTAGTGTTTCCCCTGTTACAAAAGCAGTTTTGATTGCAAGCAAGGCCATTTGTGATCATCATCAAATTATCTTTCCTCTCATTTTTTTCTTTCGTCACCTAAGTATCTAGCCTATGATCCAGTATACTCAATAACTGAAAATATTTCTAAAGAGATGTCATGAGTTTTCTGTCCCATGAATGAAGATAACTGCGTGCCCCTCGAGCAGAAATTGCAGACAAGATTTCCTGGGTGAGGTTCATTGGCTTTTCCTAGGTAACAGGTGACAGAAGACATCCATCAAGCTCTCCTCCCTGGGGCTGCAATCCAAAGGTTTAGCCTGATGGCTATGTGCTATGAGCCAGCATTTGTTCACATAATTACAAGGAGAGGCCACACTCTAAGCTTCATGCACAAGGTCCAAGCCATGATGCCAAGCAAGCCATGATGACTCCACTCTGGAGACTTTTGCATTCCTGAGTCAGACACTCAAGCAGACGTACTGGGACGCTTGTGCCCAAGAGCCTGTGCCTGCTCCCAGGGCTGCAGCTGGTGCAACACTCCATCAAGGAGTACATCTAATTCAAGGGGTTCAACATCTTTGGGAGGATACAGCAATCCAAGTGGCCTCCTGAGTACATCTGGGCTGCATTCATAATTATTTGCACATGTTGCTGCTGCATTAAGACAAACAGAGCATTTTTGGTTTCTGAAACACAAAACCTGAAGGTCCCTCCAGCCCTCTCTGCTAGTTTTGTCCTTTTCATATTTGGCAACCACATCCTTTGCTTACAATGTCACCTTTTATCATTTTTCTACTGAAACATGATGCGAGTTGTATTTACATGGTACATAAGAAGGTTTAAGCACAAAAAAACCCCCAGACCTAACAGAGTTGGAGGATTATATCACAACTGGTTTTCTCTTCCCTGTCAAATAAATGCATCTCATGGGAATTAGTTTTCTACCAGCATTTTCAAACACATTTCAGAATGTTTTCTGAAACTACCTAGAAAAAAAGAAAATATTTAAAAATAAATTTAATCCCAAGGTTTTTTGACTGTTTTTTTGGGTCGCTTTTCACTGAACCCCTTGTAAGGTGACAGAAAAGGATGACTGAAGTCAAGGAGCATATAGGTTGAGACTTTCATACGCAGTACCATACCTAAGAGCATAAAAGCAGGTATCCACCAACTCAAGCCTTAAGATACCAGTCAATTGCAACATTATATTGAGTTCACACCACAAAAGACATTCTAAAGAAACATAAAACCTAAACCCTAAAAAAACATATTGTGCTGGATGTTTGCTGGAAGTCCAAAAGCCATGTGCCAGTGTCATCCAGGAGCTGCTGGAGAATCAACAAAGTAAATTAGCCCCTAAATTATGTACAGCTCCTTCCACATGTTTGAGAGCACCTATGATTTCTTTTTACTGCAGGTGTAGGCCAAGCAGGCCTCACATCAAACATCTGAACAGCTCTCTGAAGTGCTGGGGCCTGGACTGTGGGCCCTGAGTTGAAATTGACCTATGGATGAGTCACAACCCAGCAGAATGTTTTGTTCCCCCCTGGTTTCAGGCCTCAGAGATAGAACCTGGCCCACCAGTGTGAGGCCTCGCCTTCCCCCAGGTGATCATGGTTGGGGTGGTGGGCAAGCCTAGAGATATATTAATCAGGAACCAAATCAGTCTGAGAAGATGCAGGAACTGAACCAGTTGGAGAGAAGCAGCAATAGAAGAAATGACGAGAAGAAAATAAGCAGCTGATCAGTTGGACGACAGTTCCTGTTGGGGGCAGTTGGAGAGAGTTCAAGACTGAGAAGAGTAAACAGATGAAGAATAAAAAAAATGAAGTCAGCAGGATTGCGAAAACTAGCAGCACACTCTTCTCAGTGCCTACACATGTCATCATTTGGAGAAGCTAAGCCAGAATTGTGTGTGAACATGAAAGTTCACACACTGGTTTTGGAGGGATCGAGGTTGTGGTTTTTGGTGTTGGAGCTTTATTGACTGAGGCTGACAAAAGCCAAAAAGGCTTGCAAAAACCATTGGTGGGAAGAAAAGATTAGAAATGCATGACCCCAGAGTGTTCAACATGGCACATTGTCTTCAGCAACACAACTGCCTGTAGTCCTGCACCCTGAAAAAGCCCTATGAAGTATGATACATAGATACATAGCTCTTCTTTTTTCTCCCTCTTAACTTCTAAAATAGCAAAGAAGGAGGATGCTGCATCTGAGAGAAGAAAGGCCCGTTCCCTCATGCACTGCTGCCAAATGGAAAAACCCTTTTTGGATTTTTTTCTTCTATCTTTTCCAGTTTTTGCATTCAAGGCTACTCTGCTCACATGTGGTGCTGGGCCAAGGTAGATGATGTGATGGATATGGGCCAGATGTTGAACTCCCTATACTACAGCTGTGGTCCAAGATATGGCGCAAACTCTGTTTCAATGCACTTCAAGCTGGAATCACTTAACATGCTGGGTTTTTTCCTCTGAATCTCAGTTTGAGCATTTAACATTAAACAACAAAGAATGAGAGCTGAAGTGTGTGAAGTCATTGCGACAGGCTCAAGTCCAATCAATCTGCCCCAACTCTTTCTCACTGCACCACAACTCTCAGCAAGACAATACATTCAAAGCAGCCACCACATGGGACCAATTTCCAACAGGCAAAAAATATGTCTACCAAAGCCCTTTTGAATCAAAATTTTACATTTCTGACAATGATCAACTATTCATTACACGTGCCAGATTGCTATGAAAAGGTTGCTTTGTCAAAAACATTCTAGCTATTGTTGCAAACTTCCAGATTTTGCCTGAAAACATAAGACCCCAAACAGCAGCCTGGCTGTTTTTTGGTGAAATACCAACATCCATGCTTTTGTGGGACTTTTTTTTGTGTGTATATGTGAGTGCTTAGTAATTTTTTCTGGCTCCCAACATCTCTTAGTGTCAGGTCCCCAGTTTAGTTGTCATTTGACTAAAAAGCTACTTATTTCTTTTTTCCTTTTCCTCTCTGACCCATTCTTCTCCAAGAACTTACTGGATCCCACTTAAAATGTGAAGCTTCAGGGACATCAGACAACGTTTTAACTGTCAGTGGCACAGGATTACAACATATCAGCATACTAGGGTGTGGTGGGTTTACCTTGGCTGGGTGCCAGGTGCCCACCCCTAGTCCCTCTATCNGGACATTTGGTGCTGTGTGAGCACTGCCAGTCATAACACAGGTGTGTTACCAACATCCTCTGGCTCCCAGTACTGCAGCCTAAGGGCTGTATGGAGAAAATCAGCTCAGACAGACCCACTACATAGGGAATTCCCATACCAGGGCATTAAATGGTTAAGAACATGAGCATTAGCTGTTGTCTTCACCATGATCTTATCAGAAGACAGTTCCTAAAGTATCAGCTCTGTTTTCATAGCCAGAATCTCTGCCAAATCCACTTTCATGAACCTCTTAGTACTCTTTGCTTTTCATCCAACAAGAGCATTAATGCCATATTGCTCTTTCTGAACCTTGCAACCGATTCTGAATGTTCAGGAAGAAATTTAACTAGACCATTGTTCACAAAACAAAAATTGATCATTTTTTTTAACATCATGGTGTAATCCTTTTAGAAATGCAGATGAACTATGCCCGTAGGAGGCCTGGTGAACAGGAAAAGATTACAGAAGAGCTGATCTAATAGACAGTAGATCGGGATCTATTACAAATGGAAAAATCTAATAGGCTTGAGAGTTCAGTTCAAGGGCTATTTTTAGGCAATCTAGCTTCAAATTGCTGTAGTTCTCAAAAATACTGTCAGATGTGGTTGCAGTTACTTTGAAATTCTGGATTTGAACATATAAAACCTGACCACTATTTTTTTAAAATCCATATGTTATTTCACACAGGAGAAAAAAAAAAAGGCATAAAAGGCATACAATCTCCTTTTAAGGGCACATCAGCTGCATATTATTACTGAATGCATGGAGTGAACTTCTAATCTCCTAAACCATCTCTGTCCCCTAGTGTGAATCACATCCACCAGAGCCAGTGGTGCAGATCTTATGCACTGTCTTCCAATCTGAATCCTTCAAACTCTATTAAAGAGAAGCCCAGTAGGAATTCCCCAGTACCCCACTGTTACAGAAATTACTTATTTCAATAACAGGTGCTGTCAGTTTTTCATTCAGACCATGTTAGAGAGCAGGCACTTGACTGCCACACTTACAGATTCAAGTGATTTACAGGAGGCTTACATTGCCAGGTTTGTGTGTGTGTGTGGGGGTGTTTTTTTTACCTTTTAATTAAATCATGTATATGTTTTATCCCTGCAAGCTGAATCATACCTTTTAGTTTCCATGCAGAACAAGCATGTGTAGCTGCTAAGAGGAAAAAATATTTTTTTCCGTCTATTTGGTAACAGATGTAACTTCATGTAATGTGTTTCCTGCCTTTTGCCTGCACTACTTCATCTTTAATTGAGCAACTTTGTAAAGGCCATGCCAGATGGAGTCGGTCCTTCTCCAGCAGTTCTCCACCTCTGCATTTGTGATGAATGGAAGCAAGTGCAGGAGTCATAAAATGACTATTCACACCCTACTGTTTTCTGATCTATCCAGTCAATGTGACAAGTTCTTCCAAGGGCCAAGGGTCTATAACACTAGCTAAAACATTTCTTCAGTTTCAAGCTACAAATACAACTTTAATAAGAGAAACCTAACATCTTCAAGTCACTGTTCATCTGTGTGTGTAACATCTCTAATCTAGATGTTAGTAAGATGGTCAATTTCATTCAGATAAATGCCTTGAACTTTTAAACATATCATAATCTGCCTATGAAATGTCTGGATGGTCACTTTCCAATTTGCGAAATGGTTCAAATGTTGTAAGCAAAAAAAAAATTGGACAGCTTTCAAAAGGACAGATTTTTCAGTTCTCAGTGACTCAGTGCTTCCAAGCTACACTCCTGTGATCTCTGTATTAATATTTAAAACCTGATTGTATTATGCTGTTATCTTGAGGAAGAGGTCATAGTACAATGGAACCCATGGAGGCAACCCACTGAAATGACACGTAATCAGCTCCCTGACCCAGTAGCACTTGTGTATGCAAGCAGCACAG
Organism: Brachypteracias leptosomus; assembly: GCA_013401335.1. Lineage (NCBI taxonomy): Eukaryota > Metazoa > Chordata > Aves > Coraciiformes > Brachypteraciidae > Brachypteracias > Brachypteracias leptosomus. The sequence goes on from VYZX01000812.1 coordinate 54,756, forward strand.
GGCAGAGGTGGGTGGAGAGCAGCCTGGCCCTGCTTCCTCTTCTCTTTTTTGGGGTATTAAAATCAAAAAGGCTGCTTTTTGCATTTACTATGCATCTCCCCTGACACCATGTGCACCATCCCTCAATCCCAGCTGCTCTGAGGCTCAAGATTTGAGGTCCCTCCTGGTTTCATGTACCATTGCTGGGCTTTCAAATCAGCCCTGATACCCAGAGTTTTATGTGCAAACATACACTGTGGGTGGGCTGGTCAGCTGAAATCAAAGAAAGGAAAGGAAATAAAATACAAAATATCAAAGTTGGAGTTAGGGTTGCTTGTAACCTTCTTTCTCTAAACTATGCCAGGATTGACTTCATTAGCATGCAGGTAATACTGTATTCCCAGACATGAATCAGAGACCTGAAAGCAGGGTCTGCTGTCTGTACAGTAGATGTTATACCTATACTGTACTTTTAGCATCCTCTAGAGCAACAGGAATGATAAATCTGCCAGCAGAAACTCGCCTTTTGTCTTTCACCAAATCCATTGATTCCTTTTGCAACAATCCATTGGTTATTTTGAACCTCATTCAAACCTTATTCTATTTATTTTTGCTCCTTTGAGAAAACCAGTCTCGACTCTGGAGAGAGCTGACCACTGAAACCAGCAGAAATAGGGAAATGCTGAGAAAAGCTGTCTTTTCTCATTCTCGTTCTTTGAGCACTGGGATGCTGTGCTGCATCCCAGTGTGGATATGCTGTCAAGACCCTTTCTGTAAATCAGAACACAGGCATGGCCTTGGTCTCCTAGCCACATCTCATTTTAGAGCTTGGATTAGCTCAACTCTCTCCCCAGATTTACCAGCAGTTTGCTTTCTGTCCCTGGAGTGACAAGATGGGAAGGAGGGAACAAGCTTGTGCCAAATAGAAAAAATATCTTTCACATAGACAATCCTAAGAAGCAGACAAAACTCCATTGTAAGAACATCAATATTCAGCTACTTTCAGAAATAAAGCAGCTTCCTGACAAACCATGAAACACTGTTTAGCTCCCTTCCAAAACTCTTTTATTACTTATGTAGAAATGTCAATATTTTGTAAAGCTCAATTCTAATTGCTGTATTCATGTTGGCTCGAGAGTCTGCCTAAACAATGCTTAACTACAGGACTGGTGTCTAAATTTGCTTCATAGATGTGTGAAGTTCAGCAGAAGGCTTTAACAATGAAAGAGACATTGATACTATGAAAAACACATTTGCTTCAGCAAAGCAAATTTCTAACAAATAAACTGTGCAATAAACAAGGTGTTTTAAGGTGAAATGAACTAATACTTTCAAGGTTCTCTTGTTTTCATATTAGACTTCAGTACTTATGGACATAGGCAACTTGGTACACTATCAAGTCCACGCTGATGTTCTAACAAGCCTAGCATGCATGCAAGGATGCCTTAGCTGTGTCCCAGAGCTATTTTTTTGTTGAGGGAGGACATTGGAGTGCTGGTAGTGCTGAGGCATATGAATGCATATTCAGCATCATCGCAATGAGGTGGCAAAGATCCCTAGAGCCTGAAGGCTCCAGGGCTGGAGGCATTGCCATGGCTAGTCAACCCAGTTGAAAAGTCAGAGCAGAAAGCTGAGAGGCAGAAAGGAACAGCATCCAAAAATCAGAAAAGGAGGTTTAACCTAACTTTTTTGGCTTTGCACCATTAAGGGCTACCAGCTCTAGTACGGTCAGCTTTCATTGAGAAGTAGTTTCAAACTCTTACCCAAAGGATTGATGGCAAGTTGACAATACATAAGCCAAAGATGAAAAAACCTTCAATGCTGATTTCTAGCTTTACATCTGTCAGCTTTCAGATTAGTTTTGTTAATGACTCCTTCAGATCAGCATATTGCAATGTAAGCATATTTTTTCTTGTGAAGCAGAGGAATATACCCGTTGACCTCATAGAACTTTGAATTGGGCCCCCAGAAAATAAGGACATAAAAAAAAAAATCTCCAAGAAAGCTGTAGTAGTAGTGCTGAAAAGCAATATATTTTAGGTTGAAGCTATATGCTTGCCTCCCTGGGTTTGACATGTGGTTGTGCATGCAGTCCAGTGCTGAAGTTTATGTGCCCAGGGGGATTACTGGTGCAAAGTAGAGGCACCAAATGCAGAGAGGCACATCCAGGTGCTGCTGTGCCAGAACAGGGATTTTCCATAATGGACTTTTGGCCTGGAAGCCAAAACCTGATCCACTTGGGCTACCAAAGACATTGTGGATCACAATGGGCATCAGCAGAATCTGAGGTAGTTGGAAACTGGTAAAGAAAAGCAAATAGGATGACACAGAAACAAAAGTAGTAAATTGTATCCTTTAGAGATTTTTAAGCTGTGTAATCTCCTTGCCTTTGTATAATATATACACCCATAAAATTAAGTACATGATGTCACTGCAAAGCATAAATGTGATACTTTGAACAAAAGAATCATGTTGCTCATAAGGGAAAAAGAAAAGATACATATATTCAGCATATGAAAAAAAAAGAGAGAGGAGAGACAAGACAAATACTGACCTGGTCCAAGGCACATCTTAAAAAATATACCCGTTGCCTAACTAAATGTGAATGTATCTTCATATGACTGCGAGATTCAAAAGCATAACAGAAAATCGGGACAAAAAAAGTAATCAAGCAATTTGTACCCAATTCTGAAATACAACAGAGACCCTTACATATTTACAGATATTACTTTAAGTATAGGATAAAACTACTGCTACAATACAGGGCTAAAGAGTTGCTGTATGCTTCTAGCACAAAGCCTAAACCTCATTTTACAGCTCTCACAGGTAACAAAATAAATGCCCCAGTTTATAGTGATTATTAATTTTCCCCCCTTCAGCACCAAATATGTTGAAATGTTTGTTTTGTAAATATTTTACAGTACACCATTGACTACATGTGTGAAGACCTGTAATGTTATTAGCCTTGAGCCTTTCACATTTCATGCATGCATCAAGAAGTTTCATCAATTTGCAGGGAAGAATTAGATTTATTTTTCTAGTCATTGCAGTGCTTTACAGGTACTAAAACCCCTAAAATCCCTGATATCTTACATTAGCCAGCCAGAATTCTCATTTTCTAATAACGCTAACCTAAAATCTAGCTCACTTATGTCATCAAAAGTAACTCTTCTTCCATTATCTTAAATGTAAATGAGAAAAAGCATGCAGCTGAGACAGACAGAATAATTTATAATGAGAGGAAATCTGTCAGGTCAGGACTACCAAAAAACTCAGAGCATAACACTGAACTCATTTGGAACTGAAGGAAACAACAGACTTTTTTAGTATGGTGGTCAGGCTTGAATTGGGAAGGGAGAAAGTAGGTCCCTTGTTAAAGACTCTCGTGGACAGCACTAAGCATGTCAAGAAATGTTTAAACATTCAAATAAATATTAGATTTTTTTTTTATTTTTTTTTTTAAGAGGCTAGAGTCTGACTGACCATTGATCAGAGACACAGAGTTCACTGGCATGCCAACTTGGAGCTGCTCAGTAAAATAGAAATTACAAGTGTAAGCACTGCAGTGGCAAGGGGCTTGCTCACTCTGTTCAGCTGCCACAGAGATTGTTCCAAGGCAGAGAAAAATATTACTTCACTTGAAGAGAGAGAAAAAGAGAGAGATTTGATTTAAGAATCTGAGTCAGACAGTCTATGGACAGGAAAAAGCAACATCAAAAGCTGTTAAATCTGCCCAAGATGCAAGGAGCTCTTTGGAGATATCTCACAACACTGACAACAGCAGTTCCTGCAATGCCATCAGCTTCACTGTATCAATATTTTCATGTACAAGTCTTGGCTCGAAATTGTGCCACCCAACAGCGAGCAACTTCTGACTTTATCTGCTGAAAGATACAATGTCTTTCACAGCAAATCTCTGGGGCACAAAGAGTCTCAACTATTTGCTTCAGGTGATTAGTTGGTGCTGGGAAAGACTTAAACCTTTCCATGGATAATCAGAAAATCCAGAACTAGAGCATGGCTGCTAAGAACATGTGGGGAGAGGCAAGGGAAAGCTCCACCCCAACCAGACAACCCTTATTTTCTTCTCCTGCAGAGGACATCATTCATCACAGTCCACAAAATACTCTTGGGAGGTGCCAAGATGTGGCAAGGATTATAGTAAAACAAGCGGAGTACAGGTAAGGCTTTGATGCTCCTGTGTCATTGTATGAGGAAGTTACTGGCTAATGCCCTTCTCTCAATCCAGGTTATTCCCTGAGGAATCTCCTTTTGCAAAGTCTGAAGCTCAGACAAGGTATTGGTCTAAAGGGAACACTCATCTTCTGCACCAAGCTCAGCATGTGCACAGAACATTTCTGAGTACAACATACAACTCTCTAATCCCCTTGGTAGCAGCCACTCATACAAGGTCAGTCCCCCTGGCCTACAAGATGCCTTTTCAAATTAAGCTGTTATTTTCCCTTATTAAGCTTCATATCTGAGCTGAAACCATAACACTGATTCAGTTAAACCATTGCTGTCTGCAGCTCTTGTTCAGAGAACAGAAATCTCATAGAGACTAAGATGCCTGGACAAACAGACTCCAACAAGGCAACAGGCTGTAACTAAGGGAGATGTAACTTTATTTCAGCAACGTGCATCATTTCAGCTCCAGGGGCAGCAGTGCGAATTATGCAATGTGCATCCTTGTACTGAAAAGACTCAACAGCACCTCTAAGAGTGGCCCAGAAGACACTAGTACCTATTGAGGCAGACTGACCCAACACTTGCCACACACAGCTTTCAGTCCACTGGTGGCTGCTGTCTTGGGTGGGGATTGGGATGACAGTCCCTGAGTGGAGCTATTATTCACTGCCATTCACCACCACTGAGGAAAAGGAGAAAAATCAGCTCTTGATTCAACCAACTTTCAAATGTGAGCAGGCATTCTTTGGATAACATATCTCACTAAGCAACTTAGGCTGAATGTGTTTCATAGAAATGAAATTTTAAGTGTGTGAAAAGAAAACCAAATAAAACACATAAGGAAGGAACTGAATCTAAGAGCAGATACTAGATTTCTTTTGCACTCTGAGCAAGTACTGTTCAAGGATGGCTGACAATCTGTTTGCTAGCTGAAGCATGCAGGACTCTGACAACAAAGTAACAGAAAATTATGTGTCCCTTTCTGTCAGGCTGAGGCAAGTCCACACTGTGGGGTTTGCCTAAATGAAAAACAAAATCATGGCAGAATTGACCCAGGCCAGCCTGAAAGCATGTTGAATGAGATGGAAAAGAGCTGGGGAACATGGGAAAGAGGATGCAGAGGGTGTAAAATGAGAATGAAGCCAAGCACAAGGACAAACCCGCCTTAACAATTCCTTCCTCCTATAATTAATATTAAGTTCGACCTTTCTAGGTTGTTTTTTTTCATTTTGATAGTATCTAAATCTTAAGGCCCAGGCAGGTTGGATGAAAGCAGTATGAGCTAAGCCAGTGTCACTGAATATTTTTTCTTCAGAGAATTTCTCTACAGGGATCCTCCAAAGTGGGAAATGCAGTGTTAGACTGCCTTCATCAGCCAACAGAAACTTGTGTCAGTGAGGCCAGGCCCTCACAGACAATAGGTTCCCTGCTGATATTTCAGCCTAACATTCAGAAATGCCCCAATCTCATTCTTACCCAGATTTCTCTCCCTGCACTTTGAATAAAATTTCATTCATGTGGAACCTGCATTACAGCTATCTGGGCACAGTGCTGGTTCACCTCCACTAAAGGGGATCTTAAAACACTATTTCACTATTTTTAGCTCTTCTCTTCATCCCAGGTCAGTTCCAAAACTTATCCCTGCCTGTCTCACCTGCCATTGCCTACAAACCACTTCTACATCTGCCCCTTGAGTAATGAGCTGCTTCTTCCAGTTTTATTTCTCCATTGTTTTCCAACTGCTTTCCTTCCTAGAAGAGCCTCTACTGGCAAACACATCCTGACCTGGAGCTTTTCTCAGCCTCACACCTGCCTCTCAGCTCTCTGTTACCTTAACTCCAAAACCAAGGTTACTCCCAATGCTAACAATTTTGGATACCTCCTTGAGTTGACATCCGACCTTCACCTCACCCCCTCAAAGTCCACAATTTACAGTGTGGGGTACTGCCTTCAGCTCTAATTTATAATTTATTTTAGGTTTACTTTGGAATGAAGAGTATCTTGAAGATGCAGAATGTTACCACCTAGGGTTATCCTATCAGAGAGAGGAAAAATCAGACCTGAGAGGAGTGGAAAATCACTTCCTGCTAACCCTGCAGTGACCATGTGTGTGAGGGATTTTTGATGATGGTCTGTATAGGACCCCGATGGAAAGTTACAGGCTGGACTTTGCCATGAGAAAGTGGTCTTGGGAGAGAGTTACACACCCGATTTAGCAGGTTGTTTTGAACAACAACAGACACTTTGGCCTGCTCTGTGAACAACACACAGGAGTCTGGGAACCGCTGTTCGTTAAGCAGATAAAGCACCTGCAGGCATTGTGTCATGCGTTGGCGCCACGCATGGAGCAATGTTTTGCCAGTGTTTTCCAGAATCTGCTGTGAGAGTATAAAGGTCCGACTCAGGGCCAAGATGAGGGAGCTGGGGAGGGGGTGACAGAGAGAGAGCACCACGTTATACAAGGAATGCCTTGGCTTGCTCCGTACGATCCCTCATCTCCTCCTTCTCTGCAATGATCCGGATCATCCTATTTATCATAGAATCATAGAATGTTTTAGGCTGGAAGGGACCTCTAGAGGTCATCTTGTCCAACCTCCCTACACAAGTAGGGACATCTCTACCTAGGTCAGGCTGCTCAGAGCCCCATCAAGCCTGACCTTGAATGACTCCAGGGATGGGGCCTCCACCCCTCTCTGGGCAGCCCATTCCAGTGATCTATCACCCTCACGTTAAAGAACTTTTTTCTAATATCCAATCTAAATCTATCCTTTCCTAGCTTAAAAATCTATCCTTTCCTAGCTTAAAAACTCTCTTCTTCAGCGGTCTTTCACCAGTAATGAGGTTGGTAAGATTCGACTAACGGGGAACACATGGCACACCTTGCTAGCTCACTGCTTGTGCACAGCCTGCTACTGAGCAGGCTGCTCTAAAGGGATACCAGTCTGCCTGCCGCTGGGCATAAGGAAGACTTTGCTTAAAGGGGAATACACTGTACTAACTATCGCTTTCACAAGACTATCATTGAACAATAAATCTCACTGTTTTCTCACTAAGTATCGTGCCCTGAGCGTGTTCACGCACAGAGTATCCCCTCAAACCTGGAACACCATGCCCAGTGACAACTATGGAGCAGACCTGCAGCAGCTCCATGACTTCATCGCAGCAGGAGCTCACCACCACTATCACTTGCCCATCAACTCATTCTCCAGTGCTGCCACAGCTGCAGGGCAGCTGTGGAAACTACAGCAGCCCAACAAAGCCCTGGATTAGCTCCAGTGGTATTTTCTGTTCGATTCAGGTCTCGACCCTTATCTGTTGCACACCCTCAAGGAATACCAAGACTCATCTGCTCTGTTAGAGACATGGAATTTTATAAATTGTTTGTCTGAGGTAATCTGTGCAGGAGGGGGGTCTATAGGGCCCTTCTGCCCAGGGCTGCAGATTCCCAGCACGTCTCAGATTCTCCTGACAAACCTTACCATATTCCAGGTAGGGGTCTAATGGACCAAAGGAAGCCCACCCGAGCACTGAGCACAAATTAAGCTCTTAACATCCCAGGCATTTTCTAACATGTATCAACATCTTTCCTTCTGCAGAACTCAATGCAGCAGGGGAGACAAAAAAGCCTTCTTTCTGGCTGATGTGCTACAACCCAGTGGTAATATTTGCTGAATTACCACTTTCTCCATCTTTAGAGCCATAACCAGCGGGTAGCGCTAAAGTCTGATTGCAAGTTGGAAACAACATTCATTTCCCCACTTCTAGAAACGCTAGATCAACTAGCTGTATTTGTGTAATATATTTGTATATACTCTTCCTCCACAAAACATATCACAATTAGTTAACTGCATCTGATCAAACAGCACATGAAAAAGGATGTGATAGAAGATCTGCACCCAAAACATCTGTCACAATATAACTGGTATTCTTTAAGAGTGATTAAAAAAAAAAAGTGAAACTGAAATTGATACCCATAAAAACATCTGTGATTTGAGCTTCTTTAAGTTATGTGTGCTCTATCACAACTGTAGACAAAGACCTGATTTTATCAACAATACTCTAGCATAGAAAAAAGTAAATTATTAGACACAGCATCCTCTAATAACCCAACCTGAAGCAAAGGGCATCCTTCATAGGCCGGAATGCAATTTTTCAAACAAAACTTTCCAATTGATTGCTGACAACACAATAGCTGTCAGCAAAATTTCCTACACCACCTCTTTCCCTCTCACCCTGCCACACAGCAAGATGGGAGTACAACAAAGCCCTCTTTAAAACTTCATTGTTGCAGAGCATCCTCTTTCTGAAATATGTATTCAGTCCACACTATCCTTGGTGACCAAGGTTAGGTGAGCTGCAGCAGACACACAGCCGGTACGGGGCATGATGATAGGTAATGATTTTGTGAACAAGATCTGTCATTTGGGCAGGAGACACAGACAAGGGTTTGTCTTACCACATTCATGTTGAGAAGCTTTAGGCTGCAGGAAGAGAAGCTGGATATTTATTCCAGGCTGACGATGTTGCAGGTAGCATGAGGTGTCGGGGTAGACAATGCTATCACACACCTGACCTAACACAGCATCCTCCAAGAGCTCTCAGGTAAAAAAAGGCCCATTTTATCCCCTTGGGAGGCCAAGGATGGAAAGAACTATGGAAAGCTAGAAAAATATTTTAGCCCTTGAAAAGCAGGGTAGCCTCCCAAATGCTGTCCGGAGAACATCAACAAGTTGTGACAGAAATGTGTCAGGAGACATAAATAATCAAGTGCATGCTCCTTGGGAAGCTCCTGCTCCAAGGGTCAGTGAAGAGGCTCATGAATCAGGCACAAGTTTAGGCTCATTTGTTGCTTGAAATTAGTCCCTTTGAAATGTTATAGTCCTAACCAAATAAAGAAAATTCTTTGGGCACTAAACATTTGGAAAAAGATTGTCCCAAAATGGCAGCGAGGAATGGGCTGTGCCCAGCAGATTGACTCCTGTGCAGCCCATGCCCTTATGAGTGGATCAAGCAGGACTTTACAGATCTCCCTTACTTTTTGCACTTCATTATTTTTCCCATAGGATAAAAACAAGAAAACACAATGAATAAGTCATTTAGGTCAAGACTTTCATAAACAGGATACCAATGTTAGTCTCTGAACAAGTGACCTTATACTTAAAAGTAAAAAGAAAGCAGTATCTTCCACCACTTTAAAAAAGCACTGGCCTTTTGAGCATTAGGTTGTTTAGGGGTCTCAATCTTACTTTCCAATCTAATGAAGTTGCACATGTGAAGCGAGACCTAAGAAAACACTAAAAGACCCCCAGTTCACTACAGCTAATTGGGATATCCTGAGTGTACATCACACCTCAGATACCTATAATTTCCAAGAAACCACAAACATCCTCATAATGCATCTACATGAATGCTCAATTTTGGCATGTGCTTTTCCAAATCTCAACCTGGAGGTGCTTCTCTGCCTTGACGGCAGAGGGAACCCAATGGATGGCTTAGACCTTCACAATTTAAAAAGCTCAAGATGGCTGAAACCCCTCCCAAACAGAAGTTTGTTACTTCTGTACACATCTTTGCATTTGCCGAACAGAATGATAAGCAGGACCAGTCTTTATTGTGGTCAGGTCAAATTAGCGCTCGTGGTTACAGCAGTGTCTCAGGGCTAAGGAACATTTGCTTCAGATTTGCTCTGAAAAACCTGAAGAGAGCTTACACTGCTCTATTTCTCCCCACCCACTGGCTGTGGCAGATGCAGCTGCCCTGACAAAGACCTGACAACCACCAGGGTTTCATGGCCATTAAAACTTCTTTACTTAGTTTCAGGCCCTTAGCTTTGTTACACCATCACCATTAACTGGAATGACCACAGTTGAGACACAACTATATAAATATAGCCCTGGTGAAGAGCTGATTTAGAGTTGGTTCCCTTAGAGCAAGTGGGTTTGCAGACAGGAACCTTTCCCTTGGATCAGAATGCCATCCAAGGAAACTTTCTGGAACTGAGTGAACCTTCGCTCCTTCTTTGGTGAGTGAATATTTCTTCTGGATATATCCTTGAGAGAGCCCTCACCCCTTTTGGGTAAGTGATCCTTTCCTGGGTACCATTCAGTGGGAGGTTTTCCCTTTCATGGGTGAGTATGCATACATTTTGGTTCATCTTTCTAAAAAGAATATTCCTAAAACTTAGGAATTAGGTGTATAGTAATATATTCCTGCCTGATACCTGAGCTTGTAATCTACTTTAGGCTGTCAGAGTGCTGGGTGATTTGTGGTTGTAATAAATCCACATTTTGGGTAGCTACTGCTGCCTGTTTTGTGGATGCCTCTGCGACACTGGCAAAGAGCCCCACACCAGCCTACATGTACCTTCTGCTTCCCACATCACTGTTCAAGTTCCAGACTAGTTGCTTTGGTGCTCTAAAAAAAATTATCTCCTTTCTTATCAGCTTTTGAACAAGTTTCAGTGTTAGAAATAGAATTTCTATCCCTGTATTTCTAAATTACTTTGCACAATATACTCTACGAATCTTCAAAAAATACTATGTGAAATGGAGCGTTGATAGGTTTTGCATCTGGAACGGGAAGGGATTGATACCTTTTGAAGTATTTTGATTTGCCTTTTCTCTATAAAAATGGTATTAATTATCAGTAACAATACAAGACATAACTTAAGGAAACAGACTACCACATACTAAACTTGTTAACCTGGTAGTGCAGGGCATGGCAGCACAGAGGCTCAATTCAGTATAGCTTTTAAGCCTAGGTTTAAGATTATTTAAACTGATGCTTAAGAGCCTAGCATGTGCTGAACTCATTTCTCAGCAACAGATCCAAACTTTTAAACTCTCATTAGCTCACACCCTCCCCAGGAGATGAAAAGAAGCCAGATCAGCACCAAAAAATGAGGCAGGATTAACACAGGGATGCAGCATCTCCCCCAGGCAGCAGTTATGTAGCAACAGAGATCTGCTGACCCCAGGTTGCATTACAGAGGACAAGAGCATATGAAATGCATTTTGCTATATAACAGAGAACAAACAATCATATATAAGGGATCAAATGCTGCAATAGCACAATCAGGTCCTGCTCTATCTCTGTGCCCATCAGCTCAGTGCCAACAAGGGGTGAATCAGACTAAATCTTTCACACAAACCCCACCACACACTGTTTCAATTGGGAAAGGCTTAGGGTGAAATTTACTTCTTCTCATGCAAGCTCCTGGCACAAGCACTATCAAGATACTTGAATACATTAAAACATAACAGATATTAAATCATTAAGTGTGTTATATTTCCTTTCCAAACACAACTAAGCATTTCTTTAAAAAGGACTTGTACCATCCTAAATTTTAATTCAGTTCCTGTTAGTCTAAGAGGAATCTTCTTCCCCTGCAGTCTTAAGGTGCTATACCTGTTGAGGCTACCATAATACTACACATGGACATGTAGATATAAAGCAAAGTGCTTTATTATATATACTTAAGAAAAAAATGGATCAAGCTTTCTTGAACCTTGTTAGCTATTTGTGTTTGTCCTCTCCTTGCACACAGGAACAGATCCTGGTGATAAAAAGCTAAGCAGTGCTGAAGGTTACAATGCCACAGACAGAGAGCAATAGGAAGGAAATATGTAACAGAAATAAATTAGTCTCTTAGTGAACAAGGGCCCTGTTTCTGAATAAATGTCCTCAAGAGGAAAGAAAATCTGAACTGAAAATCTAAGTTTTATAAAACATAGCTAATTTGCTAAATTGCCTCAGAACAGACTGTGTTTTTTTAATGAAGATTTCCATGGAGATACCAATGTTCCTCACATAAAGCACTCTAAAAGCCAATAATATAGTACCTGCTGCTTTTACATCAAGACACCTGACACAGCACTTCATGACCTGTGTTAGTCTTCCAGGTGGTGGAGGTGACAGTTCAACCTTTTGGCTGTTTGATGAGAAGAGATCCATGCCCAGTTCTTGCTATTTCCAGGTTTGTGATTTTTCTTTCAGCTGCCAACAAATTTTCAAACATACGATACACTGCAGATCTCGTGGTTTGGATTTCTTCCAGTACTTTACTAACATCTGCCAAATTCCTGTTAAATCCAACACTGGTTGATGAGCACTTTCTGATGGTGTGAAACTTGATGCAAGTAACTAGTGGAAGCCTGGGATCAATTAAATTTTAATCAGAGATAAGTTCAGTTTTCGGCATTGTGAGTTATCTTGTGTCTAAATAGCTAATATGTATAATAATCCTCTTCTCCTCTTGCTATCAGCAGCATCAAGATGCAGAAAAGGAGAAGAATAATGGTGTAAGAAGTCTCCTTCCCAAGAAAGTTGCCCACCATACTAGTAATATATGCATCCTTACTCTCTGACACACCATCTGTATCCCAATTACTCTGTTGTGTTTTCCAGGCGGATGCAAGCATCTGCCCCTCTCCTGTAAGCCTTTCCTTGGTCTCCAGCCTGAGATGGCCCCTCATGCTTGGCTCTGCTGGCAGAGTTGCTCATCTTACTGCTCTCCAATGCATTTTTTGGACAAAGGAGAAAGGCTAATGCTTCCACTTGAAATCATGTACAGCTTCCTTCCACTCTCCTTCCAGCATGCACCACATCCTTGAGTGTGAGCTGGCTTTTGCCTAGGTTCTTGGCTTCTTCCTCTAGCTGTGCCTGGGACAGTAGGACACTCCTAACCCTCCTCTTCTCCCCATGGGCTACAAATATGCAGATCTCCTGCTAAAGGCTGCCTAATCCACAGCCTTTCCCATCCCACCTGTAAACATGCAGGACAAGCACCATGGCTTCTCATAAAATACATCAAGCCTTTCTGCCTGTTGATATTGACATATGGAAGTCACAGTCCTTTTACTATGCTACCACTGTGTTTTCCCACTGCTCTTCCAAGTTCAAAAATCCCCAGTCATCAACCTAGACTTTTTTTTCCCCATGAGCTCCAGTATAGCGACTGGAGCTCAGCACTTCCTGGGCTGTTCTGAATGGAAAACATACACTTCAACACAAGATTTAGCAGCTGAGGTCTGGGAATCATTTGGAGAAGTGGAAGGATCCCTGCAAAAACCATGCGATCAGAGCTAGGCTTCAGGGAAGCACAAAACACAGCAGTGGGCTCCGTGGACTCAAAAATCCACATAGAAAACAGAAGAGATAACAGAAGCTGGGGATTTTTTATTTCTTTGCAAGTGAAAATATCCTAAACACCCTCAGCATGTGCAGCTCGGGGAAGTTAGAAGAACAGCTGCCTGGAACTGAGCACTAATTCATCCATTTTGCTCTCTGCTAATGAATACAGACAATGGAAAATCAGTAGATGCAGAAACCCCATGATTTTTATGGATTTACAGACTGATTTTCTGTACCTCATCTAGTCATTTTTATGCCTGAGCAAAGTGATGGCACAGTTGGTGTAAAACACTACCAAATGATCATAGGAATATTTTTACCCTCCATTTCCTCTGGTTGCAGCAAATGGCTACAGGTGTTAAAGGCAAAAGAAAGTGTCTTTTAGCAGAGAAAAGGAATATTCAGCAAAACTAAATTGCTACCCCCAGTGCTGTCTTTAGGTCAGATAACGCAGGAATATGTATTACTTCATCTCTGGCAAACCACATTTCCTTTTCCACCCCTGCCCCCAAATTTTCCCATTTTAAGTGGTGTGCGACCACCATGATCTTTTTAGAGAAAGACGGGAGAAGCATCAGTCTCAGTTGGAATTCCATGCTGGAACAGCCTCTTTCTCTCATATTTCTAACTTGTCAAGACCCGTACCCCACTGTACATTTCTCTTGGTACATTACAGCTCAAATCCAGCTGGATTAATGACGAACTGCACTGAGTTCAAATAGAGATTGAACACAGTGTTCAGAACCATGTTCTGACTTGCACAGCCTCTTCTGGATCCTAGTTAGATTTTTTTTCCCCAAAAAAACAATGTGCAGGGTAAGAGAAACATCTTCATAAAATGTGTGTACAGCTATGAGACAATCTTTTTTTTTAGTTAATGGTAAATTTTAAAGCCACAGTCATAATACAAGACAGCTATTCTCATGCACAAATGCAAAATCCCTTTAAAACTGAATACACCCACAGTTTAAAAATGCATCAAATCCCAAGTAGTGCCAAGAGGAGGAAAAGGAAATTTAATTTCCTATCAAATCAGCAAGGATAATGCAGCCCAGTGCAATGCCATTACACTATGGACACTTGAATAAACCACCCATTTTCAAATATACAAATGAAGGATACTTCTTGCACTGGTTCCCAGACTTTTAAAGCCAGAAGACATCATGGCCTCATCTGCTCTGACCTCTGCAGGAATTGGCTGGTACCGTTCCAGCCCCTGTGCCAAAACCTCAGGCTCTAGGGTTTGTATCACTGTCAGATAGGTCTTGCCATGTAACTTCTGAATCTGACTGTGGAAAAGCAGCGACTTTTAGCCAAAAATTGGCTTCCACCCTCTATCTTTGATATGGGCATTCACTGCATTGAGTTACTACAAAGCTACTGCAGCTAAACTCCAGCATTATTAAGCAGAGCCCAATAGACTCATTGTTGATCTTATTCAGTGTCATTTCTGCATGCGCACACACAAACACCATAAACAAACAAACAGCACCCCCCCCGCCCACACACCGAGANCCAGGTCCTTTTCTGCCAGGCAGCTCTCCAGCCACCCTTCCCCAAGGCTGTAGCACTGCACGGGGTTGTTCTGACCAAAGTTAAACTTGGTCTTGTTAAACCTCATACAATGGACCTCAGCCCATCGCTCCAGCCCGTCCAAATCCCTCTGCAGAGCCTTCCCATCCTCAAGCAGATTGACACTTCCACTTAATTCCATGTCATCTGCAAATTTACTGTGGGTGCGTTAGATCCCCTCATCCAGGTCATCAATAAAGATATTAAAGACAACTGGTCACAAAACTGAGCCCTGAAGGACACTGCTTGTGACCGGCCACCAACAGGATTTAACTCCATTCACCACAACTCTCTGGGCTCGGCCATCCAGTCAGTTTCTAACCCAGAGAAGAGTCCTCCTGTCTAAGCCATGAGCCGCCAGCTTCTCCAGCAGAATGCTGTGGGAAAAGGTGCCAAATGCCTTACTGAAGTCCAGGTAGACAACATCCACCACTTTTCCCTCATCATTGCATCCTCATGCAATGAATACCACAGTCTCCAAAAACTATGGCAAACAGAAAATATAAGCAACATATTTTGCTTAAATAGTTCTTCACATGACAGAGGCTCCTGCTTTGGTTTTTAAGATAAAAGTGTGGTAGCTGGGAGGCTCCAACCTGGAGCACTACTGCTGAATGATGTGCATGATTTCAGGGCTTTAGGAGACTTTGCAGCATGTGCCTTTGATTTTTTCCACTCAACTGCATTCAAACAAGGACTTCAGCCATCCCTCACTCACAGCCAGTATCTCCGTCTGTGTGCATCCACCCTTGGAAGGAGGTTTTTTTCTATCCAAGAAGTAGCCATATTCAACAATATGAAGTGTTTGGATAGACCTTTTTCTTTTTTTTTTTTATACAGTGCTGTATAACTTTCTTTCTCCTATATTATTTTACCTTTGTCCACTTAAAGAAAAGGTGAAATACTAAGAAACAAGAGCAGAGCAACAACCTGCATTAGGGTAAGAGCCAAGAGAGAGTAGCAATTTACAGCTCTCTCCCTGAAGCAATGGTAGAGATTACTGCCATTTAAACCCACTTACTCCTTGCAATTTCCACCATTTCCTGCTACTTTGCAGCCCACTGTATTAAAAACCAAGACACCAGGGCTGAGGTCTGACTTGAAGAGAAGCCCATCTCCTCCTGCTTGAGAATTACATCATATTTCAAGACAAGGCACATCTTGCTGTGGACAAAATTAAGACCAATAAAACCAATTTCCGCTCTGACATTATTCAAATATGGCCAGAATCAAATAGAGTAGGAAGTCAAATGAAAAACCCAAGCTATAAAGTGATTTCATAGATGAAGGCTGAAAAGATCCACAGATTTGAACCCCTCCTGGTAAAGACGGATGCCCTGCAGTACATTATGGTCTGTGCACTGTAAAATTCTGTGACTTTTAGCTATACCCATCATTTTAAGTGGATCACATACTACACTCCCTTCCGCAACAGCTTAAATCCTACTACATTATTACCTTTTCCTGTAATATCAGTTTCCAGAATAGCAGCGCACCAGTGTTGTGAACAAACCCCGACAAAAGCCTCAATAACTATGCTGGGTATAACTGGGGTTCACCCTTGCTTGGGTCTGTTGCTGTATCTATGTGAAATACTTTTGCCTTTTGAAAAGTGCTGTACAAAAAACTGTCAGCTATCCAATCAGCAATATTAGCTTCTTTAAAGATTTCTGATCACCTGCATTGGTCTTTAAGTGGACACAGTGAAAAAAGTCTTAGTATCTTTGGACTTAGTAAAGGTTTCCTATATATTTTTTCATTATTCTTCACCCATGTAGCTTTTGGCCACTTGCCCACAGAAGTCCTGCCCTGTTTCCTGAGTCTGCAATAGAGTGGCAAAAGAGATTTTAGATAAATCCTTGTTGACCTGACAGCAACTTGCAGTCCCCAATTCAAAACCCTCTCATCTAGCACACTGTCATAAAAAATGTCACCCTTAGCAACTCACCCTGGCAGCCCTGACAGAGCTTCAGGAAACAAAGCATGAGGAGATGCATCCATGTCACTTAAATACAGGGATGCAGGCTAAAACAAACCTCTAAGCAGCAAATTAAATGTATGTTGTGCCTCCTCCCCACCAGCCAGCAAGACAAGGAGAAGCAGTAGCTGCACTACCACCCTGAGGACACAAATAGCACAGCCAAGGCTACATCTCATTCCTGCCTGTAAATTACAGGGAATGTTTCCAATCCTCTCTCTTGTTTGTTTTTTCCCCTTCTATTTCCTTCTCCCCCTCCCGGCCTTTGTTTTTTTGTGTGTGTGAACAAATAACTCTGAAAATCAGAGAACAAAAGAAAGATCAAAGAGTGCAGGTAGCTAGTTCATTATGTATCCCACCTGGGGCAAGAGTTTAAGCCTCCAGAGTTTACTTGCCAAGTTATTTTAGAGCTATGCCAAGAGAACTGTTCCCTCTGAGGCTTCCTGGCATAGGAACTGTTGCAAGGCAAAGCAATGAGGCTTCCAGTGCTGTAGGAGGGATGTCAGGCTGCAGGAGCCACCAACTACACAGGCATCTAGTTAATTCAAGTGCAATTACTGTCAATAAAAACTGCTCATTACTTACATCTCTTTGGTGCTGGATTCTAAGGGTTATATAGCATGGACTTCTGGGGGTGAGAATTTTGGGGTAGACTGTTTTTTGTTACACATCCAAACAATAACTTGAAGGTTGAGGAGCCTACAGACCACTCTCCCCTCCATGCCATGCCACTCCAGAGTTGGTTAACACCTCTGAGATGAGGGTCTATGTGTACAGTATGTTGGGGATTGGGCTGGAAGTGTGGATCAGAAAAATAGTCTAGAAATACCACCACATCCTCAATTGAATTTGGCTAGAGAAAAAAACAGGATTGTAACTGTAGCTTGGGCTCTTCACTAGAAGCCCCTTCTACTCTGCCTTTTCTAGCAAGCTGTAGATTGACGCTTGGGCTTACCCCATCCTGCCATCCTTGAAACAGGGAGGTGCCAGATGGTGATACACTTCAAATGCTCCCAGGCAGCTAGAAACTAAAGCTCAGTCCCTTCACTGCAACCCATCCTCACTTTGCATCAACCTCTAGGTCCCAAGGCAGTCAGGAGACAGGTATTTGACAAGTGTTTTTGACCTGGCACTACCTGTCTGAAGGAGAGCCCTTTCCAGGCATGCTGGGTGTGAGTCTATAGATCTGTTCAAAGTCCACTTGGAGTCTCAAACAGCAGTGCCTGCAGCAATGCAAGCGCTTCAATATTTGGCCTGAACCTACATGCACTCTTTGAGTGTGAGCTACCAGACATGGATGCCAACCTCCCCAGGTAGGATGGACAGGTACTACTATCTCTTAAAACAACCCAGCATTGAGAAAGCACTTTGAACAGGAAAGTCACCTCAGAAAAGCAACCTTTATGGTTTGGAAATGCTCAAAGATGCAATTTTGGCAGGCGGGAGAACCCACCTTGCCTGATGTGCACCTCCATTGCTCCACAGTTGCCCTTTCTCTTTTCCCCACAAACCCTTCTACAGAACCAAAATGACCATTTCTCATTTCTCAGAATAGTACATTGAATAAATAGTCATAAGGTCAGAGAGTGCCACAGTTAAAAATACACTTTCTATAGGAACTAGATAAAGTGTGAATGCATGAAGTGACTAATCACACAACCAAAGGAGGGAAACATAACAATAAAATCTGGTCTCTGGATGACAAGCAATGGCTTCTAGGTCATTCCCAACTTTCTTCACTGTTTGGAAGAGTGACCTTTTATTAATATCATGCTGCATGACAGTGATGGACTACCTGGGTAGAGCAGTGCCTGGAGATGCAGCCTACCACGTTGCTCCTAGCAGGACTATGCCAAGTAAGAGGGATCCTACTCTTAACTATTGGCGTCATTCTTTTGGGTTTTCCACAGGCTTTATTCATCTAAAAGCTGTTTTAGCTCTTGCTCTTGTGTTCGCTTCCATTGCCCTCCTCTGTCAGTGCTGCCTGCTCCCCACCACTGCAGCTCAGCAGCAGAGTTTACTGTCTGTACCTCAGTTTCTCACAATATAAATACTTCTATATGATTAATGTGTGCTCTGCATGTTCTACAAACACTGCAGCAAAACATCAGAGACTTCAGATACTCTTGAGCATCGCTATGCCAGAAAGCAGGAAAGCCTACCTTGAGTAATGAGGGCACACATGGTCATGTTGACTCATGAAGACCAAGTCGGATCTCAAATATTTAGGATCTTAATTTCTCAGTGATTTCAATGGGCAGGTAAGTATCAAAAGAGAAGCCAGTGATCTCTATGTATAGTCCGATGGGAGTTAAAGGGTCTGTGGAGCACAAAGGGCTATAACTAAGTGCATGAAGTGAGCAGATAGGACAGCCCTGGTGCTCTGGCAGAAAGCTCAGCTCCATTCCAGGAACTACTTCACTGAAAGTGGAAAGGAAAGGAAAGTTGACACAGAAGCACTGCATCTGAAAGCAGAGCCTCAAGATTTCACTGTGAGCAGAAAATCCTTTCCCACTAAACGAGGCTCAGCACCTGCCATTCTCTAGTCTCCAGCCTTTGCTCACTCCAGTAACGAATACCTTTGTAAAAATAGCTGTAGCTCAGAAAAGGAATTAACCTCCAAACAAAGAAGCTTAATTAAGCATTGTACTAAAAGGAAACAGAGAGGAAGTACAGGTTAAAAAAAAAAAAGACAGCTGCACAGACTTAATTACAATTTCCCCTCTTGTGGGTCATTTTACCCAATGTAATTTCCTTTCTGTATTTGGGTGAGTTTGTTACTGAGGCACTGCCCATTAACAGAATATTTTCCATTCACTTGTACCTTTTTTAATACTTTGCATTATGAGTCCTTCATCCAAAAAAAAAAAAAAGCAAACCAGATTTAAATTAGATTTTGGGAGTATGCCATTTCATAAACTTCTCCCTAGAGAGCTTCAGCTAATTAAACAAATGATTGCAAAATACTCACAATGTCATCCCTGTCAGCTTATATGCGAAATATCTATACCAAGCTGTGGTTATTTAACCAAACACAATGTGGAAGAGCAACGTGCTTTAAAGATAAGCACAAACCTTAGGCCATAAGGAGGCACACACTTTTTCAAGCTATGAGTGGATTATGGAGAAGACCGAAGACAGGAGCTGAAGATCTGGGTGGCCAAGCTGACAAGGAGGCTTCAACAGATTAAAAAAATGGATGAGCACACTGGGCTGTTCTTGATGTTTGGGTTGAGCTCTATGTTACTGCTAAGAGGGCAGGTTAGGTGTAGCTAATGATGCTAAAGAAAATATCAGGATTTTTTGCTGTTAAATTGCAGCAACTCTGTGTAAAAGTTGGGAAGAAACACGTAGGTAGGAACGGGTGCCTGGGGTAGGAAACCAGGAATATAGATGTTGTGTGATTAATCTGTGCATAGCTGCTGGAAGCAGCAAAAGTCTCAACTGTCCAAAGCTAAAGGATTTAAAATCTCTCTATATGTTACATAAAAGCATTCTTTAAATAAACCATTTTTGCTTCCCATCCTTTCCATCTCATCTTGCCTTCCTCTAACGTAAGATGTGCGGCTTGCCCGACAAGCTCTCTGTGCCCATCCTCTCTGCCCAAACCATGCAGCCTGTCTTTACCTTCTGGTACTTCCCTCCCATTGATCTCATCCCCAATTCATGTTCTGGTAGCTCATCACTCTTTATTCTTCCCATTTTCCTCTTTACAATACACAAGTCCAGTATGAAGTACTGTCTCCCAGGGTTGACTACTCTTTCCTCTTCCACCCCTCCATCCTGCTCTTATCCCATACTATATTTAATTTCCCCAAGCCAGTGACGCTTCCCAGGCCAGGTAACTTAGCTTCTCAATGGATTTTATAATCAGATGTGCACAATGAAGTATAACACAAATTATTACAGCCTTGACTATGAAAACATAGTATCAGCTTACTGAAAGCCCTCTTAAGGGTCAGAGAATCCATTGTACAAGGTTTGAGGAAAAATAATGGTGCAGAGGGAAGGGAGAGAAGTAGGAAAAAGTGACTCTGCTCATCACGTCAGGTTCAGAGGCTAAAGCTGATGTTAAACAGCCACTAACGGAGATAGGATGCTGGCAAGCCCCCCCCGTGGGTTTCTCAGCCCTGCTTGAGGGCTACTGCTTGCTGGGGCTCTGACAAACAGGACTGATTTCAGCTGGGTGGGCTACTTGCTCCATGCCTCTATGGAGCTGAGATTTAGAGGGGATAATCCTCATTGTACTCGATCCAGATAGAAATCCAGCGCTGGTGCACTGAATGTCTGAATATGGGAAAAGCCATAGCACAAGACAAAAATTATCTATTCTTAGGTGCCATGGCTATGATAACCCTGGATGCTCCTAAGGACACTGTCCTGGTCAAATTAGCTAGGTGCAAGGCATGCCAGAATTGAGATGAGCTCCTGCCCATCCAGTCCTCCCTCTCTGTGGCTGCTTCATGTCTTGGCAGCAGTATTAATGAGAAAACAGTTTTGAAAGGGGAGACTCAGTTCAGAACATTACTTTAGGAGGAATGCCAAGATCCTTCCTTGTTTATTTTACTTGTTGTGTAAACATTTTTATAATACTAATCAATACAGTCTGCAGAGTGTATTTTTAAAAATAACCAGCATAGACACAAGTATCTTGCTTGTCTCTGGCCTTTTCTTTGACTCCATACACTGAAACTAATGCATCACGTTGCCACTTTATGTATTGTGCTGGCTACTACTTGATTCTAGGCTCTTACTGAATCAACCTAAATGAATCAGAAGGTACTGAAATCACATAATAGACACCAGCACTGGAAATGGTCAGAAAATAGGAATTAAGGATGAATGTTCTGTTTACATCATCAAAACACAATAAGGCATGAAGAATTTCTCAGCCTTCTCACGGAAAGTGCCTAGTAAAAGCATTTGGTTTGCTTCTGCCAGATTCCCTCTTAGAAGCACTGATTCCAGATCCCTACTCCTGAGCAATTTTAAAGTTCAGTGAACAAATTCTTTCAATTGCTTGGTTTTCTCCCATTTTCTCTGTGAATTCTTCTCAAATTCAAGCTTATTTTTTGCCTCTAAATGTGAGCAACAACCTTCAGAGGCTCTAATCAAAATGGTGCATTAACTTCACTTTTTCCCCTCCTTAACTTCTTCAATCTACAGAACCCAGCTTGCATAGTTATGATCACTAAATATTAACATAATGTACCTCTTCCTTAGCAAGAACTATAGTGTCAGGGGAATGCAGCCCGTAATAATGCAGCTTGATCTAGAAGCACAATAAAATATAAATAAGCTTGTTACACTTCAGTGGCACACAAGATTCCACTGTGAAGGGCCTTCATGAATTTAGAAACCTCATCTTCTTCTTACTCTCCAACAAAGATTATTTAGAAGAAGATTTATGGGCACACATTCCCTTTTATTCCAGAAAATGAAATGTAATTGTTTACTCAGTAACAATATTATTTTGCCGCATGTCTACCACTAAATTTGTGGGCATAATACAGACATGCACACACATGTCTGGGCAAAGTAGCACTCATAATGAAATAAAGATGAAAACAGGACTTAGAGAGAATCTAAAGAGGAGATTGCAAGGAGAGTATCCATAATTGTGGTCATTTTTAAACTAAGAAAGCACAAGCAATTTTCTCCAAAAAATGGTTGCAGTGAAACAAGGAATATACGTGCTACATATTAACATGCTTAATCTAGAGCCCTCTGTAAAACTGCCTGTGTACCATATCTGCAAAAAGAGCAGCATTCTTAGCTAGGTAAGGGAAAAGTCATCTCCTTGCCTCAAGTCCAGATGATTCTCTCCACCCCAAAAGCTCTTTGGCCAACAGCCCCATGGCTGTGTCACCCTCACACATACTGACCCTCTAATTCTTATAATTATATTTAACCAATTTTAATATCTTCTCTCTTCTTAAAGGCAATCAAGATCTTTTAAATATTGCTCCTTACAAGTTTGCAAGGAGAATGAACTACATGGAGCTACTCTGAAGGCAATAACAAACCATTTGGAGCTAGAGGATAGCAGTCCTTGTCTTCTGAGCAAATACTGCAGTTATCAAGCCAAATTTACTTGGCTGCAAGACTTAAATTATAAGGCTTCTTATGAGGGAGCCAAGTTACAATTCAGCAATGTGGCTCCACAATGTTTATCTGTAAATCAGTATTTACTAAGCATTTATTAAGGCTGGGATCTCCAAAAGCACTTCTCAAGGGTGAGGTACCAATTCACTGGCATAAGTTTCCCTCTGAATGGATTACATCACATCACTAGGATTCCTCTGTAACCAACAATATACAAAGGGAAGAATCAAAATTCAATAATGTGCTTTAAGGAAATTCAAGGGTGAAAGCAGGCTCTAAATCCAAATATTTTAGAAAGTATCAGACCACTGACTGGTGGAAAACTCTGATTTCCAACAACTTGATTCAATCTAAGATGATTCTGAGAGCTGAGTGCTGTAAAAAAACCTGCTTAACTATTGAAAATCTTACTGCACAGCTGAAGAGCCATCAAACAAACAAAACTTTTCAACTTAGTGCTGTCAACAGCAGCATGTCCAAGCCTAATATGATTTGCTTGTATGGGAAATCAGCTACCTGCTTTTCTAGAGGTGCATGGCTTGAGTCGGATGAACTTCAACAAGAGCACATTAAACCTGCTCATTGACTAGTAAGATATTTCTACATTTTATAGGAAGGTAGCCAGACTACATCGGTGAACAGCCCAGGTCTCTACCAGCTGCTTTTCCTAATTTGTCTTAAATCAAAACTTACATATTCTACATTTCTTTTCTAAGTGTGATTTGTTTTCTTTAAATATTACACACAGTGAAAAACAGCAACCACAGAAAATCAAAAGAATGAAAAGAATGAAGAAAATGATTTCCAGGAGAAGATGCTATGATATTCCACCACTGCAAATATTTTAGCATATATACCACTCAGAAATCCAAATGACAAGTCTAGGAAACTTTAATATTTTGTTAGGTAAACATACCATTCATTATCTAGTCTTAAAATAATTTTGTACTGACAGTGGGAAACTATCAGACATTAAGAAGTCATCTACTAATATAAATGATGTTAATTGGATAATGTTTCATACAGATTTATACCTTAGGAAGAATAAAACAAATATCATCACCCATGTAGCTGCAACAGAAAGAAACATGGTTTCTCATTAAGGAACAATATACCAATAATATAAACAATAGCACTGTATCAGAGGTGGCTTCCTAGCTGCATTATTAACAAACTGTCTTCCCAGATTTAGAATATTGGGTTGCTCTCCGCCAGAGGTTTAACCCCAAAATAAGGCCATAGATTAAAAAAATTAAATCATAAAAGGCATTTTGTAAAGGAACTCATGCCAACTCGATTCTTTGAATTTACATCTATATCACCTGTGAATATCCACAGGCCCTGCACAAAACAAGTGGGATCCTATGTCCCACTCTAACACACACATATGCTTCTGAAGGACTCCTCCAGAAAAACATTGTTGCCCAATCTTTCATCCTTTCAGGTCATGATGATACACTTCATCAAATAGATCATATAGGTACACTTCTGTAAATAAGCACCATTTGACATAACATGACAGAAGATGCAACATCCAGCACAGGATGCAAGTAGCATGGCCACAGTGGCAGACAGAATTTGCAGTGGCCAAGCTCTTCAGCTGTGGCAGAAGGCTCCCATAGGAAGCGCCACCTCAAGCTGTATGTCTTTTTAATGTCTCCAGACGGGTAAAATGAAGGCCCAGTTACGTCTCTCAATCACAGCATCACAGACCAACGCAATTCTCTTTTAAAAGGACGTATGGCTTAGGAAATCAGTGGACCTGAAATTTGATCTCTCATATGATTTATATGCCATCTTCTCCCATTATACAAATAAAAATATAACAGGCATTTTTCTACAGCCCTGGAATGATTCAGAATTAATACCAGATGACAAAATGGACCACGTATCAAGAGGGGAAAGTTACAGTAAAAGCTCCTTCCCATTAATGGGACTATTCATTCATGTGGCCACTATTCCACAGGGAAGCTGGACATAAATTATGTATTTGACATCTAGTTATAGATGATTATATCTGACATAATGAAATTATAATGGAAGGAGTTTGCACATTGTTTGGTTATTAAGTGCCCATTTCTTGTCCCTGCACCAGGTGCAATGGTGATAGGCCATACAAATCATCCAGAAGAAATACCAAAATGGGCTCCCTTACTGATAAAGCACCACACATGTTTATTAATTTAACAGCTTGTCTTATGTCTCCCCCATCTGCTCATTTAAAACAGTTATTTGCCCTATAAATTTCAGAAAGAGAAGTATAGCCAAAAATTAGCCTGGCAGAAAAGGGGGAGAAAAAAAAAAGTCTGAGAAGGGTCTCATACTGTATGCAGCAATGCATACTTTTTTCCACGTTGAATTGGTTCAACAGCTTTTTTCCAAGCTGGTAATAGGACATTCACTTTACATTAGTGATGTTTGAGGATGCACTGCCATAGCTGACTCTGCTTTCCAGCTG
This sequence comes from Brachypteracias leptosomus, assembly GCA_013401335.1. NCBI lineage: Eukaryota > Metazoa > Chordata > Aves > Coraciiformes > Brachypteraciidae > Brachypteracias > Brachypteracias leptosomus. The sequence goes on from VYZX01000812.1 coordinate 80,168, forward strand.
TTGCCACTGTCGTGTGGAAATTGCCACTGGTGATGGCAAATGGCACAATTCAGTACAGCAGAAAATGAAACCCACTGTCAAAAGAATCTCCTGTGTGGATGTCTATGTCCATTTTGAGCTTATCAGGTTGTATGGTAGCTTCAAACAGCCTACAAAGATTAACTTTTCAAGGCATCTTTAAATCAGAGTTCATGCTGATCTCTATAGCAAAACTCCTTTACAAGGCAGCAGCTAGCTTCTAAAACAAGCTAGTTTAAAAGTGCTTTTTCTTTTCTTTTTAGATGACTAGGTGTTAAACATCACTCAGATTGTTCCCCCTCCACCCCAAAATCCTTAAATATTTTCAAGTGTAAATACTTTGAACAGTTCCCACCAGCATAAAGGATTTAGCACTCCTCCTTCAGAGACTTTGTTAGCTCCAGCTTTCTGCTAGAGCGAATGCTGTTATAAACAAACAGCGATGCCCTGAGGTGCCCCTCTGCAACAAAAACACACATTCCAAAGAAATAAGAGCAACAGTTCAACACCATAGTAAAAAAGAAAATGGTGAACAGCATGCAATTAACTCTTTCTGACTATGGATAGCTACAGGACATAAAGCGGGACCTTGCTGATAACAAGCAAACAGCAGAACTGCAGGATGGATGCAAGATTTCCAGGACCTCTGGCTACTCTGGTTATGATACTAGTTATCAACACTCATGAGACCTAATGAGAAACTAATAAATATGGAGCATGGCTCATGTTCAGCAGTTGCCTGCTTCAGGGAAATCAGTGTAGCCCAGGAAGATGGATGCTTTGATATGGATCTGAGCCACTACAACAGATTTTTGGAGAGCTCTAGAAAAGCATCACATCCTTGTATCAGAGTTCATCCTTCCACCCTCTTCACAACTCACATGAGCTCCGTACCTGGCAAGGCATTCCTGCATTTGCATCTACCACACTTCCCAAAACCCACCCTGTTACCACACTGAGGTGTTTGAAGACTCATGTCCAGCCTGGGCTGAGGGCTTTAAATAAGCCTGCACATCATGACAAATAGTAGAGTTCAAATGAAAAACAAACAGCAAAACAATTCAACAAACAAATCTGTACAGGCAGCTTCAAAACAAGGCAGCTGAAAATTCACAGTACATGAGAATCTCGTAGTCATTATAAAACATTTCCATTGACAGTGCAGTTACAGTGAACAGTCATCTCCCATGCAGTTGGTGTGACACCAGTTACTTGCATGCCTCAGACTTTCCTTGCCTGAAAAGCCACATGGAATGAGAAAACCTTGCATGTGTTTTGCTGGCTTGCTGCAATGAGCGCTCACACCTCATATTGGAAGGACTGAGAGCCTCCACTGGGCTCAGGGCAGTCATGAAGGAGAAGTCCTGAGAGCAGTCATACTTGGAACAAAGGCTGAGCAAAAGCAAAGAAGAAAACCTTCTACATGACCAGGGAAGATCTGGACACTATGTAGCGCTCCAGTATTGCATGGGGAAAATGGAAATGAGGGTTCTGAGCATGAGGGACTCCAACCTCATGCAGGGGGACGCTGTAAAGGAGTCTGGAGCTGCAGAAATGGTTTTCCCAGGGGAACTCAAGCAGAAAATGAAAAAGCCTGGAAACAGGAGGTGCCTAGTCACCATCAGCTCTGAGCACGGACTCCTGAACAGCATCTCTCTCCTGGTGCTGGACCTGGGGAGTGAGAGGCAGGAGAGCTGGTGTCTCAGGGTCTGGCAAGCACAAGATGCATGACCGTATGTGTCGGCTTGAATTAATGCAAGGAGTGCCACTGGGCCTTGCTGCCTGGTGTGCCCCTTGCTCTGGACCTGGGAAGAAGGGTTGGGGCTGTGCAATGAGCCCAGTTGTCAGATCCTCCCACATCATCCGCAAAGCCACTGACCCCCTCTGGGACCTTTGGGGGGGGGGGGGGGGGGGGGGAACCACAGAACGGGNGAACCACAGAATGTGTGCATCCAAAAACCTGCTCTATTTTTGATAACATGATTTCACAGTGCTTCTGATGTTCAGGAACAGTTCTCTCTCAGACATTGCAAAGGCAAAGGGGAAGGAAAATGGCAGAATGGATGCAGCTTTTGAAGGAAGAAAGTCCAAAGGGACATGTCACTGAGCTGGAGAAGAAAAGCAGAAAAAACAGCAAAATCTCTGGTTGTCTTCCTGACATGCTGCCCAAGGGGTAGGGAGAGATTCTGCATCTACAGAGGCTGAATCTCACAACTGAGGTTTACAAGAAAAAAATCCCCAGTGCCTTAACCAGGGCCAAAACAACCTCCCTGGCTAGAGGAATCTGTACAGAAGGGTGAGAAATTCCCATCGCTCCTTTACTTGCTATTTATTTCTGTAACTGGAGACCAATATATGTTTTTTCTTATCAATTCATGTTTTGGAAATATACTGACTTCAAGCATATCAATCTCCAAGACAACTACTCCCTGAGCTTCAACTTTGAAGGAAACCTTTGCAAAACACCAGCTCAACAAGGAAGGAAACCTCCTTAGACTGTCCAGTTGTAAATACCAGGCATATATTTCATGGTTGATATGATTCCACATATATGCTAAAATCTGCTTCTATAAAGCTTTATAAATAGTTTTAGATCCAGTGATTTTAATTCACTTATTTGCTTTTGTTTAGTACCTGGCAGAATTTGAGTCCAAATGCTAAATTTAATCTATTGCTCTATATGATAATTCCATAAAATCCCTTTCTAAGCCAGAGTATCAGCATCACCCTCATCTATGAGACTCCTTGCTATTGTCAGTAACTAGCGATTCATTTTAAACACAGGTTTAATATTCAAAGTCTATGAGATCACAAGCTGAGGTCTCAGCTAACCCTGGAATTATTCTGTATATGGATGGTGTAAACAGTTGCATAAAAATCGTGTAATCACGTCCAGATTGTTAGACTGAGAGGAGGTATAAAAATAATGGTTAACAGTGCTTCACATACAGAACTAATTTGAAAACATCCTCAAATTAAAAAGAGGGTGAGGAATAAGAAGTGTCTTGATAAAAAATGCTGATTCAGGGCCTCATTTCTTTTAGGTGATTTACAGTGTCATTACTGTACAGAGCAGTGGCTCAGAGTAATTACCCTGTAATGCACAATGACACTAATGTACTAGTAAACTACTGGAGTTTATATACTCCATTCACTACCAGCATCAGGACTCTGAAAGGCAGGTAAAAATGCCCTGTATGAATAAACAATCTGTGTAAATGTCACCAGCGATCATTTTTTTTATAAAGGAAAAGGAACAGGCAGTTACAAATAAATCTGCCAGCTGAGAATTGCAATAGCATAGACTCATAGGAGCACTAAAGTTGTATTGTCTTTTAATAATATGGGAAGGAAAGATGCTTTTATATCCCTACTCTGGCTCTATATCAATTTACTACAATTAAAATTTTACAGTAGCTTCTTTTTGCCACTCAAAGTGCAATGTTGACCTGCACCTGGTGTTCAGCTCAGTGTGAGGGGGAATGAGGAAGGGAAGTGAAGAGCATCAAAGCAACAGCCAAAAGAATTAGTGGTTTATGACAACTGTCATAATTCTGCTCTTTTTTTAGAGTTCCAGCTACTGAAAGTATGGAGAACTAATGAGAGATTCAAGATAGAGGTGATTTTGTCTCCTTTGTTTAAAACAGTTCTTGTAGTTACAGGATGAAGCTTGGAATGTGACCTGAGCATGTCTTAAGGTGTCAGAAGATGCAGCCAAACAAAAAAAACTTACTTAGGAAAACAAATTTCACAATTATTACAACACTTTAATAGATTTTGGGTGCTGAGACTGGAAATGAGGCAGAAGATGTGTAAGTAGAGCTACATGTCCCACATCCCAGGGTCAGAAGAAAGCCTTGCTCTTCTGTCAGGAGACAGTACCAATTACAGCCTTTTTAACATCCCCTAGTAACCAGCTAATAGATTGATGCCTTCAGAGCTGGCTGCCTCCCTGGCCCTCTCCTATTAAGTTAGACAAGGTGATTCAAGTCCTTATAACAGTGTGTAGCAGCAGTAATACAGTCCTTCCACCTTGAGCAGCCCTTTCTTTAAGATCTCTCAACTGGGGGCTAGAGGCCCTGGTGGAAGCAGTTAATGCAGCAGTTTGTTGGAAAAACTCCATTTTACCTTCCCTGCAAGTACTGTAACTGTTCTATCTGACCCACTTTGCCCCGCTCCTGGTGGCAGTGCCATTCATCTTGCAGAGGTAGCTATGCTCTCATGAAAGGGAGATCACTGAAGATTTTTGGTAGTTTTTAGTGCTCTTATCTTGGAGAAAGCAAGGCATAGCTTCTTTGGCTGCTGCTGTTCCAACATCCTTGAGTCTTCTACAGGCTGCTACAGACCCCACAGCAAGGATTTACACTGACCTATTCTAAGTAAGCTCTGAATCATCACATCCAACATCAAAGATAGAGCAAGAAGGTCCTGGAAGTCATAACTGTCTCTGCCTTACTGGAGCGGTCTGCTAAAAAATTAAGGTAGTAAATTTACAAACACTGGGGGTTCATCACAACACAGGCAGGAGATGATTTTCCAAGTGGGGCATAGAAATCAATGGCTCACATTCACATCACTTTATGTCATGACACCAAGCTGTGTGGTGTGGTTGACACGCCGGAGGGAAGGGATGCCATCCAGAGGAACCTTGACAGGCTTGAGAGGTGGGCCCGTGCCAAACTCATGAAGTTCAACAAGGCCAAATGTAAGGTCCTGCACCTGCTAGGTCAGGTCAATCCCAAGCACAAATACAGGCTGGACAATGAGTGGATTGAAAGCAGCCCTGAGGAGAAAGACTTAGTGGGGATGCTGGTTGATGATAAGCTCAACATGAGCCAGCAATGCACAAGTGCAGCCCAGAAAGCCAACCGTATCCTGGGCTGCATCAGAAGAAGCGTGGCCGGCAAGTCGAGGAAGGCGATTCTGCCCCTCTACTCCAGTTCTCATGAGACCCCACCTGAAATACTGCATCATCCAGCTCTGGAGCCCCCAACACAAGGAGGACATAGACCTGTAGGAGGGCACCCAGAGAAGGGTCATGAAGATGGTTAGGGGCCTGGAACACCTCTCCTATTAGGACAGGCTGAGCGAGCTGGGGTTGTTCAGCCTAGAGAATACTCTGGGAAGACCTCATTGCAGCCTTCCAGTATCTGAAGGGGGCCTACAAGAAAACTGGGGAGGGACTTTTTACAAGGTCTTGTAGTGATAGAATGAGGGGTAATGGCTTTAAACTGGAGGAGGAGAGATTTAGATTAGCTGCAAGGAAGAAGTTTTTCACTCTAAGGGTGGTGAGTCACTGGAACAGGTTGTCCAGGGAGGTTGTAGATGCCCCAAAACTGGATGTGCTCAAGGCTAAGTTGGATGGATCTTTGAGCAACCTGGTCTAGTGGGAGGTGTTCCTGCCCATGGCAGGGGGGGTGGAACTAGATGATCCTCAAGGTCCCTTCCAACCTAACCCATTCAACGATTCTATGATTTGCGCTATTCAAGAGAGCCACCTATCTTAGCAGGGCTATCCTGGACTCACTCCATATACACTGGCTACTAGCACTGCTCCTAAGGTCAATCAGCTCACCTAAAATTTGAATCATCCTCTAGCGTAAACTCAAGCAACAACAACGTGGATCAAATCCAGGCTTGAATCACTGCACAATCACTTCTGTACCTTCACTCACCTGAGTGGCAGCTGAAATTTGCCTTTTTGCATCCTGTCACCAGCCTCCTGTGCCTGTGTACTGCCATTAGGAAGTGAAGGTGGGAGGCAGAGGGCAGGATGTAAGGCACACCTGCCCCTGCAGAAGTAAACTAGTGGGAAGAGCAAAATAGCTTGAACAAGATGTTATGTTCAAAGCTATGTAATGGGGCATATGGGACATAGTCATTTCTCACACACCTCTCTCGCAGGAATTAATTTGTTCCCAAGAGTATCCTTGGATGGAGGGTGATACCTCTACTATGGAGGCTCTATGAACAAATGAATGATATGCACTCCCACCTATGGCTGGCTCGCAATGTACGTGCACGGAGGCTGTGTCACTGACTCACCCTTGGATGGCAGTCTCTCCAGATCTGAATCGAGGTGGATCGGTGGGGCAATGTAGGAAACCTGCCCATGGTGAGCCTGCCCTGTGGACAAATAAGTGGTTTAGTTCTGCTGTTTCCTACAAATATCTATCAGGGCTATAATTAATCTTAAAGCATTTTTATGACACTGGATTCAAGACAGGTATGAAAGTATTTTGTTGTATTGTGCATTTTTCACAATAAACTTCCATCTTTTGGAGACACTGGATGAAAAGTTGGAAACATTCCCGTTTCTTTTGCTTTTTCCATGCAGACATGGGTACTATGCTGAAAATTATACCTGCTTCACCACTACCATATACCTATTGCATAATGTTCTCTTAAGAGGCCATATGCCACAGAAGGCAACTGATTTCACAGAAACCCATTCAATCTGTTAATCTCACTCTAAGAGGGAAGCAAGCATTCCTGTGTCACAGCAATTTTTGAAGGAAGTGTGGCATGAAGTACAACTGCATCTGGTTTTCCCACCTGCAGAAGATGCAGATATCAGTTTGCAGAGCTCAGCATTGCTTTCACCTGCATGAAAGCTTTTTGGTTCCCAACACCACCATGCAGTTTCCCAGTTACTAAAGATTGAATTCTTCTTCAGTAATTTGGAAGTAACTATATAGAGAAACTAATATTTATAATAAAAACATGTTGTTATAGTTCATCTATTTATTGTAACAATTTACAGAGTTGTTAATCTTTTTCTAAACATGGAAAGTTAATGACACAGATTATGATAACAGTTAGAGTAACCTTCCCATTCCAAGTAATATTCATGCTGCAATAAAAGCAGTTGATTCCTCTTACGAGACACATTCCAAATAATTAATATGGCTCCCTGTTGACACTTGCTGTTGTTACTCCAAGCAATTTTCAAGCTAGCATCACAGGCAGCGGAGCAGCAGTACAGTCTTTGGGCTTCTTTGTAATGACAACCATGAATACCACGAGCGCAGTATGTTGATGCACATTAACATGTTGAAAACATCTCTTCAGGGGGATAAAATATTAATGAAAAAGGGGGGGGGGGGGGAAGTGTGTCTGTATGGGCAGGATATATTTACTGCTTTACATTGAGGCTGACTCAGATAGTTTACATTATTAACCATTACAACAACTGGACATTATTCAGGTTTAAAATCTACTGACACATCATAAATTCTATATTGGCTTTTAAGTGCTTTAACATGAGAAATCTGCTTCAGGCAAACCCATAGCTAATAACAAGTTACCCTGCTTTCCCCTTCTCATTTACATGTTAAAAATCCATTTGATATCATTAGTGAGCACAAGTAATCATTTAATAGCTGCTCAGTTCTGCAGCAGAAGCAGGCAGTCTGCTCTGATTCCAAGCTGCTCAACGTGCAGGATTGGTGCCCTTACAACCATAGGGCAGACTCCCTCCCATTTGCTGCATCAAAGATACCACTGAAACACAAAACAGCTGAGATGGGTAGAGAACTCTGGAAATCACCTAATCCAGCCCAAGGGCAGCAAGAGCCCACTGCAAGCGTCCAGTCTGATTTTTAGTATCTCCAAGGATGAAGACTCTACAACCTCTTTAGGCAACCTGTACCACCAATCCTCACAGGAAAAAAGAAACATCACCTTTTTCTAATGTTTAAATGTAATTTACTGTATTTCAATTTCTGCATCTTGTCCTGTCACTGGATGCCTTTAACAAGAGCCTGGCTTCACCTTCTTTACTTCCACTCCCTCCCTCCCATCAGGTACTTATACACATCAGTAAGATCCCCAGGTCTAGGCTGGACAGTCTTAGCTCTCTGAGCCTCTCCCCACATAGAGATACTTCAATCCCTTAATTATCATTGTGGCCCTTTGCTGGACTGACTCCATCAAATCTCTGTCTCTCTTGTACTGGGTAGCCCAGCACTGGACCCAACATCCAGATATGTCTCACCAGTGCTGAGCAGAGGGGCAGAATCACCTCCCTTGACCTGCTGGCCATACTCTTCCTAATGCAACTCAGGAGGCTGGTGGCCTTTTCTGCCCTATGGGCGCATTGCTAGCACGTGGTTTCTTTATTAGGTTTCTTTTTTAGCTTAGTTTATCATACAGTTTTCTTGGGACCAAGTAATCCCAAATAAAATTTAAAAAAAAGATTCTGCAGGCTTGAAGGGCTAGGCTAAAGAAGATATATGTCCAATATCTAAAAGACTACAAAACATCTGCAAGTTTGTTTAGACATTCATTACAATTCAGTAATAACTATGGAAAATTATGTTTTATAAAAGCTTCTACCTAATATCAAGGAAGCAGTAGCATTAAATGTTTTCTTGTGATAAACTAATAAAGCTATAGAAAGCTTTTTTTCTCCTTGCTGCTGATGCAAAACACAGTACTTACAAAAAAAATCAAAATTGACTCCTCTTAGACTGTATGCTTCTTGCAATGCTAATAAATCAAATTTTGGGTTTTAATATTCTCTCCATAAAAACACAATATAAACAATTCCTGTGCTTCATTTTGTGGACATGACTGTCAGCTCAGTTGCTCTCCAGACCCAAAGTCTTGCCATACAGGGAACAAAGGCTCTCCACTGCTACCTATGGCCCAAATTACATATTCAGGATCAAGATACCTTGTAAACCTTCTTGTTAATCAACAGAATCACATTTTTTCTTTGTTTTTACTATTATTGGCAATGGTGACATCTGAGAGGATTGCGGGAAGGGAGGCAAGGGGAAGGTACCTAAAGCAAGACCTAGCCCTGGTACACATGCACATAAAGAAAACTCTGAGTTGGAAAGCCAAATGAGAGGATCAGAGCAATGGCCTTTCCAGCTTTAATAGTACTACAAGTTTTACCACTGACTCCATGTGCTGCTAGCTCTCTTATTCTGCAGGTCAACACCAAACTAAGCAACATCCCCTCAGCATACCTTCATCTTTTATATAGTCTCCATCATTTTGCTCTTCTCTGTCTCAAATCAGCCACCACAAGAACCAAGGCAGAATACACCATCAAGACAGAGGGTTCAGAGAGCTGCCTCCAACTGGCCCCAACAGGAACTCTCTCAAACTGCTCAGTTCCTGGTTGATATAGTCCTGGCCTTGCTCATCACCCGAACCACAATAACCTGGGAGAAGGTGGGGCCTCACATAGGTGGGCCAGGTTCTGCCTCTGGGGCCTGAAACCCCTTGGGTAATAAAACACACTGCTGGGTTGTGACTCATCCATAGGTCAACTCCAACTTGGGGCCCACAGTCCAGGCCCCAGCACTTCACTTCATTAAAAACCCACAATTTTACCCAATGTACAAGATTTTAAGGCTGATATGGCTGATATCACTGATGCAGCTCCAGTCAGTTGCAAAGACTGACAGGACAAGTTTTGCCAAGTGATATCAACTCTCAGTGCATTCTGCATGAATTTTACAACTTCTGATGCTTACTTCAAGCTCCAGCTCAAGGAATGTGAGAATGCAAGCTCTACCTCTCCAGTTCCAGCTACTGCAGAAAAACAGTTGAAAAAGGGAAATGTGAAAGCCCTTACAAAAAAAAAGAGATGGCAGAAACACTCAACACCTTCATCTCCAAATCACCTGGTCCTTCAGCTGTTTTTTCTGCATGTTGGGTCTGAGCTGATAACCATGCGGCACCAAGAGATGGGACATGGCCTCCCTTGCCCGTGTGTTCATCTCTCCAGCTGTCAGACTTCCATTTCTACCTGCACATTTATTAACCCACAAGCCCATTTGATTGACTGCTCTTTGACCTGGAGAGCTGTCCACACACTAATTAATATTGTCCTGGTACCTGTGCCTATAGGAAAGGAAACAGCTGCTGTCAGTTCCTTCTTCTATTTTTCAGGATGCTCCAAAAATAACTGAATATCTTTACACAAGTAGCTCAGGTTTTAGTTATTTTTTTAAAAAAAAGAAAAGGAAAAAGATGGTTTTTGACAAAATACCAAAGGTCAAGATGTCTCTGTTGCTGATGGAAAGCTGAGCATGCCTTGTATTATAACAGCTTGCACGGCCTTCTCTAAATCCCACTCTGACTATAACCATTTGGTGTTCCTGCAGCCGGCTCCCAGGTAAAAAAGTAAACAGTAATCAAACATAATCATCAAAGTAACATGCGATGAAGTTGCCAATTGCATATCTAATCAATGAGATTGGGGTCATATCCCTTACTTTTGCTGGCGAGGTCTGGCCACTGACACGGCCAATGGCCAAGGCTCTTTGTGAGTGGCAGGAGGACTGGTGGTCAACAAGGCCTAATGCTGGAAGGCAATCATGGGTCAGTCCTTGTCTGTTTTTTTTGTATCATACCACAAGGAGTCAGGTCTGGCCAACACTGTATAAATGTCAAAAACTTCTCAGGTGAGCCAGGGCAAACAGCAAATAAGACATAGTTAGCCACAATCTCCTTGTTTTCTGCTCATGCCACCTCTCTCAGTGAGGACACACATATGGCATCCATAGTAGCCAGGCCATATGCATGTGCTATGGCAACAGGAAAAGAAGGATGTTTGGTAGCAGCAACGGGAAAAGAAGGATGTTTGGTAGAAGATCCCACTTCAGGGATCTGCTGGCCAAAGTACCATGGGACAAAGCCCTAGAGGGAAAGAGGGCTCAGGACAGCTGGTCAGTATTCAAGGATCACCTTCTCCGTGTCCAGGAGCAAAGTATACCGACAGAGAGGAAGGCAGGAAAGAGTGCTCAGAGACCTGCCTGGATGAGCAAAGAGCTCCTGGACACACTGTCACACAAAAAGAAACTTTACAAGGAGTGGAGGAAAGGACAGATGGGATGGGGGGCATATAAGGAAGCCGCCCGAGTAGCAAGAGACCTGGTTAGAAAAGCTAAAACTCAGTTAGAATTAAATCTAGCCAAGGAGATCAAGGGGAATAGCAAAAATTTCTACAGGTATATTAATGGTAAAAAGAAGACTAGGGAAGGTGTGAGTCCCCTCAGAAAGGAAATGGGAGAGATAGTGACAAGCGATATGGAGAAGGCCGAGGTTCTCAATGACTTCTTCACCTCAGTCTTCACTGGCAAGAGCTCCAGCCACACTCCCAGAGTCACAGAAGAAAATGGCAGGGGCTGGCAGAAAGAACTGCCCATTGTAAGTGAAGATCAGGTTTGTGAGCATCTGCTGAACTTGAAAGTGCACAAGTCCCTGGGACCCGATGGGATACACCCCCGGGTACTGAGGGAACTGGCGGATGAGGTTGCTAAACCGCTCTCTATTATGTTCCAAAAGTCCTGGCAGTCTGGTGAAGTCCCCACTGACTGGAAAAGAGGAAACATAACCCCCATTTTCAAGAAGGGAAAGA
>VYZX01000812.1:94100-108395 GCA_013401335.1 Brachypteracias leptosomus
TCCCTTTTTGAAAATGGGGTTGATGTTTCCCCTTTTCCAGTCAGCGGGCACTTCACCAGACCATATTTTCAAATACTACGGAAAGTGGCTTGGCAACTTGGTCTGACAAATCCCTCAGGACCTGCAGATGGATCTCATCAGGTCCCATGGACTTGTGCACCTTCAGGTTCTTTAGATGGTCTTGAACCTGTTCTTCACTTACAGCAGGCAGATCTTCCTTCTCCCAGCCCCTGCTTTTGCCTTCCATAACTTGGGTGTTGTGACTAGGGCCCTTGTTGGTGAAGACTGAGGCAAAGAAGTCATTGAGGACCTCAGCCTTCTCCATATCCCTCATGATCAGATCAATTTCATCTTGTGCTGCTAACTATGACATTTATTGCCTCTCCTACATCCTTCGTTGTCAGCACCTCTGACCGCAGTCACCTCCATGGATCTATTCTCTCATTCTGTTTGCCCAGCTGCTTGGATCACTAACAAGTTAAGTTAATAACCATGAAAACACACATTGATTCATAAGACTTTGATTTCAGATCTTCACTTTTTTTTTTTTTAAATAACAATGGGATGGGTATACAGTAGATATGCTGAATAATAAGAAAACGTCTTGGAAAACGTACTGACAATTTTCACAGAATCACAGAACCATTAAAGTTGGGAAAGACCTCTATCAAGTCCAACTGTCAACCCAACACTACCATGACCACTAGATCATGTCTTGACGTGCCACATCTACAGGCTCTTTGAACACCTCCAGTAACAGTGACTCCACCACTTCCTGGGCAGCCTGTTCCAATGCTTAACCACTCTTTCAGTAAAGAAATTTTTCATACTATCCAACTAAAACCTCCCCTGGTGCAACTTGAGGCCATTTCCTCTCGTCCTATCACTTGTTACTTGGGAGAAGAGACCAACATCCACCTCTCTACAAGCTCCTTTATGGTAGTTGTAGAAAGCAGTAAGGTCTCCCCTCAGCCTTCTCTTCTGCAGACTAAACAGTCCCAGTTCCCTCAGCTGCTCCTCATAAGACATGCTCTCCAGACCCCTCGCCAGCTTGGTTGCCCTGTTGTACACCCACTCCAGCACCTCAATGTCTCTCTTATACTCCAGCGCCCAAAACTGAACACAGTACTCAAGGTGTCGCCTCACCAGCACTGAGTTCAGGGGCACGATCATTTCCCTACTCCTCTGAATACACTATTTTGATACAAGCCAGGATGTTGTTGGCCTTCTTGGTCACCTGGGCACACTCCTGGCTCATGTTCAGCCAGCTATCTACCAGCACTCCCAGGTCCCTTTCTGCCAGGCAGCTCTCCAGCCACACTTTTCCAAGTCTGTAGCGTTGCCTGGGGTTGTTGTGACCAAAGTGCAGGACCTGCCATTTGGCCTTGTTAAAACTCATACAATTGATTTCAGCCCATTGATTCAGACTGTCCAAATCTTTCTGCAGAGCCTTCTTACCCTTGAGCAGATCAACACTCCAGCTCAATTTAGTATCATCTGCAAACTTAATGAGGGTGGATTTGATCCCCTCATCCAGGCCACTGATAAAGATATTAAACAAGACTGGTCCCAAAACTCAGCTCTGGGGGACCCCACTTGTGGCCAGTCACCAACTGGATTTACTCCATCCACCACAACTTCCTGGGCTCAGCCATCCAGCCAGTTTTTAACCCAGCAAACAGTACATCTGTCTACACCATGAGCCGTCAGCTTCTCCAGCAGAATGCTGTGGGAGATAGTGTCAAAGGCTTTACTAAACTCCAGGCAGACAACATCCACGGCCTTTTCCTCATCCACTAGGCAGATGCACCAATATCTTTACAAATAAAGTACACTTCTTTCCATGTAACTGTAAGATTCCATTTTTAAAAGCAGCCCACTTTATCTGTGATGATCTGATCTGTAAAAACCAACATTACTTTTTTGGTCACATTTCTATAATCCTCTAACTGTTAACAGGATTTTTTCAAAAATCTGATTTATTACCTAACTGAAGACTACACTCCACTTTGTTGGATTGCAATTTCCAGGACCATTAGTCTCATCTTCTTTAGTTTCAAAAATTAGTTTATTTTTTCTTGTCCTTTTTTTTCCACTCATGATTCTTTTTGAAGTCCATAATATGTAGGCATATACAAAAACATACGGAAAAAGAAATTAAAATGCTGGTAGGTTTGCTAACAAACTCTTTCAACATGTCATTAAATAAATTTCATTCAGACCTATTACTTAGCATATATTCAGACTTCTCCCAGCAGCCTTTTTTTCTGCCCTTCATCAATGACTATCTTTACAAAACATCATTTTCTAACTGCCCACCCTTTTCCATTTTGCATTAAAAGCTTTCTTTTTAAATAAAGCTTTTATAAAGCCATTCCCTACCTTAGAATGTCAGAGTTAGCACTGATTCTGTCCACTGCTTCATTTATTCATGGACTTTTATGGAATATCTCTCTTTCATCTGTATATCCCTATTTCATCTTTCATTGCCCTTTTAACTCCTTAGGGTGGCAGCAACTCATCCGGTCCCTCTTCTTCTCTTTCTTCCAGCATTATTTCCCTGTCCTTTCCCTGAAGCTGTGCGTGCCCCTGAATACAAGAAAAACCTCTTTTCCAAAGGGCGCTCTCTGACTACATTATCTCTGCTTTCTTGCCATTTTGCCTCTTGTATTTCATACTGGGAATCATTGCAAGCTTAAAGCAACTGCATCAGGAAAAGTAGGGTAACTGTAAGTATGGCTGTGCACAGAGGGACTGCTGACTCCCAGTCATGACCGCTTTCTGAAAATAGAGGTTACCAAAACCGGCAGTCTCAATGGGAATTGACAGAAAGCCTACAATTCATGCCAAGGAGATGGCATCTGTGCAAAGCCAGTATAATAAGCAAATGTGTTTGGTCTTGACAGGAGCAAAGTTATAATACCACAACTCTATACATTGTCTAGCTAGACACTGCTTTTGAAGCTGTCATAAAATATATATATAACAGCAGCTCTTTCAAATGACAATATTGTGTGCTCATGCATCTTATATTACAGGTGTAATTTAAAGTCTGAGTGTAGGAGATGCAGGACTGAGCCTTTTAGTTGTTTTTTTTTACTTTGTACATTTTGTTTCTTTGCCTTCCAGTTTTAAGACTCAGCTTGACAGGGTGCTGGGACAACTCACATAAACTATATAGATATATTTATTTATTTTTATGCTTTGAAAGGTTGGACCAGGTGATCCCTGAGGTCCCTTCCAACCTGGCATTCTATGGTCCTATAATCCTAAGAGTCAACAGAAAAACTCACAAGGAACCAATTTGCAAGATGTAAGAGGTGTGTTCTCACCTTCCTGTCCCAAGCTGTAGCTGAGTTCCCCAGTGCTGACCAAAGCAATCTGCAGGCTTAGCCATGGGAGCTGCCAAATGTGAAGAAAACCTCGGAGTTGAGGAAGAAAGCTTGATAAAGGATGCAGGGTGAGGGGTGAGCTGGAAGGACATTTGGCTAAGTCCTTATCACACTTTCATCTTGTGTTTTAGAGTAAATCTAAATCCAAAAGAACCTCCTGGCAACATGCTTGTGTGAGCAGAAAGCATGACAAAGTGGACTAGTCTTTTCCGAGGATGTACTATTCCTACTTTGAACCAACAGCCTTCACCATGAGAGGAAGGAAACCAAAATGGCCTTTTTTGATGGCCAAACTGTCCTGCATATGACAACCATTACCCAGGAGGGCCTAGATTAGACTTGAATTACAGGCAAAACTAAGGACAAAAATAATGCCAAAGAAATGGGTTAAAAAATGTGAGAGTATTATAGCAGATGAAGCAATTGGAGGCTTTTCACTAGTGGCAACTGCATATTTTCAAAGGAGCATTTAGGACTCAGAAACTCACATCTCAGTTGAGGTCAGAAGTGAAGAAGTTTCTTCAAGTCACCCTGAGACTCCTTGTTTTGCCATGAAAACATTTTAATTTGTGTTTTGTGTTTAGATGAACCTCATCCCTCTGTTAAGGACTTAAAACCTTTGATTCGCAGCACCTTTGCTCCAGTGATGCTTTGCATCCCCTAGTGCACATCCCAGAACTTACCCTGTGGTACAAGAGCCTGGTATAAGGGCCAGGGAGGAAGAAAAAGAAAAAATCCTAGGAAATACTTCACATGTGCCATCATAATTAAACAATGTTAGAGACCCCCTGTCTTCTCCCTATATGGCAGCAGGTGAAGGAAGGCCGTATCCAGGCCTGGCTTTCCCCAGTGCCCAGGAGCTGATCTGCAGAACTGCCTGTTTTCTGAGCTTTGCTCCCCAAAACCTTGACTGGCAGGCTAAAGAAAGACGACACATTGTATTATTCTTCCCCTACTAGATGTGCATGCTGTGCTATGAAATACAATTTATCTATCACCTGCACTGGAAAACGGGGGAGAAGGAGAGGGATTTCAGTGCAGAGGAGACTGAGGGATTTGGAGCAATGCAATCCTCAGAGCCCTGGGGTAGATGATGAATATTGGTAACCATAAACCGCCTAGAGTGGGTTTAGCAACAGTGAATACAGCGAAGCCCAGAGAGGTTTTCTTGGCCACCTCTCAAAGATTTAATCTGATACGAAGAGTGCTGTGCCAGCTCCTGCTGTCCTTACTCTGCTCTAGTCCCAGAAGTCAAACAGGACATTTCCAACTGCCTTAGTGGGTCAAGTCAGCCTGTTCTGCCTCAGATGAGGTTGAAGAGACTTGAGATAGAGAAATTAGGAAAAGCATTTGGGGAGAAACCTAGCCAAAGCCATCAGTCCATCTTCTGCAGAGACAAAATTGTTCCTTTCATTTTTCTGAAAGGTATTTCCTTGGGGCTGTCCACTGTTCCCTCCCGGATGCTGAGCAGCAGATATAGCTGCCAAAAGATTTCATCTTTGTTTTCTCTTTCTTGGGGTGGGGGAGGAATCCTGTTGTTTCCCTGCCTGAGATGTTTCTTCCTTATTTTTTCCATGATGCTTGCTTTTCTCCTCCTGTCTGTGCTCTTTTAGGGCCTGCCCTTTGCTGCTGTGCTCTCGCTATTGCCCATGTTTCTTGTCTTCCTCATCTCTCTTAGCTGGGCACTCTTAACCAAGGGTACCACTTTGTATTACAGCTAACTGATTTCACAGTGGTCTTCCCTTCCCTGGGACACATCCAGGCATTTCCATCCCCTTCCCTGCAGCAGATCTGGCAATTAATGCAAGTACCAAGTGAACTAGAGCTGATCTGATGGAAAACAGTAATTACTAGTTTTCCACTGGCTCAATGAGCAGAACCAATTCAGGCTGCTGTGGTGGCAGTGCCAGATCTGATGCAAAGGAAATGGCAAGAATAAAAGAGCTGGGGTGGAATAGGGACAGCTATCAGCTTAACTGTAATATAAAACTGCACCTGGGAACAGCAGTGGCATTGTATCTGTACATCCTCTCCATCCCTGCACCAGACTCTCTCCTTGCCCCAGGGAGACTCCCACCAATTGCATCCATTTCTCACCATCTTTCAGACAGCTTTTCATCCACTTGACAGCATAATTTAGAGAGCTACACCTCATAACTCCAGGTCAAGGGTTTTAATGAAAGCCAAATGTGTTACAGCATGCTCACTCCTCACAGGCTGAGCTTTGGACATAGTCCTGTCTTTCTGTTACTTGTGCTGCTCTTGTTCGTGCAGAACAAGAAAAGAAAAGAAATCATGCTGTAGCTTTTGCCATGCTGAGCTCAAATTTCAATGGCAAAGCATCCAGTGTGGGGAGAGAAGGGGCGGTGTCTGAGAAATCAACTGAATGCTGGATTATGTGGTAGGAGACACGTTCAAAGCAGATAGGTAGATCTGTGAGTCACCAGCCCAGAGACGGTAATTGACGTGTCTTATGGTTTCAAATACTGTGAGATATGGTCCAGAAATTTGTCACTCTCACTTTCCTTCATTTGTGACAGCCTATAGCAGATGTTCCCTCCAATTTTGCCTTTATTTTCTAGCCTGTATGCCTTTGCATGTGTAGTATGGTCACCATCCCCATGTCGTAGCTTCCTGGTGCTGCCTATACCTGCGCTGTGATCCTCTCTTTCTCCTCACCTCCACTCATCTTCTACATCAGACAAATCTCTACCCAAGAAATTCTGATTGCAAGCCTCCAAGAAACAATTTCAGTGCACAGGACTTCTCTGGCTCCCGATACACATCCTCTTGTCCAGCTTAATGAACTCCATCTTCCACAGCCGCATAACCGCATTCCATATAAAACTTAACTCTTATCTTCCATGGGTTTCTGTGACTATTCCTTACTGTGACTGCAGTCCAGAAAGGACAGCCAGACAATAAAGCATAAAACAGTCTTTTTCGTTAAAGATATTTTTATCAACTGCTCTCATTAAGAAAGTGCAAAGAAATGAGTAATTTGTTTTCTGAGTGGGTCAGTGCACCCTAACTTCATTAATCACATCTTTTGATCTACATACTGCCTGGCTCTGCTTCCAGGTTGCTGCCAAGCTTCAGCTATGGTGCAGAGTTCCTGCAAGAGGGATAAACTCTAGCCCAAAGTGAGTGATCAAGCAGTAAATGAGATTAACAATATGTTATTTGATGAAGAAATGAAATAAGGGTGGTTATTTTCTCCATGACCTAAAAGAACAGTAATCTAAGCCACCCCATCTTTTTTTTCTTTCTTTACTTCCTTCTTTTTGAGATAATATAAGGTACATCTCAGCATGAAGGACGTGGCTTCCTGTAGAGAGATTTTGACAACCCCCCTCTGAGTGCTAAAATGCTGTCAGCTGAAAAACTGGGCAAATTGATCTGACTGACAGACTTGCTCTCTGTTTTCACATTTTCTCTCTCAATCAAAAGCCTCTTAAAGGATCCATGCTTGCAGTTCAATCTCAGAGAAGAGGATTACCTACTTTTGCTATGCTGGATGAAGAAACCTACAAGAGGAAGAGGAAGGGCTCAAAAGTCTCTCACTTCTCCTCATTGCACATGAATCTGTGCAGTGATCTGAATATAACAGTTTCTGTAACTCACATATAGCTACCATGTATGGACTTTCTGACTCCTGGTGAGGGCAGAGTCAATACATTTTGGGTGCAGACAGTAACAGTACAGGAAGCAGAGCTTTTAGGCCCGGGTTCATCTCCAATGCCAATAACAGTCTAGCTACAGATTCAGCCAACAAAGAAAGTCTTACTGGGATTTTTTCAATAATCATTAGGAATCATCTCCTCCTTCCTCAGCCCAAAGAAAATGAAATCTAAGCAATTTTACACCTTGTCCCTAGCTGTGAATAAATCTGTAAGTTTTCCACATCAGTGACAATTTTGAATACAATTTTTGATGGTCAAATCCTGGGAGCACTCTTACTGCTTTATAGCAAAGATTAAACATGCTCCAGTCACAGTCAGTGAAACAGTATCTCTTTCTAGTGCCTTGATCAGGAACTCCACAAATCCCCAGTCCTATAACTTGAAGCAGTGCCAAAGAGTCCAAAAGTGCCTTGCAAAGACAATTTGGGTCTAAGTTGTTCTGCACTCTTTTCACCTTTGCATGTAACATAGCTTTACAACTCAACAACTATGACCACTGTCTTGCTCATTAGGTCTTTCCCCACAGTTGTTTTTAGACGAGTGTGAAAACACGTGTGATGTTTGTTTCTTTTTCCTCTTTACCTACCTTCTGTAAACTCAGCTGCAGGAACCCATGCTTAGTGTGGCCAATTTTTAAATATATTTTTTTAAAGACCCATGCAGCAAAATTGCTAATTTATAGATTCAAAGAGATCTGAAGTCTATAGGTTAGCTATTTTAGTTTTGGTGACGTCAACTACAGACTTTATAAATTTTATTGTGTCCATTTTCATTGCTTCATGAAGCCAGGAATGACACAGGAGGTTTCACTTTCTGTTCCTTTCATGCTGCCATCCTACACATATTTCTTTCTACACGCCTAGGGACTGAGAAGTTTGTAATAGGTCAGAAATTGCATAAGCCCACTGACTCCAAAACAACTGTGTACAGAACACAGGTCCATACATTAAACATCATTCTACAGACAAGATGTTTCATATAAGGTCAAATATTTTTTATTATCAGATACACTGCATTTGGAACCTAAATTCTTTAAGGCCCTTCAAGCGTATCTCTGGATTATTCTTATCTTATTTCCCACAATGTTACTGTAGGCCTTTGGATGACAGTTTTGATTATAAGTCTGCACACTGCCTAGAACAATAAGATCCTGATTGGTACTTCTTGAATAATACATATAAATTCTTGCCTGAGCCTTCTTCGCACTGTATGAGTCATGCCTGGATGTCTGTTCTCTGCAAGGGCAGCAGACAGGTCTGCAAGGGCACTGCTCTGTCCTTCCAGCACTGGGGCAAGGGTCTCAAGGCACCATCAAATTTCCTGATCCCATTCATTTAGCTGCATACATGCAGGAGGAACAGGCATGTTACACTACATAATTTCTGATCTGCCTGTCTGGTCCCAGAAAGAATTACAGGAGACATACAGCATGACTGAAAATGAGATCACAGACTCTGAAAAGTACATGAAAAAGGTAATGTGTTTCAGCTCAGTTGAAAACTCTTCCAGTTCCTTCTGCCTCAGGCTCCTGCTCTTTGCAGTGAAGTATGCTGCTGTTAAATTAATAGACAGATTTAGTTCTGAATATTTTCCGTTGCAACAAATAATATTCAAATCGTCCTTAGTCATATATTCCATCATCTCTGAAACAAAATCAGCCAACACCTCAGTGTAAGAGAAATATTTTTTTTCTCTCTAGAGCTACAACCCCCTTAGTTGTTCTAATGAATGTACAGATTTACATATTCACAGAATCACAGAATGTTAGGGATTGGAAGGGATCTCAAAAGATCATCTAGACCCATCCCCCCGCCAGAGCAGGATCACCTAAACCAAGTTGCACAGGAACACGTTCAGGCGGGCTTTAACGTCTCTAGAGGAGACTCCAAAACCTCCCTGGGCAGCCTATTCCAGTGCTCTGTCACCCTCACTGTGAAGAAGCTTCTTCTCATATTTATGTGGAACCTCTTATGTTCCAGCTTATACCCGTTGCCCCTTGTCCTGTCATTAGATACCACCGAAAAGAGCCTGGCTCCATCCTCCTGACACTCTCCCTTAATGCATTTATAAACATTAATAAGGTCACCCCTCAGTCTCCTGTTTTCCAAGCTAATGAGGCCCAGCTCCCTCAGACACCCCCTTAATCATCTTAGTGGCTCTGCGCTGGACTCTCTCAAGCAGTTCCCTGTCCTTCTTGAACTGAGGGGCCCAGAACTGGACACAGTATTCCAGATGTGGTTTCACCAGGGCAGAGTAGAGGAAGAGGAGAACCTCTCTTGACCTACTAACCACACCCCTTCTAATACACCCCAGGATGCCACTGGCCTTCTTGGCCACAATGGCACATTGCTGGCTCATGGTCATCCTGCTGTCCACCAGAACCCCCAGGTCCCTCTCTCCTACACTGCTCTCCAACAGTTCAGTCCCTAACCTATACTGCTAGCCCTGATCACTATCTCAATCTAAATTTCCTCTAACAGGCTAACCCTTAATGTTGCATTGGGGTTTCTTAAATGATCTTTTGATTGAAGAACTGACAATTCAAGCTCAATTCTCTCACCAGCCTGGCCTCTGTCAGTGACATGAAGCTCTTCCTTCACTCTCTTGTGACCTGAGCAAGGAAGAAGAAAACCTGGTATTTCTGACTAAGTATCTGAATGATGTGGGATTAATAAATTTTAAAGAATTAGCTTCACACTGAGCAATGATAATGACTACCTTATTGCTGAGGAGCTCCAGATGGATTCACGCTTGTCCTCCCTTGATCAGGGAAAGGACAAAGCAACTCTGTTTAATACTTCTTGTTCAGGGTTATATCTAATAGCATTTAGTGGCTTTGGTGCCACTAAAAGAGAGGTATTATCTCTGGGTTGGCTCCTTGGGATTGAATATGCAGTTTCAATAACACTGGCCGTTCCAGCTCTGACGTGATAGTTTCAATTGAAGTAACATTGACTGAATGGCCCAGTGGCCAGTACAGCAAGAATTTTTTGTACACAAAAATCTGATAGAATATAGTATTTCACTTTCAACAACCTATATTACAAATTAATCCACTTGCTGCAGAGGGATTTTTGGAGCAGCATAATCTGCTTAGAGAAAAGAAAAAAAAAGAAATTAAAAAAAAAAAAAGTTGTGTGGAAGTAGTTGTGAGTCCACCATGATAGTGATCCCTTCAGAGCAGCATAAACTCACTTTTCTAAAACCAGCCATCAGTCTTAAGCAAACCAGCCAAACCTCAGCTAAAAGCCCACCTCCAACCTACAGTTCCTGCAGATGGAGTGGAACACCACCAAGGAAGATGGTTGTGCTGCTCTCTGAGCCCGTCTACTATTTCAAAGCCAGTTTAAGCTCCATTGCACAGGCGACTTTTTTGTGCAGGAGTTAAAGCTTTCATTGTCCTTCCCTCCAGGGATGACTTAATTAGAGATGGTGTTTCCTTCTCAAGTTACTGGATTTGAGGAATTTGTTATTTCCAGGCAAATCAAACAGAAAAAAAGAGGGAGAGTAAATGGGAGAGGGGGAGGAGTCCCTAAAAATAAGAGATAAACTCTGATGCATCTTGCTCACCTTTACAGAAATCTGGAGATCCTGGCATCTGATCCCATATCACTATGTTCAGGGATCAAGTCCTCTGAAATCTTTACCTTTGCAAGAAGCCAGCTAAAATTCTCCAATTAGCTTCATACCAATGAGAGACCAGATTACAAACTGCCTGTTACTTGACACAAAGGTGGTTTTCTGCTCAGGATAAGCAGAGGTTTAAAAAACAGTAGAAGATTTTATTAAGAGATGAAACTAAAAGAAGAGAGCGATTGCAAGAAAAAGTGGAGGGCAACAAAATATCTATGCTGCAGATTGAGGGCAAATACCTACACCTTCTGATTTAGAAGCTGGGCAAGTACGGAAGCAGGTTTTCTCCAGGTGCCTCAATCAAGCTGGTTACAAAGGTTACAAATAACTGGAACAAGCTTAGAGCTCCTGGGATAACCTGGAAAAAAAACCCCAAGTCCCAACTTGTGAAGAAGCCTCAGTTTGTCAGGTATTTGAAATGACATTGCTCAAAAGCTGGTGCTGGGAAGACATTTCACTGTTAACCTCAAGTATGTACAAGTCATGAGAGACACTCCCAAATTCTGGGATTACATTCTTGGATTTTTAAGCCAAAAGCAAATAAAATCCAGAACAAATATTATTATGGATTTAGGCTTTTCCTTGCTGTGCCTCAAAGTTTTCAGGAACTGCGTTTTAAAGCTTCTCTTTACACTTAGAAATGCAAGAAGACTTCTGTACTTTTAAACAGATCTCAAAGTCCTGTTGTTGAGCTCAACAACATGGTCACTAGAGTTGACAGCCCTGAAGTTCGACTTCTGAGAGCAAAACATAGAGCCTGTCTTTGTGTTAATTTGTATTTTTTGGAGTGGCATTTAGAGAATGAAGAAATCAGAATACAGCCCCAAACACCTCATCCCCCGCTGATCTGGTAACGAAGTCAGGCTGTTGGACTTTGCACTGGAGCAGATGAATGCTCATGTGCTTTGTCCTACCAGCTCTGCTGGAGGTAACCTACCACAAGGAGGTTAATGATAAGTTGGGAGCATTGTTAAACAGCCACAGTGCCTGGGCAGCTCAAGTCTGCTTGGATTCATGGCACTACAAATTAGAGGCATACATTTTAGCTATTCATGGTGTACACCAGACACATGCACAGAAACACTGTGACAGCTTGAGTTGTTCAGTGTAGAAATCATATTTGAAACAGCACGTCAGGTTTTGATTAAATTGGCAATTAAGCAAGCAAGGAGGAACATGCCCTGGGGTTGCAGAGATGATAAGCCAGTCTCAAGACAAATGGTCAAATCTTTAGGTGGTGCAAATGGCTGCATCTTCACTGCAGGACTGCACCTTGCCACGCAAGCGCGGATCTGTCCCTCTCCAGCCTAGGACAGGACCAGTGATATAAACAGTAATGAACTGCATTCAGCTGGAAAGAAGACATTGTTCAGGGAAGTAATACTTGACAAGTGTCATTGATTTCTAATACAACACAGTGATAGGCCACCAGCAACATCCCTGTTGGCCTCCTCTCTTAGTTGTTGGTAGGCTTCTTTACTAGGGGCAACTGGTCAAAAAGGGAGAGATGGGAAGACGGACCTGGCATTACCCTCTGGCCATCAGAAGTTGGTAAGGGTCTTCAACTCTGTTTATAAAGTTCGGCCCATTCAGATGCTTTTCTAAACTAAAATAATATGATTAAGTGAACTGATGCATCTTACATTTTCAGTGGGTGCAGGACAAAGGAGAATTCAGCAATTCTATCATAATCTCTCCAGGAACTGGTCATCTACCAAAATGTCATTGATCTGATCTATAATGGCCTCCTATTGATTAGGAGGTCTCCAAGATGAAGAAATTAGGGTCATTTGAGGTCAGCAGTCCTACTGCTCACATTTTAGCTAAGAAAATTGTCACAGGCAAATTAATGCAATGGAAACATTAGAACTGATCAGTATGTATAACCAAGGATAGACTGCTGTCAAACAGAGATTGTGTACACACACTTTGATGTCTGTAAACCCTTTTTGATCTGATCAACATCTCCCAGTTTCAGACCAAAGGTCCAGAATTCAATTTAAAATACTATCAATACAGCACTAACATGGACAGAAAAGAGCAGGAGATAAGCTGAGGTGCAACGTAAGGAGAAAATATCACAACTTTCTAAGGACACAAACTATCACTTAGCTAGAAAACAGTGAGCACCCAAAGCAGTCATGAGAGACCAGTCAGAGATGGAGGGCCCTATGACATCAAGCAGAAAAGCATGCCTGTGTTTCTCAGAAAGCAGGAAATTCAGCAAGAAATTCAGCCTGGATCCATCCCTGCCCCTCATTCAGAGATATACCCTGCAAAAGGCATCAAGGCTAATTTTTAACCAAAGTCATCTGTGCTTAGCTCTGCAACAAGCGATGGGCTCATAAAAAAGGCCACATTCACAGTTAGCTCTGCTGGCCATCTCTCTGTCACGCCTCTACTCCTGGCATTTGATGTTTTCAACCACATCATGCATGTCTCAGCCCCCCTTGATGGTCTGTTGTCAGTGCAATGCATCCAACCATCACAAAATCTGGCACACGATGTACCCTCTACTAAATGCCAATTCCTCCATGCAAGCCTAAAGCTGAATCTCAGCCCTTGCATCTAGTAATACAGATAAAATATACAGCTTCATCTTAGTATGCAATTAAACATTGGACAATCCTAGTTAACTCTGGATATCAAATGCAGCTAGGGTGAAACATGAAGGTTTGCTCCCTACATACAGTTATGGCATTGATTTTTATATAGACAAATATATCATCACTAGGCATAGTTACAGTACCTATCCTAACATGAGATTTATGAAGATAAAAGATTCCATCCCAGAATTGCAAACAAATAAATCACCCAGTAATTTGCTTGGCACGTATGCTCCTTTTTCGCCAAAGGAAAATGCAGAATGTGTGATTGACCTTCCTACTCTGTAATCAGCAACCTTAAGACTCTTCCTGGTCAATTCAGCAAGGACTCCCAAGATTTTCCAACATTTGCCACCTGCAGACTAAACTTATGAGCTACGGAAAAGGGCAGGGTATGAAACAGACACAAAATAGTTATAGGGCCAGCTAGAAAGGAAAGGGAGTATTAATTCTTAGACCACCTCTAGGTAGCTAAACCAGTTTCTCTACTTGGTCTAAAAATATGAGGAGGCAAGGGTATGGGGCTCAAAGCAACAGGAGTTTTACTTTGCTCAGGCAGGGCTGAACGTGAGTCCAACACAGGGCTGTTCAGAGGAACTCGTCCTCCAAAGGAAATTGTGATGTGTGAGGATCTATTTTTATTATGATCTGGAACAAAAAGATGAAACTTCCAAATGACTGTGACTTTCAAACAATGTGGACTCAAGGGTCACCAAAACTTTCATTTCCATAGAACTGATTTTTTTTTTCCCTTGGGTAATACTAAAATGTTACATGTTAAACAGAACAATAAAACAATAACATATCAACAATTTAACATTACTGATGACAACAGAGGCATCCAAAAAGTTAGTTTTGATACTTTCCTGACAAAAAAGGACACGTTCTCACAAAATATTTTTATTTTATATCAATAGAACATTTTTCCCCCTCCCCTCCACCAAAAAAAAAAAAAAAAAAACAATTCATTGACACTTGTTT
>VYZX01000812.1:112094-160275 GCA_013401335.1 Brachypteracias leptosomus
GGGTTTCTTTTTTCCAGGTATCTGTGTGTGACTGCCTGCATGCACGTGGCATACATTTTCCAGCTTCACTTCTCAAGGATTAATTGGCAGAAGTACTTGTCGCGGTTAAATAATTTTATTTAATTTGTACTGTGTGAAGATATTTGGGCAAAAGGGAAAAATAATTAAAATTTAATTACTTTTTTGACCCCTTTGTAATGAGAAACAGCTGCATTCCTTAGAGACCTAGCTGGAAATAGAACATCACTCAGCTTTATTTTTAAATTTGCAATAATTAAAAAAAACCCCAAACAATACAAAAATCAATGATCAGTCTCTTGTAGTAGAAGAGTGAGAAGCCCAGGATAGGTAAAATAGATCTCCAGAATCTATGACAATTGAAATTTATAAAGATATTGAGGGGACAAGATAACATCAACATCCCATATAGAAACATCCAAAGGACTTTATTACAGGTTTCTAAACAAACAAATAAATAAATACTTCTACCAAAAGGTTCAAAGATGTTTCTTCAATGAGTCATGCCAGCTATGTGAAGTGTCATCTTTAGTGACAGGTCAGATTCTCTGCCAAGCATGTTAGGGGATTCACAAGGCTTGACAACGTCTTCTTTTTTTCTAACTTCAGGTAAAAGCATTGGTTTGTTTTCTTTGATTTACAAGTGGAAAGGAAGGCTGCCTAAGCCCTCCTCTTCCCTTGATATCATTTCTTCTTATACATAGCCATCAGAAAAGGGTTTGGCTTCTTAAAAACTTTACCTGGAAAGGGGCAGAGGAGACAAATCAAGGATCTACTGGAGATATATTATTATTACTGGTAGCTCCATGATACACAAACCACTTCTCCTGGAGTCTCCGGCCCTTTGCTAGGTCCATCTTCAAACTACTACTATATAAAGACTTCCCCTGCAGCCAGCCAGAAAGCCTTGCATTTTCTCCAGCTCCCTGTTTGGTATCAACAGCCTCAGACATTTTTTGACACAACCCACAATGGCTAACAGGCAACTTCTGTGGCAAGATCCACCCACAGAGATGTGTGGGCATTCTTGGCCAGTCCTAGGCTACACAGTAGTAGATAATCTTCCAAAATAGCAGTGCTTCTACTCTCTCAAAAGATCCTCACATTGATGACAAAGGCGGCACAACAGGCTCCTCTAAGCTTCTCCAGTAAGGAAACAGATCACATCACAAAGTGACTTTGGAGGAATCAGGATAGTACCATGATGCTAAACAGGTCTCTGCAGTCCGTGCATAGAAACAAGGATCATGTTTAAATGTCATGTCAACAAGCTGTGGATAAACCTCAGGTATGCACAAGCCCATGTCTGCTATGTCTGTATCCACAAGACTTCCAAGGAAGATGAATTAAAGAAATGGACTGAGGCATGCTGTATTTTTAATGATCGTTCCTTTGGCAGATTAAAATCAGCTTTCAAATCAGAGTAGGAAGAGGACAGTAAGGTCGTTGTAGCAAAACCTTTACCTGGAGAGGACTAGCTTTTACAGCCCTGGATCTACTCACTAAAGCAAAGACATTCATCACTGATAAATGATAACTGATAAATGTAGAAAAAAACTTTTCACATCATCTTCCGCTCAACCTAGTAGTCATTGTAAGGGTGAAATTCAATGAAACACATACAAGCCATGGTTTCGCAAGGTGATACTTACCACCTTGATGTGTGAATCAGGTTGCATGGAAATCAGCAGCACAAAGCTTCCATTTGCACTACTTTATACCAGCTAGCCTCAAAGACATTTCAGAGTCATTTTGGCTATGTTAAGTATTTTTTCTTTGGTATCTGATGCATACATGGTCAACTATGTTGGGGCGATAACTTCCAAATGTGTACAAGATCATTGTGGTCACATATTACACTGCAAAGGGAAGAGGGGTCTTCCCTAGCCTTCCTTGGTACATGCTCATTTCATGGTTTCTTCTCTCCAAGGAAAAAGTAAGAATCACAGAATTGCTACGGTTGGAAAAGACCTTTAAGATCATTAAGTCCAACCATTATCTATCTCTACCAGGCCCACTTCTACACCATATCCTTGAGCACCCTTCTAGATGGCTTTTAAAAACATCCAGGGATGGTGATTCAACCACTTCCCTGGGCAGCTTGTTCCAGTCTTTGAGAACCTTTTCAGTGTAGAAGTTTTTCCCAATGTCTAACCTAAATGATCCTGGCACAACTTAATGCCATTTCCTCTTGCCCTATAGGTTATGAGTTGTGAGAAGAGATCAGCACCTAGGAGAAAGAGGGGGCAACATGTCTACTCTCACAGTACTTAATGTAACGAAATCACAACCTTGATAAAGCCTCTTTCAGGTGGTCAACAATCATAAAGAATTGCCTCAAGGTGAAATTTATCCAAAATATAACAAAACATGGTATTAGAAGGAAAAAAATACATTCTGACATAATAGTTTTTCAATTTGAATTAAGACTTTTTTTAGTACAGCCCATTTATATCTGCATATTAAGAAAATGACAACCTCTTGCCAACAGTATTTGCCAGTACATTTCGACATGAAAAACCTGGTGTAACAACACTCTTAATATAATTAATGGTTATTTTAAAAAGTGCTTCTTATATGAGGATACAAGTTCATTTCCTTGCATGATCATCTTTTTTTACCCAGTGTAAATACTGGCTCTTTTAAAAAGAGATTGGGAAATAAAAGACAAAAAAGCCCAAATCAGCAATCAAAAAATCGATTTGGAGTGAAATATTCCAACACCTTATGGAAAAACTGCTGGAAAGAGTTTTTGCCCTTTCCAATGTACAGATGTTCTCATCAATGAGAAAATTAGAACTTGATGACAAACTGAAAGGTTTAAATGTCACTCCCTACCACTCTAGTTCAAATAAAAATGGAAATAGCATTAAGAGAGCAGTATGCAAGCTCTGCAGACTGGTACTTTCTCCTAATTAAAAAGCAGAGTTTACGGACGCATTTAGTGACACTCATCACGAAGTACATATCTGAAAGTAGAAGTCTGTCTTGTTTTTAGTGCCCAGAAAGCAATTTCCTCATTGCTAGTGAATTATTTGCTTTCTCAGTCTATTCAGGAATTTCCCGCTCCATGTAACAGGTTTCTAACATCTTTTTAAAAAATAAATAAAATCTCAGACCTACCAGCAACTCCCACTGAACATAACCTCCTGAGCACTGTCTGAACACGGTGCAAAGAGTGCAATTCAAGAAGCACATTTTTTACTTTTAACATATGATGCAAAAAGGCACAAAAAAGACTTGCTGACCAGACACTACAACCAGAACATTTATAATGAGAATATTATTTTGTTTCTTGAACACTAGGAGAGAATATCCACCTAAGAAAAGCACTCTGTGAAGTAATGCACTGATTGTCTGGATGCCTTTTTGGAAGGTACACTTCAATAAAGTCAAGTCATTAGGATCAGTGCAAGAGGAAGCGGATGAAATCCAATCGAATGCATTACAGAGGTCAAACTAAATGAGCTAATGGTCCCTTCTGATCTTAAAAAATCTATTAATCTAATTTAATTTTCTGTTCTACTCCTCATATCAGAGTCAATTTAAACTCATTTATATGAAAAGAACACATTACAGCAGCCTTACACAACATACTGTATTCTGACTATGCAGTTTCAGGTACCCCAAAAGATTCATTTATTTCCCACTGAGCTCAGAAGGAGGCTTTGTTTATCCATAAACAGAGCTTATACTTACAAGCCAGTCACCAGACAGAGGCACCTCTCCCAAAACAAGAAGAGCACAACTCTTTTATCAATAAAATCTGTTCCAGTCACTCCAAGGATATTTCCTGTGAATATCTTGTAACACACTCAATATTGCACCAAGAAAATAGTTGGCAGTCGCTGTCCAAAGAGAAAAGCAAGTACTTACATGGAGAAGGCCAAAAATATTCATTGCTGTTAGTCTCTCCGGTGTATACATATGCTCCCATCAAACAAATGTATTTTATGACCTCTCTCTCAAAAAAAGAAAAACATGGTATGTTGGAGGACCCTATGATTCGACTAAGGACTTGTTCTCCACTGGTATATCTATACTTGATGCAGCCTTTATTTTTTCTCTCTGCCTGAAGCACACAGACAGCCCTTTCCTTGTCCCATCCTGAACATCAACAGATGAAAACGAACTGCAGAGTTGCCCAATGCCTCATCTCTCCAGTGGCTGAGTTAATTTATTCCAGCTATTTGAGAGAATGGCACCCCAGTAAGCCAGCTCAGACAGGTATAAAGGCAGGTGATTTTCCCGCCTTCTGTCATGGCCAGCATATAACTTCTATAGTTTTCAGCTCTGCTGTTTCTTTGCTTTTTTCCTTTCCTTTCTTTTGAGTCTCAAGCTGCTGGTACTTTGTGAGATCACAGAACTGAGGAATTATGTAACACGAAACACACAGTTTGCTTATTCAGTGCCAGTATTTTCAATCCCATGTTTCACTGAAATTTGCCTTAAGTCCTGTTTCCCCTCAGCACATTTTAATCAAGCAAAAATCCCATTTACAGTGAAGAAATCCTGTTACAGTGAACAATCACTACATTGTTTTAATGGACACATCTCTTTCACCTAAGCCTTCACCATCTGCCTTGCCTTCCAATCATGAGCACAACCTTAAAATAAGTCTTTTAAACATAAAAATATAGGGCAGATATTGCAACTCAAATTTATATGGATTTTTCCAGCTTAGAATTTATATTTATGTTTACATATCCTCTTTGGATCCTTTAGACACAAATCAGGAGGTCAAAAAGCATCTCACTAGAAAAATATAGTTCCTTCCAGGGCAAACAGAAAATCACTGAGGATTCGCTCCTGAAGCCAGTAGTCTCAAATCCCACCACTTCAGAGGATTTGTGTGAATAATCGCTGAGCTGAAACTCTCCGGAAACTCTGGGATTTTGCCCCAAGAATTTTTTAACTATATCAACTTTTACTCAAGCACATCTGACAAAAGAAATGGACACTGTTTGATTCTTGGTTTGTTTTTTTTTTTCCCACAACTCAACTCTTTTGATTTAGCATAGTTACTAATGCCAAAATGCACTTTGAGAAGGTGTGCTTCAAAATGCCTGTTTTCTCTTTTTTTTTCCTGGGATCTACCTATCTTCCCTGTCAGTTTGTTGACAGCATTGCCAACTAGCATTTCACAGCCCTTGGTGGCTGATCCCACTTCTCTCAGAACATGGAGTTCTTCAAACTAGTTACCAAATTTGTTTTGTTCCTTTAACCTAAATTCCCTTCCTATCAGCAAACCCTCAAATCCAACCCTACCATGAGAGTTCAGCTGGATTTCTGAGGATAAGGTTGACCTTACCATGCCTCACGTGTTCCTTGGGGACATTTTTTCAGCACAGTTATACCTTAGGTGTCTGGAAAGTTTACTTGCTGCCACGTATGAAGGATAGGAAGATGCTAAGGGCATCACCACAACTTCCTGAAGTCAAGGGAAGACTCTGTAAAGTCTCTCTGTAAAGGTTTAGTAATTTTATAGCTTACTCGTAAAGAGGTTTTTACCTCTTTTTAACCTGAGTATCAAGACCAGCAGTATAAAGGGCATCCAGTGCATCCTCTGCTTGCTTTGATTCTAAAGCAGAACATGGCAGGGCATCCACATCTGCCTTCTTGGCTTTATTGGTTAAAAAAAAGAAAGAAAATCTGGCATGGCAGCACTGCAGAGTGCTGGTGGCATCGAAGAAGTTAATTAGCGACATTGAACTAGACTTCAGGAGATGAGTCTTAATAATTGCTGCTAAAAATATTAC
This sequence comes from Brachypteracias leptosomus, assembly GCA_013401335.1. NCBI lineage: Eukaryota > Metazoa > Chordata > Aves > Coraciiformes > Brachypteraciidae > Brachypteracias > Brachypteracias leptosomus. Next base: position 117,872 of record VYZX01000812.1, read on the forward strand.
AGTAGTCATTTCCAGAATAAACACAATCAGTGGCAGACAAACGAGAAGAGCAATCCAGACCCATGAGCTGCCATGGTGGAGGTATTTTCAGTGGGGAGCCGGAATAAAGGCTGCTCATTTTAAAAACACTGTAGCAAAAAAACCCAAGCTGCCACATGAAGAAAGCATTCAAGACCCCACATCCCAAGCCAGGTTAGTGGCTCTGAGGCCAGTGCAGAGCAGAGCTTCAGGGAGCAGAAGCTGTTGCATCACATATGGCCAGTCTTGAAGAATCAGGTGCATGAATATAATCTGAGAGAGTAATGCCTTGAGAAGAAGCACGGTAGGCTATAATGATGCAGTCCCTTCCTCCTGTAAAAGGCATCCTCAGATATTTGCTATGCGTCACCTCTTGCTCCCTATCTCTGGCAAACAGTTCAGATCCAAAGGGTCTCATAGCTGTGTTTGGTGCAAAGTATTTGCATCAGGCTGATAAGCTGTGGTGGATGTCAGTGTGACAACCTGGGGGTCTTGAACTTAATGAAACAACAATCACAACTCTAGGCTTATTCCTCAAGTCAAAAAGCTCGCTCCAGAACAGGAAAAGCCACTATCCTTCACAGTTAATGCTTTTTTCCCCAAGCAATCACCCTGCTGTCTTCAGCAGTATATCCCATGCTTGTTGTCAGGAACAACCACCTCAAGCTTTGCAGACATGTTCTCGGCAAGGTGCTTTCCCTCTCCTAGTGTTTGACAGGATTATGAAGTGCCAAAGTTTCTAGTCACCTTTTGTTTTGAAGCTTGAAAGTGAAGTTTAGCTTGATCATTTTCTCTTTTGTTGCTCTATCTCCTCTTCAACCATCCTGGCTACCCACCAGCCCAGTCCCCAAGCACTTGTTCTTACGAGCCTGTGGGAACAGAACCCTAGCCCATGGATATTGGCTCTGACTTCATGGCATGCAGGTCTTACAGCAGATTCCCATTTGGTTTGCAATGGAAACAATCAATCTCCAAAGAGGATACAGCAGTATTCTGGTTTAGCTCCTGGATGAGTTAGGTTGGCTGTATCATTTACTCAAGCTGGCTCAAATAGATGCTTCATAGTAGGAGCAGTGACTCAAGAAAAAGGAGGGCTCCTCCACCTCCATTTGGCAAGCCTATCTCTTGTTCCACAGTCCTACTGAGAGAAGTACATTTTTATTTAGGAGGAGGGAACAACCACATATTTATTCATACTGGAGAGGCACTGAAGATACTCCTGCTGTGCTAACCAAACAGTATTAATATTTATGAAATGCTCCACATTAGGAGCATTTTGAAGCTGAAGGAATCTTGTACTTTTAAAGGATTTTTTTGTGAAATGATAGAGATCAGAGCTTAAACTCCAGCTTTCCTGACAAAAAGCAGAAATCCTTAATTTCAGAAAAGTGTCCAGTGGTATGATACTTTCAAATCATTTTTTAATCAAACACTGCTTTACAAAGAGGGAAAATTTAAAACAGGATAAAAATGAAGAGAGAGATCAGGTCTCAAAATGGGGAACAAATGCAGTTCTGGATCCTGGCATACCCCAGGTAGGTGAAATATCCTCCTGTCCTTCTGAGCTTAAGGTACCGTCTGGCCAGCAAATGTAGGTTGAGATGCCAGCTTTGTCATAAAAGAAGAAGAGTGTCTGTGCTACTTTCTTCACCTCCAAACTCTGACATGACTTTCCTATCTTAAATAGCAAAAAGGGATTGAAATATTTATAGAATAAATCAAACACGCATATATGGGCAAATATTAGAGGATAAAATCCAGGGCCCTAGTCACGGGACATGTTTAGCAGAGGCTGCTGAAAGCAAGTGCTGATCCCTCTGTAAAGCTCCAGCAACACTGTGCAACCAGCAGCTGTCACTGTAAGCAGCGAAGAGGAACAGGAGCTAGGGATGCTCCTAGATGGAAGGAAAGCAACTGGAAAAATAAAAACCCAAGAGATGCTGCAATGAAACACTCAGCAGCTCCCTAAAAATGGCCCTCATCAGTCAGGAGAAGCTGCTCATCAAAAAGGCTCAGCTGGCCTTTTAAAATGCAGCCCAAATTCTACTTCAAGGTCACTAAGCATGGCTTATCACAACGGGATCTCAAAGCAATGGCAATTCATATCCTGTGTACAAGTGAGATTTAAGATAGGGTAGCCCTCTTGACGTTTTTCCCAGGCAAGGATGTAGGACATTAAGCAGTGCAGGAAGCTGTTTTCAGCTACCTATTAGCACGTGACAGCTCTGAAAGATCCTCTGCCCACTACCCACATTACTCAGCTGTCAAAGGAAAGGCCTCAGATTTACGATGTGAAAATTACATTTTAACGAGGTGTCATATGTGTTTAAAGTTCTTATTCATCACCATACTGCCACATCTTTTACCCAAGACACAAATTCACTTAATTAGCATATTATAAGGACAAAGGGTTCACCTTATCTGCATTGTAAAACTGGTTTTGGAAAAAAAAACCCAGCTCCAATCACCCTTACTGACTAAAACAGTGGCAATCACATGTCAAGAGAGCATCTCACAATATTTAACAAAATGTGGAGGATAAAAGTTTGACATGCACCCTTTGAGGTTTTTAAAATATCACAGATATGGATGGAAGCTTCATATCACATTTGATTATCAGACTGGCAGTCCACAGTGTTAATATGCCATCTACGGAAGCCACTTAAGCACAATGAGACTGTACAGAAGTCCTATATCATATCACTGTCTTCCTTATGTATTGAGCATGTTTACTTATTAACTTAATACATTCTATGATTCTATGATTAAACATCCCATTCCCAAGTCTCCTGGACATAATTTAAAACATCTCCTTGAAAGCAGGAGATCTATTTCCCATATCACTGGGAACAGCTGCCAGGATATCCCAGGCATGCACAGAGGGATCCTTATCCTGGTTCGAATCCTTCTTCATTGCTGACCTATGGGACAGGCCCTGGTCCCTACCCCTGGTCTTAACGTTCAGCTAGCACATCCTGAGCTGCTGCTCAAGAGCTGCTGGCACTGGCGTTGGGCACCTTGGGCATTTAAATGGCAAAGTTTTCTTCTTCTGATCTATCTGCTGCCCAGGAACCCCTATCTGGTGCCCAGGCAGGAGCCATGACCACCCAGTGATGTGCAGAGACACAAGCCAGAAGATGTGTGTTTGTATGCAGCACAGTGTTGGGAAGCGGGATGGGAGCACTTTACCTTTTTGGAGAGGAGGATTTGTTGATATTTTCTTGAGTTTGTTTATGCAGACTGTATCACAAGTGGATGATGATTAAAACAGGTAACTGCTGAATATTAAGACTGATTAGGTTGCAGAAAATCTTTCATTCTGTTGATATAGCCTTTCATTTCCCTCTCTGCATGTGCCTAGCAGGATGCATAAAAAAATAACCTGAACATTTTCTCAGTTCATCTTCTTGAAGAATGCAATGGAAAACACTGCGACAGTTGCAGAACTATTCTCACTATCATTTCAAGTTAGCAAAAACCCTCAAATTTTAAGACCAAACAGCTCAAAGAAAATACACTTCAAAGGTTTTTGGAATCTTCAAGTTCACTTCTTGAAGGCAGATGTTAATGACAAGTTTCTTGGGATTTGCAGGCACTGTTTGCTTGAAAAACCACTTTTGGAATAAATGAAAACAACCCCAGACAAAAGGAAAAAAAAAAAGAGTGCAGCAAATCCTTAAAATGCAGTTCTGAGAAAAACAAACAATTGGTTTTAATTCAGTCAAGAGCCCCGAATTGCTTCTAGATCAGTTGAATCCAGCTTTGTGCCTCACTTAAGACTTCAGAATATTCTGTCTTCCCTGGTACCTTCAGCTGCTACAGAAGCTGAGCACAGAAATTCCCAGTTTTGATACTCATTTACTCTAAGGGGCAAAAGCTTGTTTTTTTAAACAGTGGGTGAGAAGCTTTGCAAAAGGGAAGATCTCAAATATGTTCCAAACCTATATGTACAAATAGACCTTTAATTAAAACCCACAGAAAATGTTTAACCACTATGAAGATAAAGAGGATGTGATGCCTACCTTTCCTATAAGCCAAGAGACTCCTGACTCCTCCCATTTTCCCTGAATGGTTTGGGAAAAAAATGAAAATATTTGATTCTAAGTGAACTGGAGCTCCAAACACCTATTTTTATTTTAGATATCCGTGAATGTATGATACCAGAGATTTCAAATATGTTACTGGCTACTTAGGGAATTAAATATATAGCTTTTTTTGTTACAATCAATTTTTGGTTTTAAGAGCTCCTCTCCTAAAAATTCACCCTTAATTGTTTTTTAACAACCAATTTGTTCAAGCCATCAATTTTATAATCTTTCTTTTATTTTCTAATTAAGCAGATATTGCTTATGTATTTTGCTACTCAAACTGTAACCCTATGAAAAATGGCTGCATGGAACATCGCCTTGCTCTAAACAGAGAAATACCGGTGAGTTTGGAAGAGGGGAAACATATATCTACAATCCATTCTCTAAAAACATAATTAACTAAATAACTAAACAAAAATATTCTGTGTCTTCACTGCTTTCCTAGCGTTGCATCAGCTCCCATTCTGCTCTTTGGTGGAGGAGCTGGATTTAAGTCAGCCATGTATTTAGTATTATATACAAAGCAATGCAGCATGAAATTTGGTGTTAACCAGAAAATGTGTTGAACTGAACTTGGAAGAGAGAGTCCTACAGACCTGATCTCCCAGCTCCTCTCTGCAAAAAAACCCCACTGATGTCAAGCAAGTGTTTGCTTACCTATCTAATTCAAAATTAGTGCTTCTCTTTGACGAACTTGCAAAATAATGTTCCCACTAATGAGGCTGTGCAGGTAATAGAGTAGGAAACTCCCTTTGCAAAGGTATTTTTCTTCACTTTGAAATGCCTTGGCTCATTCGAGCCATCTCATTGAGAATTTCACTTGCTGTTAGAGCAGTCCTCTCAAAAGTCCTCTAAACCCATAAAGTAGTGAGGTAATGGGATCCTTATGCATGTCTGCCAAAAAAGAAATCCTGGCAAATTTCAGAGAAGAGGAACGCATGTAAAATTCAGCTCTATGCCCACATTACAAAGCTATCAAAAATTGCACAAAAGGAATGTCAGAAAAGGCTCACCAGAGTGACACCAGATTAACCATCTCGTGTCCACCACCCAAAGCCAAAAAACTGTTTCAGCTTTCCATCTGAGGCACTGGGGAATTTTAAATTCCCATCCAAACATGAGTGAGATGAAAGTGGTTTCAAACCAGAGTGATACAAGGACAAATTAAATCCTTGCACCTCACAGACTTTAGCCCTCTGCAATGTTTTCACCTGCTCTCCCATTTCATCAGCTTAAACTGGGAAAAAGGGGAGAGCCATTTCCTTTTTTATAGGAAAGTACAAAATTTGAGTTTTTCACTGATTATGACTTTTTTTAAATTAAAGATGCTATTACTAACAATGGTCACCATGTAAAAAAGTGGCAGCAGAGAGTCTGCTTTAATACCTGGAAATAATTCACTGAAAAGGAGAGAAACTCTTTGAAATAGAAGGGATAAAATTGATTTTCACTCCTTGGAGACAACCAATAGCTCACAAATTGCTCTGCTTCACTCCACCACTCAAAATGTACATGGTCATCATTAAGTTGGGAGAATGAGAAGTATTACTTCATTTTTTGCTCATCTGAGATCTTGCAGAGAGGTCAACATCATTGAAAATGTCCCTGCTCCTCTCTTAACAGTCACTCAGTTTTGTTCATCTACCTCTTCAAGATTTCCTTCTCCTCTTCCTTATTTTTGTATAAAAATGAGAATTTCATTGCCATTTTGATACTTTTATTCCACCCCTCACCAGGTTTTCATATCTATAGGTTCTTTCAGTATCTCTTGATCCATTTTTCTTACAGATAGCAGGCTGCACACAGAAAAAGAAAAATAAAAGCTCAGCAACAGAAACCTCTCAACTTCTCTTTTGCATTCTGAAGCCCTGAATCCACTCAGAATCACAGAATGGAAGGGATTGGAAGGGACCTCTGGAGATCATCTAGTCCAACCCCTCTGCTAAAGCAAGTTCACCTACTCTAGGTTGCACAGGACGGCATCCAGGCAGGTTTTGAATATCTCTAGAGAAAGAAACTCCACAATCTCTCTGGGCAGCCTGTTCAATGCTCTGTCACCCTCAAAGTAAATAAGTTTTTCCTTATCCTCTAGCACTTCCAAGTTTTTTATTAACAAAAAAGAAAGTTTTGGAAACAGCCATGTTATGAATCAAATAGTTTACTGTCCAAATTATATTAATGTTGCCTTTCCTCTTACATTTTCAGCATTTCAAGTACACAGGAACTACTTGATAACTATGACTACGTTGTGTACAGCACTAACCATCTGAAAAAGATCGCGCGAACACTGTTTGGAAATTTTTGCACTATCATATGATTTTGAACACAATCTAAGCTAAGTTATGTTACTAATAAAGTGGGAACTGTGAACATAATACTTGTAAAATGATGAAGTTGTTAAAGTTAAGGGAATATAACCTAATTAATTACCAGCATAATTTCTAACAGGAAAAACGGTGTAAAAGCTGGGAATCCTCTGGGAACCAGATAATCCTCTCTTAGAGAAAGTATAGTAAGTCATATTAAATCATGAAATGCTTTAATAGAAAACCAGCAACTTTAAAGTAAAGAAACCAACAGTTTGGAGGATTTTGTTGTCTATTCCCCTTGTGACTAGACATACATTTGTGGGTGCGTGCTTATGCATGTAATTAGCAGTGGCTTCCTTAAACAGTCCAAACTCCTCCAGCTTAATGGAACAAAGTCATTTAAACTGGCTGGCAGTTTTCCCCCAGCTGTTTGCAGCAATAGCATCTTCCACACTTTGTTTTGCCAGAATTCCTGCAGAAGGGAAGATGATCCTATGTACAGAGGAAAATTCAATTAAGAAGAAAAGAGTTCTATCCCTGTAATCTGACAAAGAGCATAGAAATTTGGAGACTATTACAGGTAGCACACTCCTTTCTCCATTTCATTCCAAATCAAGATTAAAAAAAATATATTTTGCACATGTTAATGTTGTGGTAGGGCTTAATCTACATAAACACAGGCAGATCGGTAAGACAGGAGTGTACTTCAATTTTACCCCCTATTTGCAAGAAAAATAGGAAGCCCAATTCAGATTTTGGCTCAGTATTAAAACCTTTACCTGCTCTGCTGTCCAGTGGGCCAAAATCCAAGGAATACTTCACGACATGATAGTTGTTCCATACGTAAAGGAGGTTGTCCCGGGGATTATAATCCACAGCAGCAATGTACTGGTAGGAGTTTGGAAAGGGCACATCCACCATGCTATCCTTGCTTTGGTCAGTGTTATATATGTAGTCTATTTTATTCCCTGTGGCTTCATTGTCGTCGTCTTCATACACAGACTTCACCACATATAAAATCCCACAGATCATGAAGGCATTAGAAGCTGACCTCTTGTCATAGGCAGTATCCCATGTCCCTTCAATCCTTAAAGTGTAAGGGTTTAACTGGCTAATGACTATTTTGCCATTATTTTGTTCTGTTGCATAGATTACCCACAGCCCATTCTCATCCACAGCCAAGTCTATATCAGACTTGCCTCCCCAGCGGTAGGGAGAGGTGTCATGGTAATTTGCATTAGCTATGATAGCCTCCCCGCTTTTTATCCTTGTCCGCAAGTCAAACTTGACTATGTTCCTGGTTCGTTCCTTGTTGAAGAACAAAGCCCCATCATACACCACAAAGCCCGTGCCATCCACCCGGTGTGGGAGTTTGTAGGTCGTGGTTGGCCTCCCAGCAATGAAATCATCCTTAGAGGAATACTCTGTCAGCGTGTCGGTCCGATACGGCGTCCAGGGCATGTAGTAGATCTTGTCGGATGCCTGCAGAGGGTCCTTGCACCAGGCACCAGATTGGTGGTCAGATTCGAATAAGTGTTCACTCTGGTATACTCCTTTCAGCAGTCCAGGACAAAGAAAAACTGTTGGAGGGGGAAAGAATTTAAAACAACAACAAAAAACAAAGTTAATGATAATGTGGGAATGGCTGGCCAAAACATCTCAACAGTTTCTACTTCTGAAGCAGAGGACACTCAAGATCAGAGGAAACCCAAGAGCAATGCTTTGTAGCTGAAGACTCCTTCCTGATGGCCATGTCTCTAGAACAAGATTTGCTCCACTGAACTGATTTTTTTTTTTTTTTTATCTTGCTTTTTCTATCAGCTGTGGCTCATTCCCTTATTGCTTTTCAAATCTATTTTTACAGGTGTACTTACTTGGATCACTCGCCTTTGTAAACTCTGAAATGAGTATGTGCCCCCAAAGGATTTCTGGGTTTGTATTTCCAGATTATATTCTGCAGTGAATCTGTACCTACTAGGTGAAAGGGTAAACTCCTGGGGAATTGATCCACATACTTATTTGAACAGCCCACAGAAGAGTGGCCTAGAAATGGAAATAAGAGAAAGAAATTCCCATCTTTACAGCCCAAGTTATATTAAATATTTAAAGGGTACCAGTAGCAAAGCAGAGGCAAATCCCTTAGAAACTTAGAAGAGCATTTAAAGCAAAGGGAGCAGGGGGAAACACCCATCTACAGATCTGTAGTATAACTAGAAATGAGGCTTTCAAAGCTGCTACAGGACACATGAAACATGCAGCCCACACAATTAAAAACGAATGACATATGGATGCCGAAAGGAAAAGACAAGGAAGGAAGGAAAGAGGAAAGGGAAAGAATCAAGTTCAGTGGAGAGGAACCCAAGGTCTAGATTTTAATCAGTTATAAAATGTCCTGTTAAATATAGTAGTAATTCAAACTTAAAAACATAGACCTTCTATTGTTACATGAGAGGAGCACAGAGGAGCAGTTTAACTAACCAGGGTGCTTTGCTGCTCAGACTTCGAGGGGACTGTGAGGGGTCAAGACATGCCCAGCGCCTGGGAGAAGGCTCAGCCAGCACATGGCTGACCTTGGCATCACGGCAATGCCAACCCCAAGAGGCCAGACAGCTGGCCAGAGGGACAAAAGGAGAGACGCTGCAGAGCAAAACTGGCTTGCTCGGCCCTTGTCATCTCTTCCAGCACCCTCCTGACCTGGAGGTGCTGCACATGCTTCGGGGGAAGAATATTTGTTGATTATTTGTAATGCTGATCTCAACAAGCGTGAGTGGCACAATAACCATGATGATGAGACGGGCAGCAGGGAGGTGTGAGGAGGTATCCTACCACATGCTTCTGAGAGCGTGGGGCTGGCAAATGGAATCCCACGTTCCATTCACACTCCCTGCTTGGAGTGTAATAAATTCTTTTTAGAAGTGCAGAAATTGGTAATATCCTCTGGAGAGCAAGACAGGAGTAAAATCAGATTTAGAAACTGGTATAAAAGTATATTGCGCTACTGGAGCCTAAGTAAACACCCAGAGTTGCTGATAAGAGGGGTGCCATTTCCAAGAAGCTTTTATGGCATAATTAGATATACTTATGCACATATGTATGCATGCATGCTTTCCAAATTCTTTGGCGAAGGAGAAGAGTGAGTTTTCTAAACCTTTGAATAGAAATTTAATGAAAAAAAATGGCACTGGTAAAAACTTTTCAGCAAAAATGAATTATCTGTTGAAGTTGAGCAGCAGAGATACTAAATAAACTTAAACAAAAAAGTAGTGAGAATTAATGACAAAGTATTTCAACTAAAACGTTAAACTGTTAAATAACTTAGCCTATACATAAGTAATATATATATATAATTTGAAAGGTATTTAATTACCTTTTTGTTCCACTTCTATTGTAGAGAGAGAGGTAAAGAGAGAAAGGAGAAAAGAGAATAGATTAATGGTACTGTATTGGCCAGGTACTTTTCTTTACCTCTTTCATATGAAAAGGAAGCTTTATTAATTTATTTTAGTATGTGAACATTTTACGTATACACAAAAAGTCTTTCCTCCGATATATACTGGATAATACGCAGACAAGCTGAACAAAATACAGATAAATTTTAACTTTATAAAAATCTTTTGAGAAGAAAAAAACCCAACATGTGGGACATGCCAAGCCCCCTGAACTATTTGAGGTACCTCAGCAGCAGCAGCAGCAGTTTTGGACTAATTTTATAGAGCAAAATTAAATATTCATACACTGAAATATGACAGATAACAGATTTATATATAGAATGAAAACTCCAATGAGAGACTTTGTAGCATATGCATCTTCATATATTTCACCAAGATCCTGTAAAACAAAGATCCCTACTTTAAGCAGGAGAATATTCCCTTATGATACAAATATATTCCCTTACAACATGAATACAGAACTTAGGAGAGTCAAATGAAGCACATCAGTGGATGTTCAGAGTCCTTTCCTATGTCTCAGAGAAATAAGCTTTAGTAGGACTTTGAAAAAAAACATGTAAAATATTGTAATACGTATATGATTTATAAGATCCCGAAGACATACAGTGTTAACAAGTTAAAAATATCTAAGTACTGTTTAAAAAGCTCAACCCAAGAACTTGCTGGATATATTTATGTGAATTATTCACCATGCATAATAATGCTGCTGAAGAGGCTGCATCCCTTCAGACAAAACCCTTCAGTCAGAATAAACAAATGCAGTCTTGCGTGTTAATGACCAAACGCTCAGTACCAGTTTCTATAGCCAACAACCTCTTGTGAGAGGTCTTGGGGCCCTCATCCAAAAGCCCCTTGTGGCCATAGCAACATGGTGGGGCCCAAACAGCTTCTGCACTCCCAGTCCCTGGGGCTTGCTGGTTCTGTGGGGCCTCTTCCCCAAAGGCATAGGAGAAGACAGGCCCCATAAAATATCACTGAGGGAGAAATGAGAACTTGCCAGCAACACAGTATAGTTTTGACAGCTGAGAGATCTCTGTTCAGAGAAGTGAGACAGGAATGCAAAGGTATGCACACACACTTTGTTTTTGTTTGCCCAAAGTTCACTCAGGCCCATTCTGGACTGAGATTCTTGCTAAATGACTGTCCTCTGGTGCTAGGACTGCAAACTACGTTGCATTCAAAAGTCTCTTTCATTTGGATAGGAAACTGCAGGCTCAATGGAAGAATAACTTCAGGGTAAGACTGCAAACGCATTGGCTAGACATGGATCTGTGCTTTGCTGTGCAGGAAGGCATACATTCTGAGCCAACTGCAGCCCACAAAATGAATGTTTCCAAACTTAAACAGCCTTTTCTACTTGGCCTTTGACTAAGGCTTCTTTCTATCTCATAACAGCTTAAGGTTAAAGGCAAATGTTTTCAACCTGTGGCTGTTGGGGCTCTAGGGAGTAGAGATGACACATTTCAGTGAAGACACCTGTTTTTGCAAGGGAAAGAGCCAGCAAGATTAGAAGGCACCAGCAACTGGAGAAACCTACACAGAAATTGCTCTCCCTGTCCCAGGCTGTGCCTGGCCACTGTTAGTAAGGTATTCAGAAAAACATTAAATGTCCCTGGTAAAAGCAAGAAAGCAACGTGATAGATCTCCAAATGTATGGCTTCACACTGATTCTTCTGGCTGATGGTATACTTTATCTCTGTCAGCATAGAAGGTAGTAATTTACGTTTCCAAATGAGCAAAAGCTTTTGTAATGCACTCAAAACAACATTGTGGTATTGTAAAGCAGGAAAAGAGAAGCTTCTGCAGGAGATAATATATTCACAACCAGCTGAGTTGAGTGACCTAAAGCATTGATTAGCCTTATCCTGAATAGCTCGCATGTGCTATTAGCAGTCAGTGTCGTATCCAGCTCTCATAATTTCAGACATGATACGTGTTTTGGTGACCTCCTGCATGGTGCTTCCCATTGTATTTATCCCAAATATATATTTTTCTCCTGCTGAAATGAGACTTAATGCTTTTGAATTTCAATAATTACTCAGCTTATATTGGGACATCATATATTTGAACAGGTTGCATGGGAAGCTTGGAGGATTTGGCTCACTGAGCAATATTAAAAGGAAGGGTCTAAATTAGGGTCTGATTATCCCTTCAATTTTGCAACATATCACTGCAAAACTATCTTCATAAAGTATTGGAAGAATTTTCTAAATTTTGCCAAACTACAGACTGTTTTACACCTCTGTAATGCCTGTGACAGTCCTCAAAATTTAAATACTGTTTATAGTACAGAAGGCACCTTACCTTCCTACAGCAATCTACAGAAAAAGCAGGCATACAGTTATTTCTCTTACAGTGAGATCTTCCACTCCTGTTACTGCTGCATTGGAGTGGAACAAGGTATTTCACCTAGACTTCCTAAGTTGGTTGTAGGCCAGTGGCGTTGCCCTCAACAACGCCAGAGGCCCAAAGGAAATCAAGAACTACTTGCCAGGTCTGAAGGGAGTTACAAACAAGACTTTCCACATACCCTGATTTTCTCCCATTTCTTCACAGAAAAAAAACCAAGGCCGATGTGCGCTCATCAGCAGCTACAGCCTGCCTTCCCTGCGCCTGGAGCCCAGTGATCAAGCAGATTCCTGCTACCCATTCAGAGACACAAACAAATTAATTAAATTCTCTTAGTACTGCTGGGTTGAGGCTCTGAAAATACACTCTTAATTTCTGGCACAATTAACACTTGAACGACATTAACTGCTCATTTTCTTCCCATCACGTTGAGTTTCACTCAACTATTTAAGATACAAGCATGCAGTGGCAGAGTCCTGTAGAGAGTTCTGCTCTCCCTGGCACTGCTTCAAACCCACAAGAGGAGCACAAAATTCCTGGAAAAAAAAAGAGATCTGGGTGGGGGATGTGTTAAAAGGCAGTTGCAAAAATAAAAATTTGTGCCCTGTACTTTGCCAGCTGTTTTATTTCAGGGTATATGTCTAATAGCAGAGTAAGTGACATCCACTCCCTGTACCTGTCCTTCACAGGCCACACTGTTTTAATACACATAGAATCAGCATTCAACAATAGAAGGACTACAAAAACAGGCTTGAGGCTGACCTTAGTAGCACAAGATGCAACATCTCAGCCATGCTGAGGGTGCTTCATGCCAGACTGCTGCATCTTGCCTCCACCAACTAGCTTAACGAGATTCACGGGGAGGTGAAGCTGAAAAGTGGTCATGGCACTATGGAACCAACTAGGGAGAAATATCCCCAGAAGGCACAGCACTGGCCTTGTGCCCTGCCCCAACACATGATCCATAGTGCAAGATAGCTGACTTCATATAGCTTACTCACCACTTGGCCCTGAGCCCTGTTGCACTGAACTTGAACATCGAGTTCCTTCTCATGATAAAGTCTTGAAGGTGCCTTGTACCAGGGTTCCTCATATGAGGATGGTCTGGGATCTACAGCCTTTTTTTGTTTCTCTAATCCCCAGACCCCAAGCTCCTTGGCTAGCCTAGTGCCAACAGCAAAGCACCCACAAACTCTCTTTGATTTGAAGGCCTTCCTATAACACCCACAGAGAGCTCTTCCAATTGCCTTGTTTCTCCCCAACACACATACACACCCCCCCATCTGTGGGTTTTAGGTTGAACAGGAACACGTTTGGGAAGCTACAAACCTAGCAAAGCACCCCAAAGCACACCCATGTAGAGCTTGCTTGGAGCTGAAGGTGCTTTTCTGTTTAAAAAAACATGGTTGGGTGATGGATTCTCAGTGTTTCTTTGCTAAAAGAAGGTTAAAGTAAACAAGAGACATGTTCAGAATTCAAAGCATAAAGCACATGTCATTAACAGACTTCCTTTTAGCTATCACAATAGAAAGCAGTAGTCTAGGCAACTAGGCAATATACAGGTGAGGGTGGCATCAGATTCACAGCACGTCCAGCACAGCAGATCATTGATGGAAGGACCCTGTAGTCAGTGCTAGAGAAACTCTGTCCTCTAGGATGTAGGAAAATCTGCTGCTGGGTAGGATGTATTCTTAGTTACACTAATAGTAATAGGGCATATGAAGTCCTGAGTAGATTCTCTTCCTAACATCTAAAATTTAAGCAAACAGTTGAGGTGCCCAAGAAAATGCAGCAGTTTACAGATCAGAGGCAACATGAGAGTGGAGCACACATACTGCAGGAGTTTCTCATTCATCCCTCTAGCTTCCCAAGCCAGCTCCCAGCCAGCAAGGCTAAAGAGGACCATACCTGTACGCATTTCAAACCCATGGTGCTCTACTGTCAAGAAGTGCGTGTGGTACATAGACAGATCTTGATGGCAAAGAACAGTTGGAGGAAAGCTGAACTCTGCAGCAGATCTAAAGTAAATATATTTAAACCCAGGGAATGAAAATCATAGAATAGCCGAATCATAGAATTATAGAGTGGTTTGTGTTGGAAGGGACCTTAAAGATCATCTAGTTCCAACCCCCCTGCCACAGGCAGAGACACCTTCCACTAGACCAGCTTGCTCATTAAAATATGAAAAATACAAAAATAACTATATTTTATTAATTTGTACATAAAATATACTGAAATTCTCACATACGGTTTGCCAGAAGAACAGTTAGAGAGAGCTAGCTCAGCATTCATACGACACAAGCTGTTTTGGCAACCTAAAGTTCAAAATGCTGCAGAAGTACCCATTTCTGCGTAGTTTTCTTCTCCTGACACATAATTAAAATGACAAAAGAGACCACATAGCCAAGCTCAGCAGCACAGATATAGACAAAGCACATGCACCATTTCTCTCATCCACCTGCTCCTTCTAGGAAAGCCTGGGGTCTCATTGTAGCACAGGTGGGTGGTTGCTGGACCCCAAACACCCTAATAACACCCTCATCCACTGCAGCAAGCTGTAGCCAGCAGAAGGTCCAATGGCATTTTGCCTCTAGGCAAAGGAAGAACAACAGCAATACAATAGTCTTTGGTCTCAGTCCTTTCATTGCATCTCTCCTTGCTACAAAAGACATGGTGACCAGTCTCCATCTCCCTCCTCCACATCAAGCTGTTCCCAGGCCAGAATTTAGTTCTGGTTCCATTAGACCCAGTGAAGCACTCATTTTATGAGGTTTTAAAGTGAAAAGTTTTAGCATGCAACAGGGGAAGCTCTCTTGGGTCTTGGCTCAGGAGCAAGCACAGCAAATGGAATAATAACACTACTCTGCAAATCCATACTGTTACTATCTTCTGATTTTTTCCACCTAATCCCACTTTACTATAATTGTTTTGGGATTTTTTTCCCCTCAACATGACAGGTTCTCTAGAAATCATTTCACTTCCTTCTCAGAGCAAGACCAATGTCAGCTTCCTTTGGCAAGGTAAAATAAACAAGTAAATGACAAGTTACACTTTGTGCCCCACCACTGCTTTACCTGGGGGATCTTCACTTGTGCAAATGGCAATGCGTTTACAAGGGGAACAGGCCCTGCTAATATTACCTGGCTTTGCAGTCCAAGAGCAACTTGCCACTTGAATGTAAAGCACTCAGATTTTGATTCTCCAGCCAGAGAAATGAAGAAATTATTCTTATCAACTCTATTGCCATGAATTAACTTTCCCATGGCTGCCAATTTCTGTTATGAAAGGACCACACGTAACTTTGAGCCGCTCCATTGAAGTTCTCCTTCAGACCAAAACTATTCTGCAAGCTAAGTTTTAAAGTTTGTCTAGGTTTGAATGATTATAATGATGGCATCCACTTAGTCTGTAATATTATTTAAATTTCCTAGAAAATTTAAGGTTTCAGTAAACAGAGTACTTCCCTATTCTTGACTGCATGTACCTGTGTGTGCATATTATACTCCCCCCAATGAGGCTGGGGAAAAAAAAAGAGATTTATTGCACAAGAGAAATTCTTATCTTTTACAACACATGGAGCACTAATTCTTTATTATAAAAGGGAGAAATAATCTTGCTTCATTTCCAAATTACATTTTTCATATAATGCCCAGGCATCAGTGAATGAAGGTGCTCTACAAGTACCTTGTGTTACGATGGCTTCATGTAACACATTCACCAAATTATCACCTCCTAATTAATTTCACTGTGAAGTACAGAGATTGGAAATGTCAATAATCCATAAATGCTTTCACAAACCACAACCTAAATTAGATCCTTAAATATGGTATCTATAGATTTGCAGAAAGCTGTAGTGTTGCATAAGTGGATATTTTTCCCCTTAGATTTCCTTTCATCTGATAAATATGTGAAACCTTTCAAATCATTAATTTGAGCTTCCTTAAAATGCCAGTCCTTTCAGTCTTCTTTTTAATACATAATAAATAAATAGATGTTCACTAAAATAATACTAAGGATTATTCATGTTAACACACCCATCAGTGTAACTTACTGTCATCAGGACGCAAGAAACCACTAATATACATTAACTCTTGCCCACTAGAGCTTCTGTGAGATGAAAAGAGTTACAGGTCCCTATAAAATTGCCTTGTGTATTATAGATCAAACTTCAGCCTATATGGGGAGGAAGCCATCTTTTTGTTAGACATTCATATAATGAATGACAGGCATCAGAGTGCTAACCCTCATATGGACTCTCCCCCAAACCCAAAAAATAACAAATATTTTCCATGACACTATCCCCTCTAGGCCAATTTCCTGTGAACTTAAATATTATTATCCCATTTCCTAATTTTTCTAATTTATGCATTTCCTAATTATGTGCCAATGCACACAGAAAATTATGCCTTTAAATATTTGGTTAAGGGGAAAAAAAATCAGTCCTGCAGAAAGCAAATTAAACTTTGGGATTCTGAGTTTTGGAATTAAACATTAAAATCTATGCAAGAGCTGATGCTTTTGTGCAGAGCAGAGATCAGTGAGATAATTCTTAACATTTTTGCAAACATTTAGATTTCCCAAAATTCCATGAATAATTTCTGTTCTTTCTTTGCCTCTCTCGTTATTATTCCAGGTGGCAGTCACAGTGACTGGCTTCTCTGAAGAAGCAGACACTTCATCAGCTTCAGAAGATAATGAACGTGATTGTGCTGCATGTATTTTTCCAAGAGGTAAATATTTTTTGCTCAAGTAAAGATAATTCTCTTAAGGTATAATGAGTCCTGAAATACACTGCACTGGAAAAAAAAGAAGCAGCAAGTATTGCTATATTCGAAATTCCTCTTCAGAAGAAATACCTGAATTTTTAATGTGTATAAATCTCTTCTGTAGATGAGATTTTATGTTTAGTGCACCATTCCAGAGATAAAGCAAATTGAAAAACCAATTCATCCCTGAATTTGGGAAACAAAAAGTTGTTTGTGCTAGTCAAAGTGTTTGTCAGAGTACTGGCAATTGCTCATCACCATCACAAGCAGAAAAATGAACTGGGTAGACTTCTGCTGTGACCCTACGGCCAATAGCACATCCCCCTGTTGTCACCAGTTTATACAAAAACCAGCAGTAACTTCATACTTCACTGCAACTCTCTCAACTTGTTGTGCACCAGAATTTTCCTTTTAAATTCGTCAATTAAAAAGAAGCAGCAAGATCAGTTAGTATAAGTGGGGAAAAAAAGGATCATACCAGTACTGTGTGAAATTCAATTATGCCTACAAGTCACTCAGCCAAACTTCCCTTGGCAGTTGGCCTCTTATTGTTTCCAGCACAACAGCAGACGAGTGAGCTGCCATTAAATTACAGCAGAATCAGCCACCCAGACATCATTCTCTCATAATAAAAAAAAAAAAAAAAAAAAAAAAAAAAAAGAAAAAAGGAAAAAAGTAAAAGCATAGATCTAGAAAGGGAGGTAAGCACTTCAGGGCTGACCCTCTGCCACACTTTTTTTTGTAGCTGGCTCCTGCTGCCGATGAAGAGCTTTATGCTGAGCAACCACCAGCCTTTTGCAACAAAGCCATGGAGCTAGGATGAGTGAGATATGGAGATCCAGTCCCTTCAATGGAGGCATGAATTAAACCTCATCCAGACTGTGAGCTCCTTTATCAAAAGGGACAGAGGCATTACTGTACATTACTTCCAGGTCTAAAAAGAAAAGAAAAAAAAAGAAAGATCCCTCAGAATTTTCCAAGAACATTAATAGTGCCCCTCTGGAAAAGGTCTGGGCACAAAATGAGTACCAAGATGCTGCTCCCCTTCATCAAGAAAAGCTTCTATGCACATAGAGATGGACCACGAGGTGCTGGCAGCAGTGTTTGATCTTCCAGGGTTGTTGAGCGAGGCTTTCCAGGGTAGGAACCTATGTAACACTTAATTCCCAGTGCTGCAAGCTCAGCCCAGGAGCACTCAGAGCTGGGGCACAGAGAGACAGACCAACAGAATGGTTAAAAACTCCCATGATGAAACAGCTGTTTGGGAAATGACTGGTAAAAGCTAACCTCAGAGAGCTCTTGTAAGCAAGTTTGAGCCTAGGTTTTACTCCCCTGGGTCATTCAGCCCATGTAACCAGGTCAGACAATAGACCCAGATAACCATCTTCTCCTGGGATGTCAAATGCATGGAAAGATCACTTTGAACTAGGCAAATGTAGCTAATTAAGAATAATTATTATTTGCATAGCTCTTTGTATCTTCCTTGCCAGATGAATTGAAACCCTCCTTGCCTGACTTTAAAAGGAACAAAAGCCTGAATTTCATTAAAGATTTGTCCTCATCCTGGCATGAGATAAATTTGGGATGTCAAGAGCCTGACAGAGCCATCAAGGAAAACATTAGGTATCTTGCCTTAAGCAATGAGTGGAAGGGAAAATTTCTTAGGTGAGGGAACACTGAACTAAAACTCTGTATCTTTTGGTCTGATTTCTCTCCAAAGAGGAATAAACTGTTTGTCATCCAGCCAGCTATGAGACTAGCTATAAAATAATGGATTCCACAGGCCCAAATGAGGCTAATCGTGATTGCCAAGGCATGTCTGTGCTGTGAGAAGTGAGTGAAATCTGATGCTTTTCAGAGAAAACATTTTTCTAAAAGCTTTTTGCTCTGCAATAAGCCTTGGCAGTTATCTCATGTCTTGGAGTATCTACAATATTTCTTGTTTGATTGCAAGGCATATTGCTGACACTGGCTGCTATGGCTGAGTTTCCTTTAATAATGGTTTGGTAGGTAAAACACTGCTGCTTTTTAGCTATTGTAAAAATGGTAAGGAAAGATTTTGCATCAATTGCCTCTCTCAGTAGCACTTTTTCTTAAGTGTCTCAAACTGGATGCTGTAGTAAAATGCCCATCAAAATCAGAAAAGGATTCCCACAAAGTCAACAAACCAACACGTTCGTTTTCTTCTCTCTGAATTGGGAAAACACCTACAAAGGAGCTAGAGAGGTGGGATTTTACTGCAACCACTTTGGAGAGCAAGGAAGAGAAGGGGAAGGAGTCTTTAGACTTCTTCAGGAACCAGTCCTTTGGAACAAGATTTTACAATCTGGTGTAAATTTTAACAACATCTGCTATTTAAAAAAAGAAGAAGAAAAAAATAATCAAGGTGTGACTTCTAGCATTTTTAGGTTTAAGTAATTACCACAAGTGTGCTGTATGTGTGTGTGCACACATACGTGCACTCATATGCAGAGGAGTGACTTCCAACATTTTAAGATTTAAATACTTAACCCAAGCATGTGTCACATGCACATACACTCACATGTGTAATGCAAAGGTACTGACGTAGTTTACACTTTGAGACACATTCCCAAAACTCTCTAAAGAAATGATTCTGCTGTAGTCTGACACTCACATCCCACTCTACAACCTGCTAAAGCAAGTATTACAGAAAACTGCTTAGGAGTCTTCATTTCATCTTCACTTTCGCTCTGGCTCTCAGTACTCAGAGTCAACAAAACCTCAGTTGAGGGGCAAATGTTTCAGAGGAGATCATGACCTGCAGAACTGTGAAATGCTGTCATGCCTTTTTTCCAGTTCATGCTCCAGATATGCTGGGGAGATGGGAGAGATTGTGTGCACACTTACGTAGTGCAAGACAGATAGCCATAGCTCCCTCCTCAAGAGGTATGGATCAGAAGGTAACATTAAATGTGGTGGTTCTGCTGAATATTAGGATGTCCTCGAGCCCCAGCTGGGCAAATCTCTCTCTGCTGTGCACAAGCATCTTTCTTACCACTGTTTCACTTGCCTCCCTGCCACACCAAGCACCCATTAATCACTACCAAGCAGTGCAGAAAACCGTCATATATTTGCAGAGCAGACAGAAACAGAAAGTAAGCCAGGAGTCCCTGCGGTGCCCTCGACAAGGCTGTGGCAAGCCAGCCTGCCACCAGCTGAGGCTGCCACACAAGTGAACCCTTGATGGGTTGGTGCTGGGCTGTATTTCCAAGCACACAGGTAAATGCTTGCTACAAATGTGTGCCCTGATCCCAATTGTGAACAGAAAGCACTTTATGGGTTTTGGGATGTGGCTCCCCACTGTTTGAATCTGGGACTAAGAAGGCTGACATTGTATTTTATACTTATTCCTTAACAAATAAATGCTGATATAAAGCAGGGAGGTAGCCAGAATTAACTGTCACTTTAAAGGACCTTTAACATGCACTGGTATATTCAGTGAAATAAAAATATTATTCTGCTTGGGAGAACCACAAATTACAGCAATAAAATACATGTGGTGAATATGTAGAAATTCACTACTATTTGCATTGAACTGAATATTAGGCACTGCTAAGACGTATCATTTTGGGCATTAATAAAAAAGAGACTATTTTATTTCTAATTTAAAGCATAAGAATTTATGAAGGTTCAGAGGAGTCTTTCATGTGCTTTTGCAACAGCTTA
The DNA here is from genome assembly GCA_013401335.1 of Brachypteracias leptosomus. Classification (NCBI taxonomy): domain Eukaryota; kingdom Metazoa; phylum Chordata; class Aves; order Coraciiformes; family Brachypteraciidae; genus Brachypteracias; species Brachypteracias leptosomus. The sequence continues at coordinate 138,538 of VYZX01000812.1, forward strand.
ACTTCTAATATATATTTGAAAATTAGGATCCTTGAGCTCTTGCACAATATTTACTGGTGCACATTATTGTAGCAGTCAGTGTGTGGTGCCCTCTCTCTATTTCATAGCCAACACAGCATTTTCCCCATGGCATCAATAGATTAAACCCCCCCTAAATTATTGCTAAAGTAAAAATAAAATTATGTGACAATGAAACAGACTTATTTTGCTATGAGGTAATTCAATAAATCTGCCTACTTTGCTAAGGCTTAGTTTTTACGTAAAACAACACTTATTTATCTTGCTAACTTCCAGATGAAAAAAGAATTATGGGTGAGGTTCAGTTTTCAGTCCAGCTTTTAGTAATCTGAAAATAGGAAATAGGGCTAAGAGGAACCCTGAGAGGTCTAGGGGATAGAGACAGATGCCAAGGCTATGGATGAATTACCAGCTTGAAATATCTTTTGGACAAGTTAGATGAGGCAAAACCTTAAGAATTGAATGATCACAATGCCAGAGGTTCCCAGAGGGACATCAAATGGGGCCATACTGATATGGTGTCACAGAGGACTTGGCCCTTTCCTTTTGTAGCATGCTGTTCTCTTCTGCATTCAGGAGGTCTCATCTAACAGATATGACAGGAGTGTGCCGAGGCCTGAGTCCATGAGCAGCACAAGCATAACTTACAGCATGTCCTGAGAGAGGCTTTTGAAGACTCAACTTCCTGCTAAATTACTAAATAACCTTGAGGCTGGGAGGGAAGGGCTTTTGAGAAGAGTTGGACCAAAAATAAGCACAATTAGGTGACCTAAGGCTGGTAAGAAGAGGTCACACCAAACTAGAATATGAAGTGAAACAGTTGAGGAAGCATAACCATTAAGACTTGTATGGAAACACAACCTAGAGACCACGCAATTACATATATCTCATATAAACTGCTTTTTCCACTTTTACCTCTGAGAGAGAGGTAGCAGTTGCTGACGATCAGCAAAACACCGACGTGATCATAATGTATGTTCCTGGCAGTGATAGCACATTAAAAAAATTCAGATCATACTTAGGTATAACCTCACAAAGGTTTAATCAACTGTTTGGCCCCAAGAGGCTTATGAAGGCCTAGGATGTTGTCAACTTCCATCACAACTTGAAGGCAAGAGCAATGCCTTGAGTGAGGAGTTGTGGTTAGCCAATCCTGCTGCTAGGAAAAGGTTGTGTGGCATGATACTTCACAAATGCATACTTCTATAAAAATTTAAACAACTTTCAGTGCATTACTATGTTCTCATTCAGCTAATGCACAAAACAGAAGAAACATGAAGAAAGTCCCCATGACAGATCTACTTGGGTTAACCGAGGTAGAAAGCCTGATAAGTTAGTCTAAATTAGAAGATCAACACATTGTTTAAAAAGGTCTCTGATCTAAAGAGAGCCAGTACTCAGCAGTTTCAGAAAGACAACGGCCCGTATCTTGTTTCAAGACCAATGTTCTTAATAATAGCAGATTGTGTGTGTGACCTGAGACACAAAGAAAGGATGGAAGTGTATGTACTACTTCAGCTGAGAGACTGCCCTTCACTGAAAGCTAAAGGAGGGGGTGCTGGGGGCTCTTGGCATCTGATGCTGCCTTTTCTGATGATACACTCAGATGGGGTAAGGAAAAAAGATAGATGGATGGGATGGCTCCAGTGCTGCATGCTCGCAGGCAGCTGGGAGCCACAGCTGACACAGGGGTGGGGGAGGAAAAGGAGGAAGCAGCAGCAGGGCCATCCTGCCTCTTGATGTGCACTGAGGTTTTGATGACTCCAGCCCACGCTCCCAGCAAAGGAGTCTGCCACTGGGCTCAGCATCCAGGCTGGCCCAGCTCACAGACTAGGACCTTTTTTTCTGATTCATGATTTCAACCAGCAGAACACATGGTCTTGAAACACATCATTAGCAAGGGATATAAAATGGGCACAGAAATGCCCCTTCACATGGTATTTCAGGGCACATCAGAACAAAGAAAAGCACCCTGCAAAAATCCCCAGATCCCTCTGGCATGAAGGCACATCCAGAAGACCCCATACTTTCTTGTCCTCTCCTTACATATCCACACATCCATCTTTTCCATCCCACGCTTCTGCTGCTCTCACTCCCACAGCTGTGCAGCAAAGACAGCATTCCTCACAACAGCTGTGAAATCTATAGGTAAAGACAGATCTGATCAATTTACAGGAAGCCCTGCTGCTGAGCCAAGCTGCTAAGCAGTTCATAACCCCAGCAGATGCCATGCCTCTGTTTTTAAGCCATGGGGAACCTTCAGGGCAAGGCTACATCACTGCTCTTGTCATGGCCAATGGGCAAGAAATGCAAGCTGGAAGCAGCTCACTTTGCTGGCCTCCAGATCTTCTAGTGGACCTCTCTGACAGTTTGCAAAATACGTCTTTGATGGCTTCTGGACTCCCCATTCAATGCAAAGAGCAGGTATTACACAGCTACTCCCTGCATACAGCAACTAAGCAAGTAGTATCTGCTTTACAGGTAGCAAAGCCAACATAAATGACAACACCCTAAACCCCTACAGAGTAAGGATCAGTGACCTGGCACCGCCGTCCAGTTATTTAATTCACCATCCATTAGCTTATAGCAATTATCAGTTCACAAACTCTAGGAATATTATTACTCCAGTTTTCAGGACGGCAAAAGGCAAAAAAACCCATGCAATGAAGTCAGAGGAAAACTCGACCAGGTGCTCATGGCACAATCTGTAGTGAATTAACAAAATGAAACTATGTTTGACATATACAAAGCCATGCATGAATGCAAGGACAGGAGAAATATGTTCAATGAAAAACTGAGACGACAAGTCTAGTACATCAGAGCTCTTCAGAAATCTGCATGTCCCACAATAAACTTTCATTTGCTCAGCATGTCTCATTCCTTCCTGAAGCATGAGTGGAGCTAGGAGAAAGCATTCACAGCAAAACCAGCAAGATCACATTAAAATCTCCTCATATTCTCTCTATATTTTTTTTGGAGGGTGTGTGGGCTGTAAGAAAACTATGTACAAACCAACATCTAAATAGGTATTCTAAAATTATCAATAATTTCCATCCAAGGCCATGGGCCACTTTGGATAGGAATTGTAATTTTAAGTTTTTCTCTAGAAAACTTTTTTCACTGCTTACAATTCTGGTCATCTCTGACTGCGTCACAACCAAATACAGAGAGAAAACATCAGCCAACAAGAGCACGGCTCATTTTCCTAAAGAAAGGGATGAAACAATCCCTTCACAACTCACATTCACAGGAAAAAAAATACTAATCTGAAAACTATATACATATTCTCAGCTTGTCCTGTTGATTCTCTTAAGCAAACATCTTCAGAAATAAAAAGCATTTTGTTTACACTTGCTTAAAGTTAGAAATATAATACAAACACTAGATGAAATGTAAATAATCCCTAAAACATTGGATTTTGCTGTCCCTTGTTTTGTTCTTCTTAATCCTATTTCAAACACAAGCCTCACAGATGTTGTGAAACTACACATGCTGGCATTCAAAATTTAGTCAAAATTGTGGATCAACAATCCAACAACAATATTTCCACCATGAGTGCGACTACCACAATGGCAAACATGCCAGACGAGGAAATGTCCTGCTATTTTTTATGGTACTTATCCTATAGCAATATCACAGGGTCAGAGCAGAAACAGGCAGAGGTCCCCTGCTGTTGTAAGACTTCTCTCCCAATAGCTTGGAAGCTAAACAAACAAAATAGTCAAGCTTAATTAAAGATTGATTAAGATTCCCATTTGGGAGCAGTGGCAGGAGAATATTACCTGCTTCACCCAAAGAAGCCATGGCAGAGCTGGGAAATGGTGCCAAATTTGGATTCCAGCATTTTAACCATAGTCTACAATCAAATATGAAAACCTGCAAGTGTAAGGACCAAATGCAGATGCTTTCCTTAAGGGATGAAGATGCAAATGCAGCTGTCAGCCTCCTTCCAGTGGGCTGTGTGCAGTCTGGCAAGGACACTTTGCCTGGGTCTTTTTAAGTGTGGTTGGGGGATCACAGCATGTGGTCTCCCTTTAGAAAGACACCAAGCAGGTATAAGAGAGAATTTTTCTGTTCCTCTAGTCCCACAGAGGATGCTGGGATGTCCCACAGCTCAATGTTTTGAACTTTGGTAGATCGATTGCTCAGGAAAGAGGATGCAGTGGTCAGATTTGGATGTTGATGTCTTTTCAATTAACTCACAGCTATTTTCTCTCTCAGTCTTGCTACCTGCATGGCTGCTGTCAGCGGAGTCTGGTTGAAAGTGGGGAGTATCTGGTCATGGGGATATCTGCTCTAAGGAACTGAGAGCAGTTACCTTACAGTGTCATTTTCAGGTGCTGGCCTGCCAACTGGTCAAGCACTTCCTAGTGACAGGCTTCCCCTAGGTCCAACTTTATGGTTGGATTCATTGAGCAGCAGGAGGGAGGAAAGCTTATAAGAACTGCTCCTCTGTCTTCCCCAGCTCATGAAAAGCCTGTTTTTCTTCCTCTGAGAGCTAGGCCCCTGGTCTCAGCCTTTACAAGGTTAAAGTCCCAGAATAAGCTGCACTTTGGAAAGACACTGGAAGACTAAAGCTGGTGTAAAATACAGCTCCTCCTCTTTTACACAAGTCAGCTCCCAGGAGGAAAGACCACGGTCTCTGCTCTGGACAAAGTGCCAATTGCCCTCTGGATGCATTTCAACCCATCGTGATGCTGGCAGACTCAGAAGCAGCTCCCTCCTGCACCCCTGCTGGTAGTGCCCATCCTAGGAGTGGGGATGGCCAAGGAGGTGTCTGTCATCATCTCCAGTAGAGAGAGCTGTTGGGATGCCACCAGCACGGACATTATTGGTGATTCATTCTGAATGAGGTCGGAGGCAGCTGGGGATGGGAATGGGGATGCTGCTTGATGGACATCAAATACAGGGAAAAAAATGGGGTTGGAGCTACAGCCCCTTTGGCAAATGGTCCAAGGGTGCCACCATCCTTCCCATCTCTAACAACAGAGCACCACAACATACAGTGTTCTCAGTGATGCTCCTTCTCTCCCATTCCTGATGTCTGCACAGCAGTAGACTCTGAGGTTGCAAGGTAAAATCACATGGTTTTGCATGTACGCACATGCTGTAGAGCCATAGAGCTATGCTACACTGAGAATGCCAATTTGGTCATGGAGATACATGCTTAATATTCACCTCCAGAGCTGCACCAGTTTGTAGTGGCTCTGGATAGCGGCCTTGTTGTTTTATTTCCTAGCAATGCCAGAGGACGCCAGCAATTACAAAGATGTCACCTTCAAAAATACAGACCAGGACCATAAAAAAATGGAAAACATGACAGCAATAGTTGGAGTTCAGGATCATCGTGAGACCATGTAGAAGTGGCATTCACAGCAGGGGAGAGAAAAATGAGATGTTTAGGCATTTCACCTGAATAGACGTCAAGATAGGCAGGTATCGGTGGGGCACAGCCAGTCAGGCCCTCTGTTACGTTCTCAGCTCTGTCTGGCCGCAAAGGCAAGGGTAGCCTAATGCAGTGATGTGTGACATGCACACAATGGCTTGAGAATTACAGGATCTTCGACTCTGAATTTCCCTACTATAACAGCAGGAATCTGCCTGTTAGATGATATAAAAAGTCATTTAGTGAATGTGTGCTGCAAGGATTGACATGAAAGAAAACATCAATCCCTCCCAAGAGACATTATGAGATATAGTATCTTCCAGAAAAGGGTTAGGCAGCCCTGCAAAGCACATCTTGCTACCCCTGCTTGTACGGAGGATAAATGGAGAGCACTTGGTGTGCAAAAAGGACTTCAGCTCTGAACAGTACAGTCCTTGGGGAGGAGCCCTCGGAGTGGCTCAGCACGCTATTTTTTGTTGCTTTCTTTGTTAATAAATCTAAAGGGGAATTTGGGCTTTGCATGCAACATGAACTTTATTTATAGAGCAGGTCAGGGAAGGCTCCTGCTCACACAGTCTATAGTAGAAAATGGCACTGCTGTACACAATATCATCACGCCAGGGACCTGACTGTGCAGAATGCTGAGTGTTTTCATTGTAATCAGAATTTCTGCTTTGTCTTCCAACCTCTAGTCACATAATGACTATGTTTCACTAGAGGAAAACAGGGATGAAAAATAGCAGCCAACAGGCTAGGGCATAACTGGGTTTCCTTCCGGATCATCAGGATTCATCCAAGTTACACCCAGTCAACACAGCATTTTCAATCATGACCTTCTCTGGCAATTACAGCTTTGCTTCCCTGTTAAATATTTTATCCAGCAATGATTTTGCAGCTCTATGAAGCATTCCTGATTAGATTTTCAACACTGTTACACATTAGATCTCTTGTATAGAACAGTTTCCACACAGAGAATGTGAGAATGGCCATTTAGCAGTTTTCAGTGCATGTTATGAAGTAAAATAGAAAGAGAAAAATCTTATTCTACAAAAAAGTGATTTTAAGTCCTTGAAAATTCTTTAAAAACAAGGCTTGCCTTTTTTTCCTCCATGTGTGCATTTAAGCAAACACATGTATAAATGAAAGTTTGTTAAGAGTAAAAAAATTAACAACTCCTAGCACCACACAAACTCAGGAACTGTAAGCCAAAATTGAAATCACCTCTAGTACCATCATAGGCTATTGTCCTACAGTTTTAGGGCAAACAAAGGAGAAGCAGAAAGTTTTTAACTTGTTGAAGATTAATTCTATGTATATAGAGATGGGAAAAATGAGTGGGAGATTCAACAGTCTGTAAAAAACCTTCAGTTCACGTCAAAGTCCTGTACTAGACATTTTAAAGACAGAAAGAGGAAGAGGATAGAGAAAAAACACATTATGACCAAACTAAATTAAATAGGAAGAATTTTGAGTACAATTATTAGTTTTTCTAAAATATCCAGGCGATGGAGGAATGGAGAGGGACATCTCATACGTACGGAATAGAAATGCAGTCTGTAGCACCAATGTCACCCTGTAAGACAAAAACTCCATTTCCTTCAAGACAACAGAAATCCAACACAAGAGAGTCAGGACATAGCAAGAGTAAAACAGAAATGACGAAAAACTCTGTATGTCTTGTCCTGCCTACACCTTACATTGCAAAACTCTCAACTGAAATATAAAACACTTAGACGCAAGTGGTCCAAAGGACATCCATAATCATAGAGAGCTTGCCTTCCCCTAGGACGCTGTATGGCAAGCCATGGCATCCCTCAAAATGGGATCATCAGTATCAATGAGTTCAATGTTTTGCAGGGAACATAAACGAAAGTGAAAGAAATGATGGGGCACAGATCAATGGCAACCAGACCCTATTTTTTTACTCTATGTCTTTTCCCTGATAGAATTCCAATTCTTTAAAATCAATTTACCACCAAAGATGCATGGGCCTGCAATCAATAGTATTTTAAGTATTTTATTTGGTCAACTTGCTTAAAGACAATGAAATCGTAACATCAATACCTTTGGTAAAATTCCACCCCAAGTAAATAGACACAGGATTTGTAAATGTTGCTCCATTAGCAGTGAAATGGTCAAGGATTAAGCTCTTCTGGATAAAAAGACAAAGTATGTCCAAAAATTCTAAATAATGATGACTTCACACTAAATGGAAGAACATTATATTTTAATCTATTATTTCACTTGTTAAATTCATCTGCCAAGCTTGCTATTTTTCTTACTCATTTTTCTACAATTACTCAGTTGCCTGAGCAGCCAGGACTAGACCAGACAATGTCCACTGCAAAGCACCTTTAGCAGGATACTCAACAAGGCTGCATTAATCACCTCTTGCAGACTAAACATGGAGACACAATCAGTTTTTTAAAAACACTTAAACTACTTCTGTGTGCCTAGCCCAAAACATTCCAAGCTTTCAGTTCAATTGCATGCTTCAGGTATGAATCACAGAGTATTAATATTTCCAGTAATTCCTTTCTTTAAGTCCAGGTCAATTAGGTTTGGGATCTGGCAGATAACGAAGTTGGAAAAGCTCTTCCACTAGGTATTGGACTACTATACCAAGGAAGCTTTGCCTCTGCACAAGCATGACAGATCATTCATTTCCCTGAGAAACTAAACCAATTTTTTTTTGGATTAAGCTAAAAGGATGGCTTGAAAGTTGAAGTAGCAGTGCTGTAATTCTATTTTCTGCTCCATCCTAATTTCAGGGCAGGCAGAAGTCTGCCCAAACAGCCCAATGGGAGCATCCACCTGTCCGAAACTCAGGCCCACATACTGCATTCATTTCCAACTAGAAAAATGAGTAAAGCCAGAGTTTTCTTTGCATCTTGTCCAGAGCATCACTCAGTTTGCATTGTTTTTTTACAGAGCTGCCACTTATCAACACAGAAATGTCTCTGCTGCAGTGCTGGGTGGAAAGAGACATTGGGAGGCTCCTACATTTTAATTAACGTGTGAAAGAATTTCTAGTTTTTCAAATAAATGGAACAAGACACATACATCATAAAACCTAAAATCAAAGAAAAAAAACCCCGTAACATTCATTTTCTTTTAGGTACTTTCAATTCAACATTTTCTGTAACACATCATTCTTTGGAGTTTTAATGCCTATGCTTTTATAGACCACTGCTATTTCGCTTGAAAGAAAAACTGAAAGCTGTGAAAAGAAGGCTTTAATTGTCTTATTTTGCTTTATAAAAAACTGTGTCGCCAAATTCTTTATGCAGTAAATTGAATTTTCAAACTGATGTTTATCATATGTGCAATTGTTTCCAGAAATGAATTTTTAGAACAGTGATACTGGACAGACCACTCAGGTAAAGAGCTTGCTTCATGTTTTTAAAACTAATCTTTCTAGTAAAAATGTCAATCTGAAAATGAAGTACCAATTTTGGTTTCTACTGCTAATTTCACAGGTTTCAGAATTGTATTAGGACATTCATTTATGGGCAGCATTAATCAGGAGTCATATAGCTGTAGGTCAGAGCCTTTATGTGCATTTAGAAGCAAGTCTATCATTTCTGCATATGATTTTTCTTCGCAGGTTAACAATAGTTTTTTTGTGAATGTATACTATTAGTCTCCAACAGAAGTGCATTGCGTCTTTTTTTTGGACCTATTAGACTTAACAACTCATCCTGAGAACTTCTGAAATTCAGCATAGCACACTGTATTTAGAAACATAAGTTGTTCTCAGTTTGATGCTTTCTTACTGATCATTAACTACCACACAGCTGGCAACGAAATCAACCCCAATTGTCTTTTAAATGCAGTGAACATGTAACTGGGTTGTATTATTGCTGTGAATCATCTTTAGCCACTTTTACATCATGTAATTTAATATGTATTTGTAGAAGAGCTAACACTACCACTCTATTCTTGTTCAATATTGGAAAATCTAACTGGCTATCTACTTGACTTCAGGCAAACAGTGATATAAACCAGACAAACTCTCACCCTCTTGACCTTATTGCTTGACCAAAGTAAACCACACTGTTGGTACCATAAAAGCCATATAAGCGTTAAGCTAGGATAATTCTGCATTCCTGGAAGTGAACAGATTTTGGGACACTCTGGTAGCATCATGAGAAAAACTTACAAAAGAAAAGAAGTCCACGTTGACCAGTTAATAGTAAATCCAATGCTCTACAAGCCAATATCCTCCCAGAGCCTCATCTTCCAGAAGAGCCTCTGCTCCCAAAAGGCAAAGTCAACTGCAAAGAACAGCATTTGGATTTAAGAGGCTGAAAGCTTGTAAAGCCACAGTCACAGCTGCACAGATATATTTATGATAGAGTAAGCAGTAGTGTGAGAAATGAAGTGGAAAGAGAATGGAAGGGGAGAGGAAAGGTGAATTTTCAATAAAATCTCCCTGAATTCTCTCTGCAGATAGCTTGCATCTCTGTAGTGTTTAATGCTATTAATACATCTAATTTCCATGGACTCTGATACCATGAGAAAGACAGAAAATCTTGGGTACCTGGGGCTCCTTAGGACACATCCTGATTTGCAATGAGTCTGTCAACCTGCTCAGATTTAGGCATTCTGCAAACAGCGTGGCAAAGATAACCAATTTCACATTAAATGCAGTAGCTCACTGTTGGACCAAAAACATCACAGGGAGTAGGATCACAAGTGGGAGAAAAGAAGTTGGAAGACACATCTCTTGTGCATCTTCAGGCAGCAAGATTTGGGTAGCTGGAGGTGAACCTTTTGCCAAGGTGGCCATCGGTCTGCCTTTTTGCCCTGAGCTCTAGAGAAAATAAATCCTTTAGGCTTTGCATGACTTACACCACGCTCCTGCAGAGGATCAGGCAGGATCTACAGAGCATCAAATCCCACCAAAAAAAATAGGCTTTTACATTACACCCCAATCTGATCAATGACAATACAAGGTGTTTGGCCCACGCTTAGCAAAGAGCACTGTAGAATTCCTCTAATATAGTCTGATAAAAGTGAAATTAAATGGATTTTTTTTCACATTAAATTATCAAAAGTAGCAGTTAAGAAACTTCTTGGCTAACTTCAGAGCTTTGTTTTGATTTATTTGTTTTCTTTGCCTGAAGAGAAGGCTGTGTAAATGCTGCACTGTTAAGGGAAAGAACTTCAAACTTTACATAAGGGCTTTTTGCCCAGTGTCTCTTGGCATGTTTCCTTGGATTTTAGATTGCTTTGTATGATGAAGCATTACAGAATAAGATAACACTGTGTTATCTGGGCGCTAAGGAAGGGCTCTGCGCTAAAGAAATTGAGCCAAAATATCTTTTCAAGGACAGCAGAGAGTGCATTTGAATAAGCAATAAATTCAGCAGGGGAATAACTAATATGATTGGTTTTAAAGATACAAAAATGAATATTTTGCTGTATTATGAATGTTAAGTGTGAATTCTAAAAGGCCAGAGGAAGAACATACACACTTTCTACTCCCAGTTTCAGCCAAGATGCTGTAGTAATTTTATAAATCAGAAAATAAGTAAATTATTGTGATTTTATTTTTGAACAGCTAGTATCACAAAATACCTTTGGCTCATTTGTTCTGGCAACATGTGCCTTAATGATATATTTTGCATCATAGCCAGCAAACATTTTTGCAGCCTATTTTGCAAAAGCGATGAATATTTTTAACAGCCGGTTCTCCACCAAATTAAGCACTGATTCTCCAGACGCTTACACAGTTTATTTGTTTCCAGATATGGGATGTGCATAGACTTTTATGTCTGCAGTAAAAATATGCACATGCTCAGAGAATGTAGTCTCCAAGATTGTTGGTCCAGTTTCTGAGGATTGCTGGGCTGCAGTCATCTGGATGCAAATGAATTACAGCATTGCTGTCATCTAGATTGCTCTTTGAGAGCCAGGCTTTTATTTCACAACAACCTTTGATCTGCTGTATTTAGAGAAATTGTTTTATTCTTAAAAGAATGCAACGTGACAGATGTAGATTGAAGGGAAAACTGGCTAACTGAAGGAACACGCAGTATTTTCTGCAAAGCCAGGCACTTGACAAAGCACCCATCAAGGTCATCATGATACACCCTGATCTCAAGTAACCACCTGGCCCCTTGCAGTAACCTTGTACAAACTTCTTGAAACTTCATGTAAGAATTTTTGAAGAACTTCCCTGTCCCAAGGCAACTCAGGAAAGGCTGATCAACTCTTGTGCTGCAAATACAGGTTTCATCCTTGCCCAAACAGGTGCAGCTCCTAGCAAACTGAGAAACAGCAGGATCCTCTTACACTGGAATCAATGTTAGCTCTCAGTTTTCCATCATACAATATTTCATGGTCTTCATTTTCAGGTTATTAAAATAGGATGTTATCCAACAAGTGGAGTGGAAGAAGGGGTCAGAGAGTTTGTTCTGTCTCAGAAGCAGCAGCTAAAGCCACTAAGCAACATGCATTTCTCATTTGAAACATATCACTCATTCTTAAAAACGATAATACATAACATCTGTTGCAGCCATTCATAACTGATAAGATTTGGGCTGAGTTTGACCGAGTTTGGGCTAAGTTTTGACATGAGTATCGACATGATGATGAAGAAGTGTTGCAAAGCAATTTGTCGGAGCTTTCCTTGCCATACGTTATAGACAACAATGGCCAACTGTCTCCGGGCACACACTGGCACTCTGGAAGACCCATTTATCAAGTCATTTGCAAAGCATCAGCATCTTCCCATGGCAAAACCAGTTTAATAATTTGGCAGTGTTTCCCTCAAACAGAAAATAAAAAGACTGCTACATGTTTATGTGACTGTGCAGAGCAGTTGACTTTGTCAACAGAGCTATTAAAATGCAAGGATACACAAAGCATATTTCAGACTAGAATAAAACTTTTTCAGTTGGAAGGGATCTACAGGATCATCTAGTCGAGATGCTTGACCATTTCAGGACTGACCAAATGTTAAAGCACATTATTAAGGGTATTATCCAAATATATCTTAAACACTGACAGACGTGAGACATTGACCACCTCTCTGAGAAGCCTGTTCCAATGTTTGACCACTCTCTTGATAAAGAAATATTTCCTAATGTCCAGTGTAAGCCTCCTCTGGCGCAGCTTTAAACCATTCACACACATCCTATTACTGGGAGAAGAGATCTGCACCTTCCCCTCCCCTTCCTCTTCTCAGGAAGCTGTAGAGAGCAATGAGATCACCTTGGTCTCTTTTCCTCAAAACTAGACAAACACAAAGTCCTCAGCCACTCCTCATAGGACATATGTTCCAGCCCTGTCACCAGCTTTGTTACCCCCATCTGGATGCAACCAAGTACTTTAACATCCATCTTAAATTGTAAGGCCCAGAACTGCACACAGTACTCAAGCTGAGGTCACACTAATGTTTAATATAGTGGGTTAATCACCTCTTTTGAACGGCCAATTATGCTATGTTTGATGTACTTCAGGGTGTGGTCTGCCCTCCCGGCTGCCAGGACACGCTGATGACTCATATTGAGCCTGGTGTCAACCAGTATCCCCAGAGTCCTTTCTGCAAAGCTGCTGTCCAGCCACTCCTCTCCCAATTTATACTTCTGCCTGGCCTTACAGGTAAAGAATCCTGTAAAGTTTCATCCCATTAATCACTGTCCAATTCTTCAATCTTTCTATATCCCCCTGCAAGGCCTTTCATAGCTCAAGAAAGTCAATATCACTCCCTAGTTTGGTATCATCAGCAAACTTGCTAACAGTGTATTCAACTCCTGCATCCAGATCTTTGATAAATATATGGAATAGAACTGACCCTAGAATTGAGCCCTGAGAAATACTGCTGGTGACTGGTCACTAGCCAGATGTAACCCCATTCACTACAACACTCTGAGCTTTGCCCTTCAGCACTATAAAATGGTTTATCCCACAGTTGGGCAACTTGCCCAGAAGGATGCTGTGAGGGACAGTATCAAAAGCCTTACAAAAATCCAGAAAAACTACATCCACTGTCCTCCTTTCATCCATGAGATGGACGACCTTATCATAGAAGAATATCAAATTAGTTAAACGGGACTTTCCCTTTGTGATACTATGTTGACTGTGCCTGATGATTGCATTTGTTCTTTAAATGCCTTTCAATAGCAACCAGTATAATCTTCCACAATTTTTCCAGGAACTGAGATTAGACTAACAGGTTTGTAGCTTCCTGGGTCTTCCTTCTTGCCCTTCTTGTAAAATGGAATAAAACTGTCTAGCTTCCAGGCAGCAGGAACCTCCTTAGAGTTCCAAGACCTTTGGTAGAAGAACAAGAGGTGTCCTGTGATAAGATCTGCTAGCTCTTTCAGTACTCTTCTCCAGGCTAAACAACCCCCAGCTCTCTCAGCCTGTCTTTGTAGGAGAGGTGTTCCATCTTTGTAGCCCTCCTCTGGACTCGGTCCAACAGGTCCATGTCCATGTCCTTCTTATGTTGAGGGCCCCAGAGCTGAATACAATACTCCAGGTGGGGTCTCACAAGAGTGGAGAAGAGGGGCAGAATCACCACCCTCAAACTGCTGGCCATGCTTGGTTTGATGCAGTCCAGGATACAGTTGGCTTTCTGGGCTGTGAGCGCATGCTGCCGGGGCATTTTGAGCTTCTTGTCAACCAACATCCCCAAGTTCTCCACAGGGCTGCTCTCAAACCACTCATCATCCAGCCTGTATTTGTGCCTGGGATTTCCCCAACCCACATGAAGAATCTTGCACTTGGCCTTGCTGAACTTAATGAGCTTCGCACAGGCCCACCTCTCAAGTCTGCCAAGGTCCCACTGGATGGCATCCCTTCCCTCCAGTGTGTCAACTGCATCACACAGCTTGGTGTAGCCTGCAAAATTCCTGTTTTAACAAAGATGTTAAACTGGATCAGTTCCAGTGCCGATCCCCGAGGAACACACTAGTCACTGGTCTCTACTCTGGTTGACTGAAACTCCCTGAGTGTGACCATCCAGTCAATTCCTTATCCATCAAGTGGTCCATTTGCCAAATCCATGTCTCTGCAATTTAGAGGCAAGGATGTCATGTGGGACACTCTTCAATGTTTTGCACAATTCCAGATAGATATCAGTCACTCTTTCCTTATCTATCAGCACTGTAGCCCCGTCGTAGAAGGCCACCAAATTTGTCAGGCATAATTTGCCTTTAGTGAAGCCACACTGGCTGTCATCAATGACCTCCTTATTTTCCATGTGTCCTAGTATAGTTTCCAGGTGGATCTGCTCCATGATCTTGCTGGGCACAGATGTGAGACTGACTGGCCTGTAGTTTCTCAGGTCTTCCTTTTTTCTCTTTTTAAAAATAGGTTTATGTTTCACCTTTTCCAGTCAGTAGGAACTTCACTGGACTGCCATGACTTCTCAAATATGACAGAAAATGGCTTTGCCACTTCCATCCACCAGTTTCCTCAGGACCCGTGGATGCATCTCATCAGTTCCCATGACTTGTGCACCTTCAGGTTCCTTATGTGGTCTCAAATCTGATCTTCTCCTACAGTGGTCAGTTCTTCTCCCAGTCCCTGCCTTTGCCTTCTGTGACTTGGGTGGTGTGCTGGAGCACTTGCTGGTGAAGACTGAAGCAAAAAAGTCATTGAGTACCTCAGCCTTCTCCACATCCCAGATAACCAGGTCTCCCGTTTCCTTCTGGAGTGGTCCCACATCTTCCCTAGTCTTCCTTTTATCACTGATATACCTATAGAAGCTTTTCTTGTTGCCCTGGATGTCCATGGCCAGATTTATTCTATCCGGGCTTTAGCTTTACTAACCTGATCCCTGGTTGCTCAGACAATTTCTCTGTATTCCTTTCAGGCTACCTGTCCTTGTTTCCACTTTCTGTAGACTTCCTTTTTATGCCTGAATTTGTCCAGGAATTTGTTCATCCATACTGGCCTCCTGGTGTTTTTGTCTGACTTCCTCTTCGTTCATTCAGTCTTCCTCATCAAGTGGCCTATAGCAGATACCCACTATAATGTCACCTGTCCCTGCCCTCCCTTTAATCCTGACCAATAAGTTTTCAGGCAGCTACTCCATCCCCAGGTGGAGCACCATGCACTCCGGCTGCTCACTGACAGACAGTGACATCCCCTCCTTATCTCCCCTGCCTGTCCTTCCTAAAGATCCTGTATCCTTTAATTCCAATGCTCCAGTCATAAGAGCCATCCTAATCTTCCTTGTATCAAGGTAAAATCTGAATAAGTGTTTTGTGTACTCTAGGACTGGTTTGAGACTTTGATAGCTATTTAATTTTGTCTCTGAGAGGAGATGGGAGGACAGAGCACTCCTTTTTAAGAAAGAAATGCTTTTCCTTTGCACTGGAAATACCTCTCCCTGTTATCATCACTGCACCACAATTTTCTCCACTCACAAATCTGAAGACTCAGACTCACTCTGTTTAATAACCAAGGCTGCACAAAGTTTAATATTGTCCAATTTCACTCTGTGCAAACAAATCCCCTTCAAGTCAACAAGAAAACTACCAAGTGTTTCAGTGGGCTCTCATCAAAAACATGCTCAAAGACAACTACTATACTGTCATAAAAACTAACAACAACAAAAAAGCCCAGAAAAAAACCTTTCTCCAACTCTTAAGACATTAACTTAAACATAACAAGTGAACCAGGACATATTTTAAATGGATTCTATTTGAAACACTGACTTCTTGTTTTCAATGTACCAGCTGCAGAATGTAGATTTGTCACTTTATAATAATTACTAATATCATTCATGGAATCATGGAATGGTAGGGATTGGAAGGGACCTCGAAAGATCATCTAGTCCAATCCCCCCGCTGGAGCAGGATCACCTAAACCAAGTCGCACAGGAATGCATCCAGTGTCAGCTGGAACATATGTAATTATTGACGTCGTTGAAAACGTACATGGCACATGCTTACTCTTCTAGCAAGTCTTTAAATGGACAAAGGCCCATTTGTTCCTTCTTCAAAAATCCAGACTCAGCACATAGAGCGACCCCCAAATTAGGCTTCTGTTATTTGCGTATAGCATATCTAAAATGTAAACATGCAAGCTGAACATTCATCAAGCATTTAAGCCCATGCCTAGATATAAGCACCCCAGCAGTTTCAATGGGAAAAACCCTAGTGAAACCAGGGGTACAATTATGCCTTGTATAAATATTCATGTGGTAAATTTATTCCCACGTTACAGTTCATGCCTCTGCATCTCATCCCCTATTCCATATCAAAACCAATTCTGTGTGCTTGTATGTACTGCTAGCACTCCCTGCACAAGCCCCTCACCATGTCAAACCTGTGGCAGTACTTGGATAGCACCATCTTTCCCTACTGCATTTTAATAGCTGATGCCTCTGTATTTTCAGCTCTCTACTGAGTATAAGAGTCTTTCTTTTTTCAGGCTCCGCCAACCTGAGTATAAATACCCAAAGCAGCAACAGGATGCAAACGCAATTATACTCAAAGCAGGACTAATTTCAGCTTATGAGAAGAAAAGGACCACCAGTAGCGACATAATGTAATTTTATACCAAAGAGCCACTAACCGCTCCTTTCTGAATTCCCAAGCAAGGCTAGAATATCAGTGTCATTTCCATATGTCTTACAATTTCCATATTTTGTTCAAAGCCTTATCAATAAAAAAAATATCTCTAACACCACCTATGCATTGCTCCCTGATTTTAATTCTCCTTAAGTTCAAAATTTCAAACCCAAGTCTATATTTGCTATGTGCACTTTACATTCCCCCCATGCCTTCAGTTTTGCTGCAGAAATGTGGAACTCTCTTTTAAGGCTGCATTCAGAATAGCACTTAAATGAACAATTTGTTTCTTTAAAAAGTAATACAGGTGGAATAACTCCAGAGTGTTTCACATACAGACATAAAGGCAGATTTCCAGGGGAGTGAGTTTAGCTTTCATTAGGGCACCTAAATTTAATGGTCTTATTTTCAAAATCCCACAGAGCATAATAGCCATTGTTCTGTTTAGCAGAGCCATTATTTTGCAAATCTGAACATCTGAAGTTTTGGAAGCTTTCAGGTGGGTGAGTGTGCATCTGTGTGGTCCCACAAGACTTTGCAAGAGCTTAAATTGAAAGACAGGTGATTATTCATTTTTAAAGCAAAAGGGACAAAGGCCTGATGCTGCCTCTCCTGGGATAAAAAGAAAGGACTTGGTTGGATTACCATGATGGGCCCAGACTCTGCTGAAGTTGTGTTTACCATCCAGCACAGGACAAGACAATCGTTTCACTCATAGACACCATTCAACACACACAAGAGAGAGAAAAAAAACAGAGAGTTAATGAGGTGCAGCTGAATAATACCTTCATAAAAGCAAAGAGAGAAACCAGGTAGATGTCATCTGCAAGGTAAATTAAATTTATACATCTCTGAGGATTATCACTGAAAATTGAGATCTGGAAAGGAATTTGCTTTTGATATTGGGAGGGATAAATACCCAATGTAAGTCCTTTTATGTGGGCCTGTAGAGCAGAACAGAGAATTTAAAGATAAATGAGATTAAGGCATTTTTTAAAACAACATTAGACATATTTAAGTTACCTATGGAGGGTAAAAAGACTTTGGAGGAGGAGATTAGGTTAGACCCTCAGCAATACATTAATCTGGAAAATCAATTTGAAAAAATCTTTTCTAATCTGATTTGGTCATGAGCTCCCACCCCCAAAGCCAGACACACCCTAAAAAACCCTTAAGAACAGTTTCTCGTATAGTCTGGCAATCAGACATGACATGTCAATATCATGTTTTTGGCGAGGTGTGGAATAGAAAATCTGTGTGTGTAAGTTAGTTTTTGTTGCTTTGTACTTTTCGTTTGGTTGGTTTGGTTTTTGTTGTTGTTTTTTGTTTGGTTTAGTGGAGGGCTTTTTGGCAAAAGGATGCCCTGAGGAGGGCCCCTTAGGCTTAGCTTCCCACAAATTCTCCTCCCATTTAATTCATCTTGGAAACAGAGACAGAAGCTAACCAAAATCAAATGCTACGCAGTCTGTGTTTCTGTCTCCTTTGCCAGAGTTTGAGGTACATACAACTACTGTGGTTTCATGCAGGCCTATATTGTTATTAAAAGTCAACTGGAAATGTTATAAGCAAGGAAAGTAGAGGAAATGAGCAAAAAAGTAATACATTCAGATGCATTTGGCTCTCTTCCTGGGAGCCCTTTTAATATAAAGAAACTCAACAAAGTTGTAATTTGAGATCTGGAAAGATGGGGTTTTGTATTTCACGCACTAAAGGGATTTGCCTTAATACACTCAAATTTCCCCCTCCCTCCTCCTCCCTCATGTGCTAGAAAAAATGAACTTCAGTTCTCAACTTAAACACATATTCTGTTCTCCCCATTGGCCCGAATAAAAAACAATAAATTTATTTCATTTCTTTTGTGGATTTATAATAGCACCTGGCAAGGATGGTCTTAATCTCTTTACATTGCTTGCACCAATAAAAGAAACCTTTGCAGTACTTCTTGCAAGAGAAATGAAAGGATAACAAGAATAAAATCTGGAAACATAAATATTATCTCTGTGAAGATCTGTTATAAAATGTATGAAATCCATATCAAGGTCTCCAGAGTGCGCTTGACATAATAGGGCAATTTAGGCAATAGGTTATTAAAGATGGAAAGAAATATATTCCTCTTCATGAAAACAGAATTGTTCAGAGACAATTGGAAAGTATTGGGTTGTGTTTAGACTGCAAATTGGTGACAAGTATCTGGTAGCAGACCTGTCAGAAAGAGATGAAAAATATGGCTTGGTACAAACAACCTAAAGCCAATTTTTCTTCCCATTGGTACTCCAGACTGGCATGTTTGGAGGGGTCAGGCTATATTTTCTCAACATCATTGTTAAGCAAACACAAATCTATTTCAGACATTAGAAAGATGTTCCACTATCTGGATATGAAACCATCATCTGTCAAGGTGGGGGGATTGTAGCTTATTAATATATAAAGGAATTCACTAGAATTTCACTCCTCTCTCTGCCCACACTGAAAGAAATTTTCCCTGTGATTTAATGATCGTTGATTCAGACTCAAAGGCATTCAGGTAAGAGACTGAAAGATTTTAAGCAAATTTTAGTTTAAATAGTTAAACCCAAAACAACAATATACATTTTCTCACAAAAAATTCAATTGCTGTGGGCCAAGATTGGAAAGTAAAAAATGGGCACAAGTTACACAAGAAATTAAATTACTCCCTTATATTCATAATCTTCATAAAATGAGGTAAGTTACACTACTCATCACAGTTTTGTACCTTTAGCTTCCATAATAAATCAATTATAGAGGCCCTAGTGAGAACTGAGGGGGCTCTACGTCAAGAAAAATATCAAATATGAGAAAAACATATCTATGGTAACGTCTTTGACTTATTTAAACTCTGGATCTCCATATTGCAAAATTTGTGAGTGTGAGGTGATGGTGGGGATAAAGATGTGAATTTTGCCTCTCTACAGAGTAAGAGAGGAAAACAGAAGCCTTTTTATAATCCCTAAAGAAAGAAAGAGACCTCCTCCCAGCTGTAAAAAAAAAAAAAGTAAATCAACATTAAACTACTGTCATGCTTTCCATGCTCCCCTGCGTTCCCTTCAGTCTGTGAATTTTACTCTTGCAAACTTGTCACTGGTACCCATTTAACTTTCCACCTACTTAAGTATTAATTGAAAGGGAAAAAAATAATCTCCTCCTCAATTACAGCTATCATCAGAATACCCAAACTTTCACACTAGAAGAATTGTGCCATTCCTGCTGTTTCTCTCACCTACGTTCAATGTGTCCAACATCTTCAAAGGTGCTTAGTGTTTTCCAAATGAACGGAAAAGGAAGTTCTGAATTTGCCTCAAAAAGAAAAGTAAATAAAAATATACCTTTCCTGCCCTAGACTTGGCGTTCAAACCACAGGTGTTTAATTTGTATCTTCTGTAGCCCAATCCATTGTGCCATTCAGATGTCTGTCAGTACAGCATGCTATTGGCTGCTCTGTTCGTAGTTCATCATGTAATGGGTTAGCTCAGCCTTCAGTTAAAAAAAGCCGTTTTGTAATGATGTAAAAAAGTATTTTTCTTCAGAGTGGAAAACGAAAAGTCTGGAGGTAATGAAATTCTTATAATAGGACCAAGAAAAAGAAGCATACAAGGGTGTAGGACATCCTTATGTTTACTTGTGAGCTAAAGAAACTCTCATTTGCCACCTCCTGCAACATATTTTCATTGTGCTTGAGTGCAAGATCTTCAAAAACTACAAAGCTTGTAGTTGTCCATCTTAAATGTCAGATCTCATTTTAAGGCTTACCTCACTTCTATGATTAATTAGGAGTGTGATTTTAAAATACGATGGGCAGAGAAGTGACTCTCATTCACATGACTGAAGTTACACTTATTGCAATGACTCTTCCGTAACAACCTGTTCAGCTGGTAAGCTACCAAGTTATTTTTCTAAGTGGTATTAATACATGTCCATCAAATTATGTCCTTACCAACTTTGACAGCAAATTTGCAATAAAGCACCAGATGATCAGCTGACAGGTTCATAGGTGCTCCGGCTATAATTGACTCCAACTCTTTTCCCCCACAGCATTTCAGATGATTTCAGACTTTTCTGATAAAGATAGAATGTATGACTCAAACATACATGGGAGCACAACCTGCTGTTCATGGAGGTATGATTTTCAGAATCAACATATGGTGCAAAGACTGAATGCATGAGTGAATAGAGGCATTTCAATATTTTAAGTCTGGGGACTGTTGAGCTAGTTCAGGAGGTGATTGGCTTAACACTCTGAAGAGAGAAACAGTGAAAAGATTACTTTTCATACAAGGGTTCATACTGGCACAAGTGGAGGACGTGAAGAAGGGTCCCACAACCTAGAGGAAAGGACTACAATGATAGGAGCCAGCAGGAGCTGGCTTTTCACAGGAGCATGCTGGAAATTATAGACGGAGCAAGTAGCACGGCCTTCATACTATGGAGATTGCCTAACATTTATCTAACTTCTCCTCACAAGAAAATCCATAGTGCTCCTGCTGACAGCAGACCTTTAAACCAGCATGCATTACAGGCATGTGCACTTGAAATCACCTTGGTCCTTTAATTTAAACTAAATTCATCTCAGATTCAGAAATGAATCATGTTATATATTTCACTGTCTCACAAAAACGTCCTTTTTCCCTCATCTCAGGCTACTTTCAAGTTTTCAAACACCTTTATTACCCCCAGATTTCAGCACTTTAGTTTTCCTCACCTTCTTGAAAACTATGCACACATCTATGCGGATAGCTCAGCCTCCAGGTTCACAAAGCACTTGTGGGCCCCGAGTTGGAGTTG
>VYZX01000814.1:8894-21431 GCA_013401335.1 Brachypteracias leptosomus
CCCAAGGGTTGGTACTGGGTCCAATGCTATTCAATATAGTCATCAATGACCTGAACGAAGGGATAGAGTGTACCCTCAGCAAGTTTGCTGATGATACAAAACTGGGAGGAGTGGCTGACACCCCAAAAGGCTGTGCTGCCATCCAGCGAGACCTGGGCAGGCTGGAAAGCTGGGCGGGGAGAAATTTAATGCACTTCAACAAGGGCAAGTGTAAAGTATTGCATCTGGAGAAGAACAACCCCATGTATCAGTACAGGTTGGGGGCTGATGTGTTGGAAAGCAGCTCTGTGGAAAAAGATCTAGGAGTCATGGTGGACAAGAAGATGATCATGAGCCAACAATGCGCCCTCACGGCCAAGAAGGCCAATGGCATCCTGGGCTGCACTAAGAAGAGCGTGGCCAGCAGGTCGAGGGAGCTTATCCTTCCCTTCTACTCTGCCCTGGTGAGGCCCCACCTGGAGTACTGTATCCAGTTCTGGGCACCCCAGTTCAAGAAAGACAGAGAGCTACTGGAGAGGGTCCAGCACAGAGCCACTAAGATGATAAAGGGAGTGGAGCATCTCCCTTATGAGGAAAGGCTGAGAGAGCTGGGTCTCTTTAGCCTGGAGAAAAGGAGACTGAGGAGTGATCTCATTAATGTCTATAAATATGTAAAGTGTGAGTGTCGGGATGATGGAGCCAGGCTTTTCTCAGTGACATCCAGTGACAGGACAAGGGGCAATGGGTACAAGCTGGAGCATAGGAGGTTTCGGGTAAACATTATGAAAAACTTTTTCACGGTGAGGGTGACAGAGCACTGGAACAGGCTGCCCAGGGAGGTTGTGGAGTCTCCGTCTCTGGAGACATTCAAAACCTGCCTGGACATGTTCCTGTGTGACCTGATCTAGGTGATCCTGCTCTAACAGGGGGTTGGACTAGATGATCTTTCAAGCTCCCTTCCAACCCCTAACATTCTGTGATATGGTGATTCTGTGAAATGTTGTGTCACTTCTTTCAGCCAGGGAGATGTATCCAGCACAGAATTGAGCCTTGCCCCTGCAAATCTATACCTTAAGGATAAAATAGTATGGTTATTAAATAAATGTCTGGATTTTGATTAGATTTTAATACTGAGATGGAGATGAACTATAACTTTAACTTTCTCCCCTAAAACAGAGACACTTTTTTCTTTATTTTTTTAGAGCCTCAAAAAACCTTAATTCTTAGAGAGCATGTTCTTAAAACAGCACCAAATATATTGTGGCATCCAGTCTAATAGTGAGAGCACACAAACAAAATCTTCTTTTGAAGAAGACCCAGAATGGGAAATAAAAGGGATTTCCCACCTTGCATCCCTAAAGAGTTCTAGGAAAGGCAGCACCACCATGATGAGAATTTCTCAGCATTTCAAATACACTTGGATAACTGTCTTAGTCTGAGGTTAGTTAATTTAGAATAAATACTTGTTTACATATATTTAAATATTCAATATATAACAACTTTGATCTTCTGAGAGTAAATGAAAACTTAATAATTGAGAGTCTTCTCAACATGTGATGAAAGCATAATATTGGCATATTTTTTTGCCAGGGACTTGACCTACCTGAAATAACATATCTCCAGCTTGCTAATAAGCTTGGTAGTTCTGTAGGTAGATTTAAATTGAATAGTGTGAAAATATTGCAATGTAAAGCATCCATCAGCTCAATAAATTCCTGATAACTGAGTATCTTTCAGGACTGCCTAAGACATCACTGTTCAGCAACTTGGGAGACCTTTAGGATGTTTCTACTACTGTAAAATACAGTTATGGCTACGAGCTCAAGATAAAATTGAATTTTTAGTTTGTTTATTTTTATCTTGGACTAATTTTTCAAAACTTTAGCTGGACTTGCTTAGCAATACTTAATTATATGCTATTAAATCAGGTTGTGATTTGACATTTAGGACATAGTAATGAATAAAAGATGTTTCTTACTGACAATATGAAATCATAGTTACAAGTGTCCTTTCAGGGCTGCAGAGCAGGAGGACAGATAACAAATGTCTTCTAGCAAGAAGTATGGATACTAACATAGATATCTGGTGACAATATAGGTTGTCTTATTGTGGCCTTCCAGCACTTAAAGGGGTCTACAAGAAAGATGGGGACAGGCTTTTTAGCAGGGCCTGTTGTGACAGGATGAGGAGGGATGGTTTGAAACTAAAAGAGGGAGATTTCAACTAGACAGAAGGAAGAAATTTTTGGCTCTGAGTGGTGAGGTCCAGGTTGCCAAGAGAAGCCCCATCCCTGGAACCATTGCAGGTGGTTGGACGGGGCTCTGAGCAACCTACTCTAGTTGCAGGTGTCCCGCTCACCACCGCATGGGGTTGGACTAGGTGAACTTGAGAGGTCCCTTCAACCCAAATCATTCCATCTTTCTATGATTCTGGTTTTCACGCTCCCACCAGATGACATGTGTTATTTTGCAGTATCTCTTTGCACACCATCAGAAACAAAACATGTCGTGATCAGCCTCATCATCCTACAGTAATACTGAAGGCTCCCAACTCTTATGTTGCTCTCTTACCTTCCTGGCTAATTGGCGCTGAGATAGCAAATGTATAACTTACAGTAGAACAACATGTAATTTACCCAGTACTCACAATCAGTTCGTTTTTGGTGATGTTTTCTTAATTGGAAAGAAAACATTTTATAGGTCCATTTACAATAATTATTTCTAGCAGCAGGGTAATAACAATGAATTCAAATAATTCAAGGAAAATAATGCAACTTTGTGGCTCACATACAAAAACTAGCTAATAAATACTGTGTGCTGCCTTGGTGGCTTCACACTACTGATTCCTTGCATGAGAGCATCTATGTGGACCACCCTTCATCCTCTTCCAGAGGTGATGTTTTTGGAGCAGCCATGTATCCATCTCACTGGATGGAAAATATAGAGTTGTCAAATCATTTGGATTGGAAAAGACCTTTAGACATTTAAGTCCTACTATGCAGTGGACAATCTTACAGAGAACTACAGGGGAGGAAAAGGGGACAGAAAAACAAATCTTTAGGAAAATAAGAGAAGGCTCTTTTTACTTCAGAAACTTTCCCATAGACCAACTCAAAGGAGGAACAATTTAAACCATTGTCTCCTTACTGCCAAGCTATATATTACATCATATATTGCATTTAGTTAGAGCTGTCATTTCAGATGCTGTGGGTTTCACCCAGTTTGGGGATACAAATCTTGGGCCCCTAATTCCAAGAAAGCTGGTGAGGAGTCTGGAGAACAAGTCTTGTGAGGAGCAGCTGAGGGACCTGGGGTTGTTCAGCCTGAAGAAAAGGAGGCTCAGGGGACACCTTCTCGCTCTTCACAACTCCCTGACACCACGCTTTGATTTAAACTTACACAAATATATGAAATGGTTTTTGTCAAAGATGTTTTCTACCTAGTAAGATGAAAATGGCAGCTTGTTTTAAGGCTGTTCTACTGTATTTCTAGGCTGTTATCTTTGAAAGGAGCATTTTTAATGCAGTTACCAGAAAAGGCAGCTACTTCAGCATGGCTGGGGTGGACACTGTTGAGGTAAAACAGGGTTATGGAAACATAGTTTGATTTTGAAAACAGATTTGTTTGCCATATGAGCTGTCTTTAAAATAATGACTTTATTTCATAGAATCCTAAAATCACAGGTTGGAAGGGACCTCAAGGATCATCTGGTCCAAACTGTCTTGGTAAAAGCCCGATCTAGACAAGCTGGCCCAGCACCTGTCCAGCCAAACCTTTGACATGACCAGTGTTGGGGACTCCATGACTTCCCTTGGGAGTTTTTTCTAACAGCTGATTGCCCTTATTGTGAAAATTTTTTCTTTTGTATCCAATCAGAATCTCTCCAGGAGTAACTTGTACCCATTACACTTTGTCTTTTCTATGTGACTCCTTGGAAAATGGAGTTTCCATGTTTGTGGTGGATAGGACAAAGAAGAAATTGTGGTCTTTGGATCATGAAGAAGATGATACAGATTGAGCTACTGTAACAGATTGATATAAAATTTTTTTGTTACCTTTATGATGATTTGAAAATAAGCATGGTAGTACCTTTGTCTCACGGGATATAACAACACATCTTCCTTTCAAGAAAATTTGTTCTTTCCTGTTTATATCTCCCTCCGGAGGCTCCTGTGTAGTTATTTCCCCAAAGTTACATAAACCATCTCTCTTCTAACTCCCTAAAATCCCTGTGGTGCGTTTTGTCCACTGATAATTCGCAGGAGCAGTAGAACAGTATTTATCTGTTTTGGTAGAGCTGTCAAAAGACAGAGCTTTATTTATTGATAAATTAACGTAGGAGCTGAATCTAATATCGGAAACTTCTTAAAAGGTCCAGTAGCTGATGGCTGAGATGAGCAAGACATCAATAAATAAGGCAATAGTATTGGCAATGCTATCAATTTGTTTGGTTTTCTAATATATGGTTGTTTTCTTGTGCTGCAGCCAGGGTTATGAGTCAGACTCCAGAATTAATCATTTGTATTAAATAAAATACTGCATAAATACTGCAAGATGTGTTGGAGCCCTGCTCATGCTTCTCTTCTCCCAGCTCTAATTCAGTGTGGTTG
This sequence comes from Brachypteracias leptosomus, assembly GCA_013401335.1. Lineage (NCBI taxonomy): Eukaryota > Metazoa > Chordata > Aves > Coraciiformes > Brachypteraciidae > Brachypteracias > Brachypteracias leptosomus. Next base: position 13,483 of record VYZX01000814.1, read on the forward strand.
CAATGATGCTACTGATAAACTGACCTTTACATTACTCCTTTTCCCAGATAAGAACCTAAAAATTCGATATTTTCATTAAAAACTTAATTGCCAAAACCTGGAGACCTCTTTAAGTGCTCCACTTCACTGCCCTGCTCTCTTCTTTCTTGCCCTATCTTATTTCTTGCCTGTTTTTTTTCCTTTTTATCCCAGAAATTCTTCTCCCTTGTTGCTCACTAGTAACTTTTGAAGGACTACAGGGATTTATTTACTCAGCTCAAATGCTGGGGAAATAAGGCCAATCCTTAGTTTCTTTTCAGTTAGAAAATAGCTAACTTGGGAAATGGTGAAATGGATTTACATACTGGTGTCTTCCAATACTTGTGGTTTTGCAAGACATACACACAGTGCCCTGGAGACTTCACAGCTGCCTTGGTTGTCCTGGAAAGGAAAAGCGCAGGATGGAGTGGCTTTAGTTTTATTTTGGTCTATTTTATTTAAATTTATTATTACTTTATTTTGTATAATGTATTCTCCTGTTCAGACTGATCTTCACTCTCACAGTAAAACCAGGGTATTTTCACACCCTAATGTTATCTATTCTTCCTTTTATTTTCCACACACAAATTTCTGCGTATTATGTTGGGAAGTATCTCACAAGTTTTAATTTGCTAAATACCCTGTTATTACTCTCAGCCCTCGCTATGCTTGTATCTAGAAAAGCTTTTTCAGTGTCCTTGACTGAACTTCTCAGTGAACGTTGAGTTGTGTTTCATCTTCATCAGGCATCTTCCTCACAATATCGTGCTTCCACTCAACATCCACTGACCCATTAACCTGATTGTCTTGAATTTTCTTGGGAAAAGAGAATGGGATGGAGGACTGGAAATGTTTATTGCTCTATGACATAGAAGTGGTCTCACAAATATGTGTGGCAAACGAGTCTTATCTCAGGTGGCATTATAACATACGTTGAAAATATATTTTAAAATAACTATATAAAAGATAGAGATATTCTATAGGATAATATAGTTCAATTTCTGTTTCTCCAGGGAGAATTACTAGTCCTTCTGTTGCAATCAGTGTGCTTGGAAAGATGCATCCAACCACCTAAGAGTGTTGGGGAAGGGTGTGAGGAGCAGCAAAATTATGATGTAAGAAAGCAAATGGGATCTGTGATGGAGAAGCAATGGGAAAATGGACTATGTGTTCCCAACTGGGAGAATTATGTAAGGTTTCCGCATATACAGTGACTTGTCTTGCTCACAGCCTTGGCATGAAGCTGTTCCTTGCTCACCTGTCATGTCAGTGGTCACGATATGAAAAGATTCACTATTCCCTTTTCAGCCCAGTTAAGAATGGGGAAAAGAAGAAAAAGAGAAAACAGCCGTAGGGTTTCAAGTCAGGACAATGTAGTTTTCCAGTCAGAAGCCCCATGGAGGTGAAGATGTACCTCTAGTGGTGGTGGTCTTCATAAAATGGAAGCAGTATGTCAAATGTTGATAGGCAGGAGAATGAGTCTAAGAACAGCCAAAGGAGCCCCTTTTAACTTTGGCTAATGGGAGGGAGCAAGTTGAGAAGCACTTTTTGTCACCTCTGTTGCTAAATAACAGAGCTTTCTTTAAGTCTAGGGTGTTTTATAGCCTTTCTCCTGCTCAGCACCTGTCGGTACTGTGTGTGTAGTTCATGGAGTGTGGATGTGACACACAGCCACCAAGGACCAGCTGGAAGTGACTTTTAAAGGGTTTGGAAAAGCTGTTGGCAAAGCCCTGAAACAAAATCCTCCCGGGGGCTTTGGAGGGTAAGAGCTCAAAAGTGTGGACATCTGGAAGCGAGAGGCAAAGTTGACACCAAGATGGTGTCACCATATGGTTCCCCGTGGGGCTGGCATCTGGCCACTGCTCGAGTTAGGAGAGGTGGCTGGCTGGACCTTTAAACTGATTGATCTCCTAAGGGCACACCACAGCAGTAATTAAATACTGCTAAAATGCCTCCCTGTCCTATCCAGGCTGGCTTCTGGTCTTTGGGTGCCCTGGTCTCAAAGCCCTTAAGCAGGGCATCACTATAGCTTAGATGAAGATATTTTATGATACTGCTGTTGTAAAGTAAATTATGAAATCTTCATTAGGACCTTTATGATTTAATGACTTTATTACAAACACATATTGATCGCTGATGCAGTTGCTCTACTTTCTCCAAGTACACATTCTTCACTCTATTTCTTCATAAAACACAAGCCAATATTATGATGGCTTGTGCAGGAGCTTGCAGCGAGCTTCTTCAGCTGATTGCCAAAAACTCTTGATGCTCTGGGAAGTTCCCTGGCAGGGAAGAGGCTCCCAATTAAGGAACTAATCCAAAGCCTTTTAAAATGAGCTGGCAACTTCATCCCAGTTGTTGTTAGGCATAATCTAACTCACGAAAATGTGGCTATGCCTGTCTTTGACAGCAACCTGAATCAATTGCTGAAGAAGATCCTGAACCAGAGCTGGTAGCTTTAATAATTTATAATCCCTGGTGGATTGTCAATTTACTTTTCAAACATGTGCAGGCAGTTTTAAAATCTACGACCTTCTGTGGCAATTAGTTCCATAGTTTAAGTGTCCAAAATGAGAATAAATGCTGTTTTTAATGTGGGTTGGTTTTTGGGGGTTTGTTGGTTTTGTTGGGTTTTTTTTTGGATGGGCCATCTGCTCCTCTTAAAAGATGCTTCCAAGTTCTCAGATGTGTGGTTGACTTTCTGATTTGCAGAGAGCTCAAGAGTCTGTTGGCTGAGACTATAGATGTGGCAACAAGCTATCTAACATGAAGGCAAATTATAATTTTGCTTTATTATGTTTACAGTTTCTTGGCTAGATCTCTGGAACTCAGTCCTACTTCTTCTTTGAGAAGAACCACACATCATACAAAGATGTTTGGATCTAGACTGCAGCATCATTCTGCATTATGACAAACTGTTCAGTCAATAATGTGAGGGGTTTTTAACTGATTTGTTTGCTGGTGATATAGAAAGCTGGTAACATCTTAGTCAAGCAGGTGTTGATGAACCTTCCCAAAAACCCATAGAGCTTTTCAGGTTTGCTCCGTGTGGCAGGTTACACAGGAACTACTTTTGAATAGGTGAAGGGTTTTAAAGAAAGTGAAAAAATCATGACAACAAAGGTTCTTTTAGTGTCTGTGTTTAGGTGATGACTTTACTCCAGCCCTGCTCAAGCCCTGCTCAAACTTTTTAAGTGGTGAGATGAAGAATTGAGGGGATTCAGCTGCTTGATTTTCCCCCATTGTTAAGTATCTTCTAAATTTCTTGAGTTTCAGGGCAATTGACTTGGAAATGAGATGCAGCTTTATTTTATAATAACTCTGAACAAAACCCATTTCAATCAAGCAACTGTAAACACCACCGTAAGGAGGAAAAACAAATGATTATGTACTTAAGTGGTGAACACCAGAATTGGAGTCTCTTGTGCCTTATCAATCACTTGCCTCGTGCTGCATTTAGAGTGGCCGCTTTGCTTTTCACAAGCCTGTTTATGTAAAATGCATAATCCTGAAAATGCATCAGTTGCTGAAGGAATGTAGAGAATGGTATTAATAGAAGGATTGTGCACAAAATATGCCCTTTTGAAAATTTATTGTCAAAGAGGAAAAGAAAATAAATATCCAACTTTTAATCTACTCTGTCAGACAACTTCTTTGGGGAAAAACAGCCATTAAGAGACAATTAGCAGTAAATTCAAAATTGCAGTGCTCTTCCTCTAACAAAAAGTATGTAAAGTTGCTCCAATTTCTCCAGGGAAGTTATGCTCAGAGCCAACTTCATGACTCATATGTAGTGAATAAATAATCAGGTTGTTTTGAGTCTTAAAGATAATAATCATTATAAGAGCACAACTTATTAATAGGTCTGGCTTTTTTACGTCTGAATCATAGCCTGGGAACTAAAACTGTGTCTTTGCTTTCCTTTGAGGATGCGGTCCTACAGAGCAAGCACAATATTCCTCCTGCTGAGTTTCAAATACAGACAAAGTTGAGCCACAAGGCTGTGCCAGATGGAGGAAGGAAGAATTGCATGGATTTTACAGTCAGGAATATATTTGCTTACATTTTTCTGGTGTCCCTTTGCCTTACTGTTATCTCAGAGCTTGAAAGAAACCATATTGCTGAAGTAGGTAATGCATGGGAAGTACCATGGAGGTATTATGTTGTTGGGTTGCTGGTTGGAGTTGGTGATCTTAGAGGTTTTTTCCAACCTTAATGATTCTATGAATAAGGTCTTTATGCTAACATGTTACTGTCAGCAATAAATGTTGATGATTGAATCAAAGCGTTTTATCCTAAAAATTCAAAATTATGATGCTTTTGTCAAAATGCTGAAACACTGGTTTATAATGAATGTTTTCAGTTGGGTTAAAAAAAAAAAAGCATAATCCAAAATAGGAAGAGGAGAAAGAAAATCCCTGTAGAAGACCTCCAGAGGAAATCACATGTTTTCTTGGCAAAATGATTCTCTCAAAATACTCCTGCTAGCTCTGTTCAGATTTGAAAGCGTTAAGTGGAACTGAAAAATACAGCACTGAATTGTAATTCTCTTGACTTCCTTAAATAAAAAATAAATAGGATTGCCTACCGGGGATGCCGACAAGATAATTCATGTTCGCTAACCCTCAGAGCAGGTTTACAACAATATGTAATCACAGGGGGGAAAAAAGAGCAAAAAAAATGCTCTTGGTTTTTTTTTGCCTAAGTCCTATATCATTTCTGCAGCTATGCACGTGTTTAAATGTACATCCTTGAGTGTCACCACATTTAACAGCATTAAAAATCTGGGAGGTGCCATAAGCGGGCATTGGGGTCGCTGCTTTAATTTATAGACAAGCTTACTATTGGGATGCAGTATCTAGTCATTTTGTGATCATTTTAAAGCACCACAATATTATGAATTCCTATTAAGCCTTTTGGTTTAAAAATAGTAGAACGTTCCTTATAGAAACATATTAAAATAATTTCACCTCTAAAAATATAGAGTAATGTTTCTAATAACCTGCTATTTTCTTAAACATATTTTCATATTCAATGTTGCAAACAGCACATAATGACTTTTTGATTTAATTTATGTCATCCAGGTTATTCAGCAGAGGGAAAGGATCTGCACCATTAGAGACATGCTATTTTTAAGATGACTTTTCCTTAACCCATTGCCCTTCAACAACCTAGTTCCCTTTCTGAGCTCTCCTGCCCATCAGGATCCCAGCCCTGATGTCCTCTAGCATCAGCCACTGGCTATGGGTTATCTCCTACATGCAGCAAACTCAGAATCCTGATGGCTTTTGTTTTGCTCATAGTATTGCGGTAGGTTATGAGTTAAGAGGAGTATCATGTAGCAACACTAAAACTAGATAAATTAGTACTTAAGGAAGGTTGGATGGATTGTATACTTCTGCAACACCGTGAAATAATCACTATCCCTTCTAATTTATAGACTTTTTTTTCCCCCAGAGAGCTGCACATCCTATCCAGTTTTGCTTAGGGCTTGGTAGTCTATAGGTTTACAGGAACACAGTGACCCTTTGAAGGGTGATTCATCCTTTGATGAAGCTCCTTTGCTATCTGTCCCCTCTGCAGCTGCCCAGGACGTGCAGACAGCTGGGCTGGATGGGATCCAAGACTCATGGATAGCAGCTGAATCCCACTCAGAGGCAGTGACTGTATTTCCTTTGGGACTAAAAAAAGAAAAAGCCTCTGAGTGGCTGCATATAATAAGTATTACCAGTGAGAAGCCTAACGATGAACATTTATTCTCCAGATTTTATGTTACGGACAACCAGCCATTAAGTAACATAGTTAACTGCCATGGACATGTTCAAAATTAAGGATGAAATATTTATAGGACTGGGACTGCCTATTTGTCTGTATAAATGCCTATTTAATTCTATTAGGAACTCTCCAGTATTAAAAGACCATTTTAAGATCACCCTTTTCAAGTAATGCTCATTTCAATTGACAAAAAGACATAAAAAGAACAACATTCCCTTTTGTGTCATTTAGTTTAAGAATCTGTTTGAGCCCAAAGTGTCCAGTTTGGTTTTTTTTTGGTTTGCTGGCTTGTTATGTTGAGGAATGTGCTTGGTGATACACTAAAGTTTCTCTCTGTGGCAGAGCTAGAGCATCATTTGTATACAAAAAACTTCATGGTTGTGTTTCCAAAGTCTGGAGCAAAGAACCCTGAGGCCCTTGTGCAAAGCTTTAGCTTGTCCCCTGAGTGGTGGACCACCTCGAGGAGCACTTCTGCAAGTAATTGAACTTCTCACAATCTGGAGTCCTTGCTTCCAGTGCCATCCCTTCCCCAGCCAAGGAAAATGGAGCAAAGTTTGGGGCTCTCGCTGGAAATGGGGAGCAGAAGCAATGGCTTAAGTATCCCCTCATAATACTGGGGAAAATGTTGATGCAATGAGAAATCTCTTTTCTTTGATGTCTTTGGTTTTGGTGGGTTTTTTTTGTTTAAAGAATTTTCTCCTTTTCCTGGAGCACATCAACAGTTTTACATCCTGGATATATTTTCTGTTGAAGAGCAAACCTAGTGCTATTATAGGGGAGGATGGTGGGGAAGCAGCTGAAGATGGCTGCAGAAAACCCAGTGTATGATAGAATGGTTTGGGTTGGAAGGGACCTTTAAAGGAAGGTAAGAAAGCAACGTAAGAGTTGGGAGCTTTCAGTATTACTGTAGGATGATGAGGATGATCATGATATGTATTGTTCCTGACGGTGTGCAAAGCAATACTACAAAATAATGCATGTCATCTGGTGGGAGCGTGAAAATCAGAATCACAGAAGGATGGAATGATATGGGTTGAAGGGACCTCTCAAGCTCATCTGGTCCAACCCCCCTGCAGTGAGGAGGGACATCTGCAACTAGAACAGGTTGCTCAGAGCCCCATCCAACCACCTTGAAGGGTTCCAGGGATGGGGCATCTACCATTTCTCTTGGCAACCTGGGCCAGTGTGGTGGGTTCAACTTGGCTGGGTGCCCGGTGCCCNACCTCTTTTAGTTTCAAACCGTCACCCCTGATCATGTCACAACAGGCCCTGCTAAAAAGCCTGTCCCCATCTTTCTGGACTCCTTTAAGTACTGAAAGGCTACAAGAAGGTCTGCCCGAATCCTTCTCTTCTCCAGGCTGAACAAGCCCAACTCTCTCTGCCTTTCTTCATGGTAGGTATTGTGTTCTGTGATGGAAAAAAAAAACATTCAGACTACATAGACCAAGCTGTTTAATAAACCACAAAAAGAAATCATGTCCATGTGGGTATTTAATGATATCTGACTGGGCTAATGCCTGAGTCACTCTGACACACAGATTGGCGTTGTCATCTGCAAACCATCACTCAATGAACAATATCAGCTCTGTAGCAATGCAGGGATAAGCCTAATGTTGGGAGTTTTTTCATCCACCTTTTTTAGTTGACTTTTAGCTTTTTTCTCAGCTTTGTTATAGGGTGGGAACCTTTTAGCTTTGTGTAGGTCTTAACTCTTGGGGACAGTAAACAAGTGCTGGCTACACTAGAGGTGGGAGAGGTGCTTGTGTGTCCTGTCAACTGATGATAACTAATTAATTCCTAATTCAAGTGTGAGCACAGAAAGAGAAACATTACCTGGGCTGACAACTTAGTCATAGGTGAAATGTAGTGCCCACCCATGAAAGTGGCTTTATTGTCAGAGTAGATGCATGCTGGATTTGGGTGATGGGTGCAGGACTTCTAGATCAAGCCTCTTAAGGTTTGCTTTTCTCCTCATCATCTTCCCTCAATATGTATAAGGAGTTTCATAGACCGTATGCTATTCCTATACAGTATGTATGTCTTGACAGTCATCAGTCTATCAGATCCCTGCTTTGAATTTAATTATCATCAATTTTAAGTCTTACAACAGATCTTTTCACCATCTCAAGACTTGATCCTCAGTTTCGAGGATCAGC
>VYZX01000815.1:0-19156 GCA_013401335.1 Brachypteracias leptosomus
TCCTTGTAGGATGATGTTCCCAGGCTGCTGCCTTGAGGTGTGGGACTTGGTAGTGGTCTTCACAGACCCCCCAGCAGTGTTCATGGGGAGGGGACCACAGGGGTCCCTTGTTCCCATCGGAGCAGAGCTGCCACTAGTGCCAGATTGGGATAGCCACAGCCATGTTCCCCAGAGCCCTGCTGTCCCTCAGGATGGAGACTCCCCACCTCCTGGTGACTCCTCCTAGGGCTGCAGCATCTCCAGGACCCTTGAACCTCTGTCACCACCATGGCCAGCCCCATTGGCCCAGCCCCACTGCATCCCCCAGGTGCCAGGGAGCATCCCCTGGGCCCTCTCTGGTTTCTCCACCTCATTTCTCATACAGGAGCCCAGATCTGGGGACTTACTGCAGGTGCATCCCCCATGACAGTTATTAACGGTCTTCTGGAATCTCCTGCCCAACTCCATCCCCAGAGCCAAGCCTGAGAAAATCTCAAAGGGGAGAGGTGAGGAGGACAGACTTGAAGTGCCACTGCTCATCCCATTGACTGTGGCTGAAACACTCACAGTTGGCTTTTGGAGCCTTCAGCAGCCTGTGCCAGCCCTCCCCATGCTGCCTCCTGGGAGTGAGGCCACTTCTCTGGAGGTTTTGAGGCTGGAAAGTGAAGCCAGCCTGTGTGAGGACCAGAGGTGAGATGCTCAGGGTGGGTGGTTAGTGCCTGCAGCCCCTCAGGGTTGTGGTCAGTGACCCTGGGTGTCCGTTTAACAGGCAAACTGTCCCTCCAGTGGAAGGGGAGGCAAAGCCAAGGCTTCAGCCAAGGGCTGCCTGCTGACTGTTGGCTTGAAGGAGGAACAAGGCAGAGGTACAAGGTGTTCTGGGGTGGTTGGGGGTCTTCTGGCAGCTCAGGGTGGGGTGGGAACTCCAGCACCTGATGTATTGGGAGGTTTTTCTCCTCCCTACATCCCCAGGTGGATTAGGAGAGCTCCTAGGGCTGCCTGCTTTGGAGCAGCTCCTGGGGGTCTTGTGCTGGGTGGAGCTCAGCCCTTTCAAAGCTACCACCCAGACCCAGGGCAGGGAGGGGGAACCTCATGCACTGGTGGTTTGGCAGGGGGAGCAGACAGTGCCCACACCCCCACGGAGGAGACTCGCTGCAGCACTGGGGTGAGCCCCCCACCAACCCACAGGTCCGTTGGTCTCCAGTGGCCTGGAGCATCTGCCATGTCAGCCACGGTGCTGGAGACTCCTGCCCTGGAGAGGAGCCCCGAGGATGGGCAGCACGGTGGCCGTGAGCCTGGGCAAGTCCTTGCCCAGCTGTCTGCAGCCCTGGAGAACCCGGACATCAAAGCTTTGGAGGTGAAGGATGAAGCTGTGTTGGACACGGGAGCTGGGATGAGCACAAGGCTATCCCTGGGTGCCACCAGCACGGCTCTTGCCCCTGTGCGGGAACAGGGGAGCCCCATGTGTGCCAGGATTTGGGGAGGGGGGAGGAATAGGGAAAAGCTCCTTTCTGCAGAGGGTGGGTGGCCCTGGGGCAGGGTCTGCTCCCCAGAAACAAAAGCCATGATGTTCCTCCCACGTCTTTTTCAAACTGAGAGCAAATGACCCCAAATAATTGTCTTCAGGCTTCTGCATGAAATGGCAACTGAACAATTTCCAGCCAGCTCCTCACAGAGCCATTTTCTGCCCTGGTGGCAAGGTCAGGGGTGTCCCTGGCTGCTGCTCAGGGGCTGGTGGTGCCACCAGGGGTGATGGGAGGGCAAGGTGGCAACCAGAGCCCCAGGAGGGCCAGCGGGACTCGTGGGGCCACCACAGCCAGCCACTGCAGCAACCCAGGTTGCTCCTGCTCACCAGCCAGCCAGGCTCACCTCCAAGACCTTGGGGCCATGTTAGGTGTAAAACCCTAAATCCAGGTGGTTATTGGTGGCCACCAAAGGGTCCAAGCCACAGGGGCAGGGTCACCCATGCCAGGGGCTGAGGAGAGCGGGTGCAGGGACTGGCAGGATGGGAGTGTCACTTGTCAGCACTGTCCTGTGTCCATCACAGTGGTCTGAGGATGGGCGAGGTGTCCTTGTCCACATCGAGCTGTATGAGGAGGACATGGGGAAGAACAACGAGCTCTTCCCAGAGCTGGTGGACCTCGGCTGTGTCGTGGCACTGCAGGCCTGGCTGCTAGCCCATGGTTTCCAACTCAAGGAGGAGAAGTAAGTTGTCACATTCCCTTTACAAGCCAATGTTGTGGGATCACCGTGTGAGGGGCAGCCACCAGTGAGGCCTGGGTCTGCCCCAGGGGGCTTCATTGCATGAGGGTGAAACAAGGGTGGAAATGTCCAGGAGTTGTGGCTGGACATCGTTCTGCTTTGGCTTTTATTTTGTTGAGAACCAAGGAGCTGGGTTTGTGGTAATTTTGAGAGTTGCTCAGAGTTGAAAAGAGCAGATAAACCAGAGAAGTGTGGAAAGGGAGAAGCCCAAAGAATTGTGGGACTCACAGCAGAAAGGGGAGATGGCACCTGTGGGAATGAGTAACTTGGAGCCATCCATCAGCCACAGTCAGTGGCCACCAGCCATGTCCAAGTCCAGGCAGGGAGCTGATCCAGCATGGCCAGGGCAGGAGCAGCAGGTGCCAACAGCCCCAGGCAAAGAACAAGGGTGAGAGGTCAGCTCCTGTGCCAGGGCATGGAACCCTACCCCAAGGTGCTGTAGGGCTCCGTCTCCCACCACAGCTTGACCCTGAGCTGGCCCTGTCCTGCAGCTGGTTTGTCCCACAGGGTCAACTCCCAAGTGCTCCTGTTGCAGCACCCTGATTTCCAGAGGGCATGTCCCACCACCGAGGAGCCGGGCGCTGGGGCTGCTGGCCTCTCAGTCAAGAAAAAGAAGAAAAAGAAGAAAAAGAAGAAAAAAGGATATGAGAGCATCCCACACCCTTCCAGTAGGTCCCAGGATGCGCTGGGTGAGCAAAGCTGGTGGCCACAGTCACACAAGCTGGGCTGGACTGGTGTGGGTTGGAACTCACTTGTCTCAGGAACGATGCTGGTCTAAGGCTGGATCCAGAGTACCACAGGGTGGTCCCCAGCCCTTCTGCTTCTCCTGGACATCCCTGGGGGTTGGGTGATGGCTTTTATCTCACCAGGCTTCCTCCCCCTGCAGCCCCTGGCTCCCCTCCCATATTCCCGTAATCTTCTCTCCTCCCAGGGCTGCTGCAGCCCAGCCCTGGCAGGGAGGGGAGTGTGAGTGTCAGCATCAGGCTCTTCTTGTCCCTCCCCAGCACAGCTGCGCCGGCGACCCTTGTACCAGTACATCAACTGGGACATGCTGGAGCTGATGCACCCATCAGCAGAAGAAGATGAAGTCCCATGGCTGGCACAGCCAAGCGAGGTCCCTGCAGCACCTGGGAGTGCAGCTGCTCTACAGCTGGAGGGTGAGCTCCAACAAAGCTTACCCAGGTCCTGCACTGCCCAGGGTAGTCCTGCAGACATGGGGACTTTGTCCTTGCCTGTGCAGGTTTTGTCACCTTGGCCTGTTTCTTCCACCCCTGCACCCTCTCTAGCTTCTGGAGAATAGAATAGAATCATAGAATCATTTAGGTTGGAAAGGACCTCTGGGATCATCAAAGTCCAACCTTCATCCAACATCTCCCTGACCCCTAGACCATGTCCAGAAGCACCGCATCTACTTGTTTGTTGAACCCCTCCAGGGATGGTGACTCCACCACCTCCCTGGGCAGCCTGTTCTAGTGTCTGACCACTCTTGCAGTGGAGAAGTGGCTTAGATGTCTCTGGGTCACCACTTGCAGCAGCTCTGCCCTTACGTTGTCTCTTGAAGCTCTGAGGTGGCCCAGCCAAACAGAGCAGGACTCTTTCTAGGACAGCGCTCTTCAGTTGACTCCAGTCTCCAGGTTCCAGAGTTGTCTTTGGTGGGACAAAGCCACGGCCAGGCTGAGCTGGAGCTGGCGACAGGCCTGCTCCAAGCAGAAGGTCAGGCTGGAAACCCATTCCACCCATGCTGCTGGCACCTGGCATCCTGCTGGTGTACTCAGCCTGTCCCCAGCAGGTGGCTGGGCTGTTGATACACTCCCTCCTCTTGCAGATACCTGGGCCAGCAGCACTTTGGAGAGCCCAGCCCCAGAAGGAGGTGACAGATCCATGCAGGTTGACATCGACAGGATGCTGAGACACGCGGCTCACCTGGTGCCACTGCTCTTCCCCCAGTACAAGTAGCCTTCTGCCTCCTCCAGCCTGACCCGTGGGGTGGTACCATCACCCAGCCCAAACTGCTCTGGGGGTATTGGTTTGGTTTTTGGGTTTTTTTCCTGGTTGCAGAAAATCTGATTTGCCTGAAAAAAAAGAGCAATTTTTCATTATAAAATATTTCTGCATGTCACTGGGCGTTAGGATGTATGTGGTGTCCTTCCTTCCTCACGTGTGGGGACCAGCTCTGAGCCTCGCTGCTGGAGATGACCTGGCCCAAGGGATGTGGAAGGGAAGAGCATGGGGCCACCTTTCAGTCCAGCAGAGTGTGGCCTGGTCCTCTCCTGTGAGCAACACTCACCAGCAGGTGCTTGGTTGGACTTCATGGTCTTAGAGGTCTTTTTAAGCCTTAAAGATTCTATTCCACTCCATTTGTGTTGGATGAACAGGGATTGCATGGGGGGGATCTAGGCTTCACCACGGGGATCCACCTCATCCAAAGGAGTGCTCCTCTGGCCACCAGTCCACTCTGCCTGGACAGGGCAACTGGAGGCTGTAGCCAGTCCATGAGAAGTCCGTTTCACTTCTCCACACACTTCTCCAGTCAGACTCTCAGGCATCTTGGTACATTCCTTCCTCTGCTGGGATCATCTGGAGATGTTTGGTGCTTCCTCCTTCTCCTGTAGAAGGAGCTGTGCTTTAGGATTTTCTGCCCAATACAAACATACTGACAAAGACACAAAGGAAGCTCCTCAGTTCAAGGACAGATCCAAAACCAGCATGAAATAAGCCAGAGCTGCTGTCTGAATGAAGGTGGCGACTTCCAGGCGAGCTCAGGAGACATTATCTCACCTGCTTTACATAGCATACAGACGTGAGACACTCAGAGCTGTGGCAGAGCTCTGACCTTCCTCTACCTGTAAAGGAACTTCATCCAGCTCAGAGCAGAGATTGTGCAGAGCATGGGAGCAGCCAGGCTAAGAACAGCATCATCACTTGATTCCATCAGAGGTCTCATGTGTCCAAAGTGAACATCCAAAGGTCGAGACCCAATTTACACATGGAGAAAACTGTCCCATCAATAGTGTGTGGATTTTGCTTCTTGGTTGGTGCCTTCCAGAAACTTCTAGGATGAGTCAAGGCAGAAAAATAAAGATCTTGTTAATCACAAAAGCTGACATGGTAGGTCCAAGATAGGCAAGGGGTTCTCCAAAACCAGCTACTCACAACTGGGAAACAGCAAAGAGGTGGGAAATAGACCTTCTGGTGGGACTTCCTTTCCCTTGGTGATAATGGATGACACTTGTTAGGATAGCACAGAGCTATCTCCTACTTTTTCCCCACCCGAGCTACCCAGCTGGCAACAAGAACCCAGAAGAAAGGAAGGTCTCACCAGGCACTGCACCCCAGCTACTGGGGTGGTTTCATCTTGACCAAATCAACCACAAGCACACAGCTGCATAAAGAATGCCCTCAACAAACACAACTCTTTATTTCTGTAGAAAACAAGATACTTTGGGGGAAGGACCAGCTTATGAAACAGCAGTTTGCATGTTAATAACATAAATACCCAGGGTTACGATTTAGTGGGAAATACATTTTAAAAAAAGCTTTCAAGTACATAAAATAAATGCAGTAAAATTGGGACTATCCCTTCCGCATACCTGCCTCTGAGAGAAATGATTCTCACATGGAATGAGCTTCTACTCCTCATCTGCCAAGAGATGTCTCCACTGGACACGAGCTGCAGGAGGGCACGAGGGTGGGCAGGGCCAGGGGGTTGACATCCAGTGTTTGAGATGAAGAGCAGAGCTCTCCATGAGAGCTCAGTCCCCGTTGGCTCAGCCATCAGGGGGTGTGTAGTGTGACAAGGACCTGGTGAGCACCTGGAGAGGTGGGACATACCTCCTCCCTTCCACCTGCAGGTCCCCAGCAGGTTAATGCTGCTTGATGGAAAGGCTGCAAGCCAGGGAGGTGTTGATTACAAGGAGGAGACTACAGCTCCCAGTCATGGCACTGGTGCTGCTGGGCTGTAAACACAACCGACAGAGAGCCTGTGGAAGAGCTGCTGGATGCAGGCAGCCTCGAGTAGAAGAAATAACATCTACAAGTAGGGAAGAACAGCACAAATCAGCACAAACTTCCTCAGATCTTTCTGCCAGGACAACGTCAAACGGTGTCATTACAATAAAACACAAGTTTGAATGAATTTGAAAGACGTTTGCCATGCTCAAGAAGCCAAGAGGCTGATCCTTATGTGGCAAACTTTAGCCTGTTCCTTCTACCTTTTGTCCTATAGTTCAGAGACTCATGACATCACTAAACTCTTTTATACAATTTTACAAACTGAGGAGGACGACTCGGTCTGCAAGTGAGAAGGGAAAAGGCATCTGAACAAGAGATACTCCCTGATCATGCCCTCGTGTTAAAATGGTTAAAATAAGCAACCTGTGCCCCGGGGGCTGTGTCCCACCCCTGGGCAACAGCAGATCCTGCGCTTCGCTTCAGCTACCACAAGTGCAAAGGGCAATTCAAGTTTTCCTACCAGGCTCCAAGGCAAAAATTAAACACTTAAAACTCAACAATTTCAGTCAGAACGGCTCCTATCAGAACGTGACGTACTTCACACGTTTAAAAAAAAAGCCAAGAACTCAGGTTATTAAATAAGGATCTACATATCTTAAAAACAAAGAGGTTCTTTTTACATTACAGCTCGACGTGTTAATTGTCCTGGCTTCCAACGCAGGAATGTTCATAAGTTATTTCTCTGAAGGGCCTCACAGAGGTTCTGGTTGGCGTCTGGTTCCTCTGTCATCACCTCCACAGCTTCCCACTCCCCTGACCTGCTGGATTTCTTGATGGCCTCTACCACGCTTTGCATGTACAGACCATCCTCAAAAGAGGCTGCCATGGAGACAGGCTGGTGATCCCACGTCCGGCGGTCCTCCTGTTCTTGGAAAGACTGCCTCAGGGCCTGCACCATGTACACCATCCCCTTCAGGTAGAGCAGTGGGATGTCTTGAAAGCCCTGCTCCAAAAGGCCCCTGTTGACAGTCAGAGAGTCTGTAAACAGCAGTTCTTCTTGGAGCGCCGTGTTCTTCTGCCCGTACAGGTCTGTCCCACGAGCTATGAGGCGACCAGCAGACCCCACAACCATCACTTCATGGGTGAAGGATCCGGGCATGTTGAAGTTGAGAGTCACAGTGCAGCAGATGCCCTCGCTCATCAGCATCTGGAAGAAGCAGAAGTCATCGCTGGTGACGTGGCGGATCCCGCTTATAGCTGTGTTCTGCTTCACAAAAGTCTTGAGCAGGCCGTGGACCTTCTCCGCCCTCCTGCTGGTGAGGTGGGTTAGGAGGTCGATGATGTAGGTGCCCATGGTGTGCAGGCCCCCCCCTCCCATCAGCTCGTCGCAGATCCAGTTGTACTGGTGGCTGAGCAGGCTCCCGCCGTACACGCGCACGTCGCAGATCATCACAGTGCCCACGTAGTGTTCTTCTATCAACTGCTTCATCCTCACAAAGGCGGGCAGGAAACGGAGGACGTTGCCAACGATGCTCATCAGCTTGGGGTAATACCTGGCAGCTGTGACCATCCTGAAGGCATCCACAGAGGTAGCAGCTTTCTCACAGATCACGTTCTTTCCTATTCCTGTGCACAGAAGAAAAAAGAAATATAGCACACAAGCACGAAACACACCCAGATGTCCCAAAGGTTGTCAAGAAGTGGGGGTTTGTGAGAGTCAGGCTTTCCTGCTGGGACTTCCAAGGCAAAGAGATGGGAAATAAAACTGGAACACCAAGTGTAGCAAGCACATAAAGCTGCTTTCAAGATGCTCTGGTTGCTGAGCTGACAAACTCCCACAGAGAGAGGCTCCAAATAAAGAGAGGGGCCTACGAGAAAGCTGGGGAGGGACTTTTTACAAGGGCTTCTAGTGATAGGATGAGAGGTGATGGGTTCAAACTGGAAAAGGAGAAATTTAGATTGGAAATTCTTCCCTCTGAGGGTGTTGAGAGCCTGGCCCAGGTTGTCCAGGGAAGCTGTGGATGCTCCATCCCTGGAGGTTTGGACAGGGCTTTGAGCAACCTGGTCTAGTGGGAGGTGTCCCTGCCATGGCAGGAGCTTGGAACAAGATGATCTTTGTGGTCCCTTCCAACCCAAACCATTCTATGATTCTAAATGGGACATACAAGATACTCAGTGGTCTGTGTCCAGAATAGAGGAGTTAGGAGTGATATTTTGTTCTTGTAGGTGGATTGTTTTGAAAGCATCACTAATTGGAAGGCAAAACATTTTGGTGCATACTTACAGCCTACTCATAGACTACAAAGGTGTTGGGGAGTTACTCCAAGGAGAGCTGTGCTCCCCCACTGCCCCAAGGCGTTTGTATCCCCGCTCTATCTTGCGCTCAGCCTGATGTGGGCAGCCAGTAATTAATTATTTTAGCTTTAAAGCAGAAATAAAGCAGCACAAAAGAGCCTCCCTGTGCAAGCTTCAGCCATGTTACACCACAGGTCGTGCCCAAGAACTGCAGGAATGCTGCTGCAAGGGGTGGTAGGGACCTCTCTGAAAGCTTCTCCCCAGTGAAGTGCTTCCACTGGTGTCTTACACACAAGGAGAAGCCAGATCCCACCCAGCAAGCCTGTCAGGAGCCAAGGGCCACCAAGCTGGTGACACATCACCATACCCAACGCCAGCAGCTGGAGAACACTCAGAACTTCTGTTTCTAACAGACACAAGCAACATCCAGTGAGAAAATGACAAGACTACAATTTTTAGTGGTCTTGGCCAAAGAAATCCCCTGAATCGATGGGAGTCAACAGAAGCTTTAACGAACAAAGGGTAAGGTCAAGCTCCCTGGGGGCACTTTGGCTGCCCACTGGTGGCCCCCAATGTCAGGGACCATTCTTGACACCCCTGTCCCCAGCCCTGCTGCTGAGATGAGACACACCACTCTGCCTGATACTCTGCCAGGCCAGCTGAAGCATCTAGAGATGCATCTGGTTTATCTGTCTTCTTTACATGGCACTTATCTCAAGGTGGGTTACAGTAAAACACAAGCAGTAAGGAGAAGCCAAAGGATCTTTGCAACATCCTAAGAGGATCTGCAGTTCTCCAAGTTCACAGAATATAAAAGTGACTCTTGATCCATGTACAGCTCTGCAGCTGGTGCTGCTCCCCCCTTACAGCAGCCCCACCACCCTCCAGTGTGTGTTTGGTGGCAGAGAAGCCAGCTCAGGGTACAAACCCACCAGGGAAATATTCACCCACCTCGGCTCTTTTCTGGCAGGTTATTGCTCTGAGCAGGCTCTTCAAGGAGCCTGACACACCAGAGTGTTTGGATCCTTGCAGTGGGGGACCAAGAGCAAAGAGGGCTGAGCTGAAGGAGACCACCCTGCCACCCAAAGACAGCTCACACCAGGCTGCCCTCGTCCTGCCACCCACCCTCATCCCCACATCAGCACCATGCTCCTTCTGCCAGCATAGATCCTCACCAGCTAGGAGATGAGAGCCACCACTGGGCTCTGGTGCTCCTTGGAGCCCTCTGTGAGCTGGTTCTGCTCACCAACAGAGCCCAGTTGAGAAAAGGAAGTTTCCCCTTCCCAAGTGAGTTGAATCAGCTCACAGGCAGGTCTAAGCCCATGGAAGGGGCTACAGGCATGAAAGGAAGGAGGGGAAGCTGTGAAGTTGGGTTTGCCCACCTCAGAGGCAGCAAGAAGGACAAGCAGCAGCTCCACTGCTGCATCAGGGACTTCTCTGCACACACCTCAGAGTGAACCCCATCTGCATGGGGTTCTGCAAGGAACACATCAGCTTCTGCAGAACAGTGCTCCACTGAAGTTCTCCTATTTGTGGCTGTTTAACTGGTTGTTGCAGTAAGAGAGAGGAAACAAGAGAATATGAGGTGACCATTGCCAAGAGTCCTTAAACAAACCATCTACTCCCATACCCGGGGGCAAAAGTATCTGCTCCATTCCAAGAACTTTCAAGTGGACTTTCAGCTTGGGCAGCAGAAGAAACGAGACTGTTTTCTCCTAAAGGAACCTCATGTCCCTAGTCAGATCCATACTGCCCATCAGCACCAAGACACCAGTGTCCCCTGTAGCTGCTTCACCACCCCACCACATCCCAAACTAGCCAGACCTCAAGTGTTTTACAGCCCTGGTTAATAAAATGCAAGCACAGACAACTCGCTGCTTTCTCCTGCTGCCTGGTGGATGCTGCTCAGGGCCACCACAGCAGCTGAGGAGGGACACAAGCCCCAGCAGTCACCAGGACCCCCTAGCCCACTCCTTCCTCCTGGTAGGGAGGGTGCCAGTGTGGGCAAGACAAAGGAGAAGGGACCCCGCAGCCTGGTGGGGCCTTAGGAAGAAAGAAAAGATGGGAGAAGTGCACCTCAAAGCTTGAAGAGATGTCTCTCTCCACAACCAATGTGCACGTGAGCTGGGCCTCCTCTGCTGGCTGTGTACCAACAGGACACCAAGACCACACGTGGCCAGGCACTCCATCAAGGAGATCCTTCGTGTCCTGGGGGGCCTGCTGAGCAGCCTGGAACAGGAGGTAGCCCACCAGGGCTCCTGACAGGCAGAGGTCAGGAGTGTCCCTGCAGCGCAGGCAGGAAGGGACTGCCCGGGCAGCACGAGGAGCTGTCTGGACTGGACCAGTATGCTCACCATGACATCCACCACTCCACCCCTCTGGTTGTTTCTTTGCCTGGCTACAAGAGCCACCGCTGCCCACCCAACACCTTCCATGACCAGCTCAAGCCACCAGCTTTGCCTCTCTCTGCACGAGTTATGATGTTGGCTCAAGCTTCTAAATCTATCCCATGTCCCTTGAATGGAAGCCCCTGTTCTTTGCTCCCCTGAAGAACAGCAGATACCTGAGGTTGCACCTAGGAAGATGTACAACTGGCCACTGTTGAAAGTGCACCAGGCCATGTCTTTGTCCACCATAAAAAGCTGGGAGTGTCTGAGAAGCCTTCCTAAATAACCAGCTGAGGTAGACATACCTGCTTTGGGAGCCTCCCAATGAATGAACGCTCACTCCACACCACACTCCCTCATCTCAGCTCATTTGAAAAGACCTCCAGGACCTGGGAAGCGTGATATGCAAACAAGCACCCACAGAAAGCTTGTGCAGACCAGGAAACCTGAATGTGTCACAACACAGAGCAGGGATGGAGCCCTTTCTGGCTCCTTCCTTCAGCATTAACATATACGTGCTGTAACTTGTAGGGACTCCACAAAATAAGGGGGTCAAACAATCTGGTGGTGATCTCTTCTCCCAAGTAACTAATGACAGGACAAGAGGCAATGGCCTCAAGTTGCACCAGGGGAGGTTTAGATTGGACATTAGGAAGAAGTTCTTCACTGAAAGAGTGGTCAGGCTCTGAAACAGGCTGACCAGGGAGGTGGTGGAGTCACCATCCCTGGAGAGGTTCAACAAACGAGTAGATGTGGTGCTCCAAGATGTGGTCTAGGGGTCAGGGAGATGTTGGACAAAGGTTGGACTTAGAATCANTTGCAAGGATGTCTCAAATGATGTAGCCACTGGTATAAACCAAGAGAGACAAATAAAAGGCTCCTCTGCAGCCACTCCACAGACCATCCATTTGATGGCTGGGCTCAGAATGTGCAGTAGCACTGAGCACCCTGAAGAAATTTTCCTCTGAGGATTCCTCATGTTCTGCCTCCCTGAGCAAACATCCCATATTCTGCATTCCTCTCCAGCCGGTAGCTCTGCTCAGTGCTCACCTCATGCAAAGGTGGATGTGTTTAAGCTCTGGGACAAGAACCACAACACAGGCCTTTGAGGAAGTTAATTCCCTTCCTCTGAGATCAAAAGCAGCACAAATTTTAGGATGGCTTCTTGCTTTGCCTGTTGCAGAGATAAACCAGCAGATTACCCTGATTTTAATTGGAATTATCCTCTGGGCTTTGATCTGCTCTGTCTGGTTCATGAACTCAAACCAGTGCTCCTGCTCTGCCCTCCTCACGCCAGGGTTGTACCTGGGCTGGTTTAGGGATGTCTGCCAGCAGCCAGCAAACTGCCCTGCCTGGAAAAGCTGCAGGAAAAACTCTCCTCACTGCCAGAAATAAAAATATAAGTACATTTTCAAAGAAAAGAAAGTACATAAATAAGCACTGAAAGTGTAAGCACTTTAAAACAACTCCCTCCACAACAAAGATCATTTCCCTGCATCACCTGATCTGATCTTTCCTAAAGCCCAGTAAACACCAATCTATTATATACAATTCACAGCCACTAATTCTCCAATTGGAAACTAAAACTAACCTACCTTTTACTACATCATCCATTTACATCTCAAGCTTTTCCAGCTTTCCACTTACCCCTACCAAGCATACCTATCACCTCTATGCTTCCACACCAGTTTATCCCAGTTTCCTCCTCTGGGCAATGCCACTTTAGGCATTCCCAGCCTTCCCAGGAAGAATCTCGATCCATTTTAGTTAATAACTCACCAGAGAAGGTTCAATCCTCTCCACTTGACCAAGAGTCATGAGAACCACTGAGACACTTTGCACCCAACAAGTGTTTAAAAGAACTTGTAGCATGTTTAAAGAGATCGATTCTAACTCACAGTTCAAACATTCCAAGATCAGAAGACCTTAAATTCAAAGGGCAGCACTCTGTCAAGGTAATCAAACAAATTTAACAATGGCAAAATAAGAGGAGAAAGAAGCAGCCTGAAATCTCTCCCTGCATATCTAAGTGGCAAATGAGTTGTTTGCTTCCAGAACACAACTGTAGAGCAAAGAGGCCAAGAACAACAAACCATCCCAGCTCACAGAGTTTGAGATAGGACCAGTCCTCAAATTAACTCATGTGGATCTCCTGTGAATGAATATCACACTTGTTATTTAGAGGATTACAGGCAAACCCACACCCACAGAGGACATTAACACTACAAAGTTCCAGGCAGAAGTGTCAGGATGCTTGAGGTTCCCACCTCCCTGCCCAACCAGTCCGGGCTGTCATCTCTTCTCTCCCAGACACCTTCACCCAGCCCTTCCTGCTGAATTCTTCCTGCTGTCCCCAGCATCTCCTCCCTCAGCATCTGCCCCCCTGCGTCAGGTGGAAGGATTCATAGAATCATAGAATGTTTCAAGCTGGAAGGGACCTCTAGCGGTCATCTGGTCCAACTTCCTTACACAAGTAGGGACATCTCTACCTAGGTCAGGCTGCTCAGAGCCCCATCCAGCCTGACCTTCAATGACTCCAGGGATGGGGCCTCCACCACCTCTCCTCCAGCCAGTCTGCACCCAGGACATGGATGTCTGAAGAGAGCTCCAGCTGGTGGCCAGGGTCACAGCATGCTGGGTGAGAACAGCATCTACAGAGAATTTTGGTTCTAACTCACAAGATTCTACTGGGTGCATGCAAATGGGTTTTTTCAACCTTCCAGAATTGGTTTTATTTGTGGGGAAAACAGAGCTGAGCAACCCTG
The DNA here is from genome assembly GCA_013401335.1 of Brachypteracias leptosomus. Taxonomy (NCBI): domain Eukaryota; kingdom Metazoa; phylum Chordata; class Aves; order Coraciiformes; family Brachypteraciidae; genus Brachypteracias; species Brachypteracias leptosomus. The sequence goes on from VYZX01000815.1 coordinate 13,637, forward strand.
GGCAAATCTCAGCTTCTTACTGGAGAACGTGGGAAGATTTAAAATGAATTAAGCAACTTAAGTTGTTTGGGGTTTGGATTTTTAAATGAGTATAAAAACATTTTCCCCCTCATCAGGGAATGATAGAATGGGTTGGGTGGGAAGGGACCTCCAAAGGTCATCTAGTCCAACCCCCCTACAAGAAGCAGGGACATCTCTAACTAGGGCAGGTTGCTCAGAGCCCCATCAAGCCTGACCTTGAATGTCTCCAGGGATGGGGCCTCCACCATCTCTCTGGGCAACCTGTTCCAGTGATCAACCACCCTCATATTAAAGAACTTTTTCCTAATGTCCAACCTAAATCTACCCTTTATCTAGCTTAAAACCATCACCCCTTGTCCTGTCATTACAAACCCTTGAGAACAGATCCTCCCCCGCTTCCTATAGGCCCCTTTCAGGTATTGGAAGGTTGCTATAAGGTCCCCTCAGAGCCTTCTCTTCTCCAGGCTGAACAGGCCCAACTTTCTCAGCCTGTCTTCATCATCATCATCATCTCTGAAACACCTCATTTTTATTAAATCTTCCCACCTTAAGTTCAGTTTCAAGACACATTTCAGCCCAATCGATTCAAGACTCGCAAAGCTCGAAGCAATTACAGTGTTTTTACCAACAGCTCTAGGTAACCAGATGGTGCCACCAAAGCCACACAAAACCTTCAGCACCTTCACGGTGCTGCCATCAGAACTGTGTTGCCTCACTCTGCAACCTGCCAACAAGCGAGCTATGGGTTTTTGGTCCAACTCCAAAGAAAAAAGGTACCTAGAGCCTTCACAGCAATGGGCCGAGTCAGGGGTGGAGGGATATTGATGCAAACCAAATCCACGTCCTGGTGCAGCAAGACGTCGTCAGTCCGGCTAGTGTAGAAGGAGATGGCCAGCTCCTCTGCCAGCTGCTTGGCTTCCTCCTCAGTCTTGCCCCAAAGAGCTTCAATGGAGAAGCCTTCTGCTCTCAGCAAGGGCACCAGTACCCGGGCGGTGCTGCCAGTTCCAAACACGCCCACTCCAGGAAGCATTTTCATTCTGCATTCAGCCAAGCAGCAGGGTCTACACGTGGGCCTTTGATAAAATGTTGGGCTCCTCAGCTTTCCATTCCATCCACAGGTCCTGAAATGTAAAAAAAGTACAAGTTTGTATCATATTTTGACATCAAACATCTAGCCTGGAGGCCAACTTCTATCCTTCACGTGGCAGTCAACATTCGAAAGGATTCTAGTGAAAAAAACCCCTCAAAACTTGTGAACTGTAGAGAAATAATATTAAGGGACAAGTCTAACACTCATAGAATGGTTTGGGTTGGAAGGGACCTTCAAGATCATCTAGTTCCAACCCCCCTGCCATGGCAGGGACACCTCCCACTAGACCAGGTTGCTCAAAGCCCCATCCAACCTGGCCTTGAACACCTCCAGGGATGGAGCATCCACAGCTTACCTGGGCAACCTGCTCCACTCCTACTGCTGGCCAATGGTAAGAAAGCAGCTTGAGAGTCCCCAGCATCTCCTGAGCTTTAAAACTCAGGACATAGATATGGAAAGAGCCCGGAGTGTGCTGGGACAAACCGGAGATGGGAGGGACAGGAAGTGTCAAGAGGACAGGACACAGAGTCTCTTGCACTGGCAGTTGTGATAAGTCTCTAAATGATATAAAAGTTTGTGACATGAGGTAATATCTTTTATTAGACAACTGAGATAGTTGGGAATAACAGGCGAGCTTGGGGGCACATAAATCTTTCTCCCAAATTAAATACACAAGCTGAAAACAACTACTTGGAGCTTAACAATTTTATGGGAAATAGTCCAGCCCCTCCAGAGAACATCTAGAAAACGTGTCCTGTGGGGGAGGCCTGGATTCCCTGCACCCCTTCAGCCTGGGGAGGATCCAAGGAGAGACAATGTCAGTGTTTAACTACATTAGAAAACTGCTTTGGGGAAGGAAAAGGGCCCTTCTCTTCATCCACTGTGGGGAGTTAAAAGTTATACTTAACTTGGGACAGTTAAAAATATCCCCTTCTGCCCACGCCATTTAATCCTTGTACAGAATTGTGACATTCCCTACACACAAATTTTTGGTTCAGGCACACTTGTGTTCTTTTAAGTATTTCCTGGTAAATTAATCCCTCCAGATCCCAACTTGGCAGCTGCTCTGAGAACTGCTTCTGGCTGAGCTGCCTCAAGCACTAACTCTGAGGAGAGCTGGCAGAAGCCTCTTCAATCCACGACACCACAGCAACCTCCCATCTGGGTTTTGTGCTGTGCCTCTTTGAATTCTGATCACCTACACCCACTTCTGAATGCCCTTGTTTGCGTTCAGAAAGTTTTCTTGCTTTTATAAACGTGAAAGATTCCGTTTTCTTTAGAAGCTGATCATGAAAAAGCAAAACCAATGTTTTAAAGAGAATCGGCACCAGCACCAGATCAACACCTTGGGGGAACAAATCATGATTTCGGAGACAGTTGCTCATCTTCCCATCCTAAAATACTCAAATTACAAGGAGTGAAAGCAAACCCTGACACAGCACCAGGAAGCATCAGCTGCCTCCAGATGCTAGAAACCACCTTATGAAATATTACTGAATACACACCTCTGCATTTGGCAGTTTACAGGCTGGAAGAAGAAAAAATGCCTGCAGTAAAAAGAGAAAAGAGCAGTGTCTAAACAAGATGGAACAGAGAGTGACAAGGGCCCAGCCCTCACCTCACTACAACCTCCTTTCAGGGAGCTGTAGAGAGCAATGTTTGCATCGTTTCAGGGCCCAGCAGAGCTTGAGTCCCCCCACAAACCCCAGCCAGAAATCAGGCTCTGCAGAGAGTAGCACTGACCAGCGGACACGCTGCTCTTCCCTCACCTGAGAGCCACCTCACTCCCTCTCCAGCCTTTGGCCAAGTGGAAAGTCCTGTTTTGTCAGGAGAGTCACAATGGGGTGGATGTGGATGTTGAAGAGCAGTGAAAACACAGTCCTTGCACAAGGCAAGTCTCAGAATGTCCGTGGTGCAGGCAGAAATAGAGTAACCACGGAAAGAGCTGCAACAGGAGGTTCAAGGAGGGCTTTTGAAGAGGCCTCACAGACACACTCAAGTGCTGGTTGATGAGATGTTCCAGCCCAGGCCACCCTGGGGAAGCAACCTAAAAACCCACCCTAGCAGAACGAGGCCACAGCTGTAATTAACAGTCTATGAAAAACAGAAAGCCCCAAAGAACAGCACTTGTGGCACCAGAGTCCCCAGAGCCCTGTGCTCTGGAGCTCCACGTGTGTTTCTGGTAACTCTCCTCCAAGGGGAAAAGAAAAAGCAGAGCTGGAAATGATGCAAAGGTGAGCAGAAGCCTTCAATATCTGCTACATAAGTATGACCTAAGCAAGCAAAGATTCCTCAGGCTGGAAAAGAAGTGGCTGAGAGGGGTGACACAGAAAGTACTGAAGTCACAAGTGGCTCAGGGTGGAGAAAGACACATTTTTCACTGTCTCTCCCAATGCAAGAACAAACCAAACAGCTGGGTGGAGGCTCCTTGCACCAAACTCTGGTGAAAACCAGATGGAAGAAGGTGTATCACACAGCAGGAGACACAAACCAATCTCCTTTTTAGAAAAACAAAATAATCAATGCTGGCAATATCACTTTGAACTTAAATTTTCAAACAGAAGCACTTTAAAGCTCTCTGATCTTGTCACTGGCTGCCATCCCTTTTTGTGGCCATGAAATGTTTCCTTTCCTGTTAGATTTCACAGCAAATTAAGTCCCAGCCTATAATCACAGAAAGGAGCTGTCGGATTCCACTATCTGAAGAGGGCTACAAGAAAGCTGGGGAGGGACTTTTTACAAGGGCTTCTAGTGATAGGATGAGGAGTAATGTGTACAAACGGGAAGAGGGTAGATGTAGATTGGAAATTAGGAGGAAATTCTTCCCTGTGAGGGTGGTGAGACCCTGTCCCAGGTTGCCCAGGGAAGCTGTGGATGCTCCATCACTGGAGGTGTTCAAAGCCAGGTTGGACGGAGCTTTGAGCAACCTGGTCTAGTGGGAGGTGTCCCTGCCATGGCAGGGGGGTTGGAACTAGATGGTCTTTGGAGTCTCTCCCAACCCAACCCAGTCTATGGTTCTATGACTCTGGCAACAAAAATTTCTGCAACCCAATGTAACGAAAAATCTGATGATTCCTACAGGACCCAATTCAATTCCACACTGTAGCAGTCAGGGAGTTCAGAAGGCAGAAGTCTCAAAATTAACCAGAACAGTCAAGGGCTACAGTGCCCAGGAACTGCTGTGGAACATTACAGGTGGCCAAAGGTCGTAAAAGAATAACAGTTTGTGTCCAGAAAGACACTGGTGAGGGTAATGCTGGTGTGGCAGAAGGAGAAAGCCATTCATGCTTCTCCAGCCCATCCTAAACAGTTCCGTTTTGGTCTCAAGGAAGGTGCGGCATGTGGTGGAGAAGCACACAAACAATAGAGGCACTGCTCTCATCCAGCTGATCATTGCTGTTGAGTTTGCAAAGAAAGCAAAAACGAGCAACAAGGGCTGTGGAAGGAATAAAGTGGTTACTGGTTGTGACATCCTCATGGATCTTACGAGGAATCTGTGAAAAAACCTACAGAGGAACTCCTCAGATTTCCACTCCACAGCAGAGGTCTGACACCTGTGACATTGATGCACTGCAGAGATCTTCTGTGTAACAGATGCTGCCTCAGAGCTTCCAGTTCTGCGAGGACCCAGCAGAGGTGGGTGGAGATTGTGAACATGGCTCTGGAAGCCAGCAAGGTCTCTGCAGGGATAGAGCTGGGGGGACTTCACTCGAGCATCCTGAGAAGGTGGAGGTCATCTCATACGTGTCCTGTCAGACTTCATTCAGCGTTCTGGCACACCCACACCTGGAGCTCTGTGTGTAACGGTTCCCGGGTTGATGTCCAAGAGACTTTACTAAACATGCTTCTACTTCGGGGCGAACAGGTCGTGCAATAACCCCCGAGTCCAAAGCCTGGAGCAGCTCCCACCACTCCTCCCACCACGGCCAGCACAGTGACCTGTCCTTCCTGCTCGGGATGTGCAAGAGCCACAGCCCAGCAGTGGCACATCGGCCGGTTCCTGGCTCACCGTCTCCCGCAGGTACCGCCCGAGGGCAAAGGCTGGAAAACCGCGGGAACCGAACCGGGCCTCAGGCCATCACGGCGCGGCAGAGCCCGGGGCAGGGCCCCGGCATGGCCCTCGGTGCTCTAGGCCGAGCGGGGCTTGGGCAGCTGCTCTTGTGGGGGTTGCTCACGGGGCTGGACCGGACAGGCCCCTCACCCCACCGGGGCTGGACTGGGCGGGCCCTCACCTCACTGGGGCTGGACCGGGCGGGCCCTCACCTCACGGGGCTGGCCCTCATCCCACTGGGGATAGACGGGGCAGGCCCTCACCTCATCGGACCGCGCTGGCCTCCACTTCAGCGTACCGGGCAGGCCCTCACTTCACCGCATCCCACCCGACCCCAGGGCACCGAGACTCTCCGGGC
>VYZX01000815.1:19464-38754 GCA_013401335.1 Brachypteracias leptosomus
GCGGCGCGTGGCGACGCCCTGCCCGGGCCGCGCAGGCGCGGGCGCGGCGGCCCCGCCCCTTGGCCGGGCAGCGGCTCCCAAGATGGCGGCGGCCAGGGCGACTTCGCCCGCGCCGTGAGGGACGGCCTATCCCGCGTCCGGGCGGGGACAGGAGGGTGGGGCTTCGACCGACGGACAGCACCGACAGCCAATAGGAGATCGGAGCGGAGTACGTCATTCCCTTGATGAGCTCCCCGCTCCTCTCTCAGGAGGGATGCCGCGGGCCTTCCCGCGTCGTAGGGCTCACCGGTAGAAACCGTCTCCCTCTACTGGGAGCCCCGCCCGGGCCCAGCGCTCCAGGGGCGGTGCCACCAGTGCAAGGACCTCCCCTCACACATCTGGCACAGCCCAGGGCTCCACCGCCCTTCTTGGCAGCTCATGTCCACCTTGGTGTCCACCAAGCCCAGCCAGAGCCCCTCTGCTGATGGCTTCACAGAGATCATAGAATCATTATGGTTGGAAAGGACCTCTAGGATCATCAAGTCCAACCTCCATCCCAACATCTCCCTGACCACTAGACCATAGCCTCAGGTGCTACATCTGCTTGTTTTTTAAACCTCTCCAGGGATGGTGACTCCACCACCTCCCTGGGCAGCCTGGTCCAGTGCCTGACCACTCAGTAAAGAATTTCTTCCTAATGTCCAATCTAAACCTCCCCAGTACAACTTGAGGCCATTTCCTCTCGTCCTATCATTAGTAATTTGGAAGAAGAGCCCAACACCAGCCTCACCACAACCTCCTTTTAGGTAGTTGAAGAGAGCAACGAGGTCTCCTCTCAGCCTCCTCTTCTCCAAGCTAAACAACCCCAGTTCCCTCATGTGCTCCTCATAAGACATGTTCTCCAGACCTGTCACCGGCTTCGTTGCCCTTCTCTGCACCCGCTCCAGCCCCTCAATGTCCTTCTTATCCTGTGGTGCCCAAAACTGGACCCAGTGCTCAAGGTGTGGTCTCACCAGTGCTGAGTACAGGGACATGGTCACTCCCTACCCCTGCTGGACACACCATTTCTGATACAGGCCAGGATGCTGGTGGCCTCTTAACCACCTGGGCACACACTGGCTCCTGTTCAGCTGGTGTCCACCAGCACCCTCATACACTTGACCTCAGCCCATCGCTCCAGCCTGGCCAGATCCCTCTGCAATGTGCCCGGCCCAGCTCAGTGAGGGCTCTGGGAGGGGTGTCCTGGGACTGGGATTTCACATCTATGTGCCTCCAACCCCTACCAGCTCCTCCATCTGCCCTGGGAACTTGTGCTGGGGGATTTCCTGGGAATAGTCTCAGCTCAAGGGATCCATGTCTCACTGTGAGACTCTGCTGCTCAAGGAATTCCTTGTTATGGGCAGGCTGAGGGCAAGATTCTGCGCTTTCAGGGTCCCTGGGGAGGGCAGAGCAGCACGACACCCCAAGAAGAGCCTCTTGCTCCATCAGAGGACAGCCTTTCTCGCCTTGCTCCTCTTCCCCCACCAGCATTGCACAGGAGGCTCCTCTCCTGCTCCCAGCAAGCTGCACAGTGCTGCAGAAGTCAGGAGAGGCAAACCACAGTGGTAGAACATCAGATGAGTTCTCCTGAGCACCTTTTGTACTTCCCTGGTTTACTGCAGGAGAGCAGGGAGCTGCTGAGAAGCTCTGCACTCTCTCTTGCTTTCTATGATGCGTGGTGACAACACAGGTCTCCCCGTGTGATCCCTGCTCTCCTTTCTCCTATGCAGAGAGCCTCAGGAAATGCTGCTGGGGAGCTGGAAGGGGCTCTGGTAGGAGAGGAGCTCTGTAGAGTCAGCAGGAGGCAAGACATTAACCTTCAGTTCCCTCTGCACTACGCTTGGGAAGGGTGGGGTGGCCCTGCCTGCTGGAGAAGGTCTTGCTGAGCCCTGGGGAGATGCCTGCAGGTCCATGAGGGAGGAGGAAGTTGTGCATGGAAAGTCTCATGGTTGTGCTTTCACTGACTTGTTCTTAGCTCTGTTAACCTTCCTGTTTCCCCCCCTCTACTAATTGGAATGTAGAAAATTATCCTAATTGAGCTGAGAATCCAACTTGCTAAGAGCAACCTGGGTAAGGCTTGTGCTTATCTACAGAACTGATGGAACAGTGCTAGGGACTTTGGAAGATGACCACAGGCATTGCCCCATTCCAGGATCCTTGGTACCAACATCTCTGAGGTGGGAGGAGAGGGTGGACGAGTTCCCCTTCTGCCTAATCAGCTTCATCAGTGCTAGCAAACATGAGAACTTGAAGAGAGGTGAAAGGGAAGGAAGCAGCAAGTGCATGTTGTTGCTCAGTCAAGAGGCAAAAGAAGAGGAAGGCTTGAGTGTGGAGAGGAACTGAATGTCAGAACGAACATGGGAAGAGATGAAGAGGTCCAGAGGAGAAAGCAAGAAGGACACAGAGCCCCTCACTTGTCATTCTTCTGGGTCTTGTACCACAAGGATTTCATTTTATGACCCTTCCATTAGCAAATACACTGCTGATGTTGCTGTTTCTCCATGGGGGATGGTTCACAGATGAGACCTCAGCTAAGCTTCATCCAGGAGATTCCACTGGCTATTGGAGAAAAGCTCCAGCAAAGACCATTCCCTCCAGGAGATGCACATGGCTGGGCTGTGTGTGTTTGGTGTAGCCAAAGCCAAGTGTCCAGGACTCTGCCCTCTCCCTGGCAGATGCCCATGGGGCTTTGGGAGCACACCCACCATGTGGAGAGCTGTAGGAGCACCATCATGTGGAGAGCTGTAGGAGCACCTCAAGGGCACACCAGCGTTCCCAAATTCTCAGCCTCACTTGCTTTCTCCAGCTCTCCTTCAGCCTTTGACCCAGGAGCATCCCTGTGGGACAGGCTCTGCAGTTGTCCTTTTCTGCTCCCTATGCTGTGCTGCTGGGACCATGGTCATTGGTGATAGAAGGTGGTCCCAGTAGGATACTGCTCCCCAGGCTCTGTTTTGGGGAGGACTTGGGTGGTGGGCCCCCATCTCCCATGCTCAGTTTGGGCTCCATTATTTCAGGAAACAGGGATGGGAGGAAGGGGGCAGAGAAAAGGGTCCGTTCCCCGGTGTCAACCAAAAAAGACCTGGGTGGCACAGGGATCATCCAGTGCTGTAAGAAACTGGGGGAGCTCTTTCCCCTGCACCTATTTGTGCCGGTGACAAGGAGCCACTGGGCTGTGGCCATCAGGGCTGATGACGTGGCTGAGATGAAACCACAGGAGGAATCATCCAGCAAAGAGAGGAGATAAGATGAGTCTGAAGCAAGAGCAGGGGAAGGGAGGGGGAGCCCGTGCCCGCAGAGGGAACTGCTGAGCTCTGGGCAGGGCTGCAGCCTCTCCCAGCTGAGCTGGGACCCCTGTGCTGCAGGGAGAAACAAGACCTTCCAGCTCATCCCACCGCGTGCCCAGACTGCTGGGAAGCCAGTATGGAGGTCCACCTGACCTGCAGCTTTCTGCCCCTGCTGTTCCTCGTCTGGCTGCCCACCGGTGAGTCCTCCCATGCCTTCAACTCTTCTCCAAGCTCTTCCACCTTTGCCTGTTCCTTCAGGAGGCTTGGGTGGCTGCTGCTGCTGCTGCTGCTGTTTTCCTCTCCTCTTGCAGCATTGAACCTCCACTTCACCAGCACCTCATCATGTGCCTTGCAGCGTCCCCCCCCTGCAATTACCTGTCCCCAGGCTGTGGGTTCTGCCCACAGGGACCCAACTTCAGGCTCTGGGGCTTTGAAGCAGCATCAGCTGCTGAAGGAAAGGACAGTTACATCACTGTGTCTTTCATGGGTGACATGTGACAGCAGGATATCACCCCTGCAAGGACTTGATTTCACAGAAGTGTGGGCAGCAGGTTGAGGGAGGGGATTCTCCCCCTCTACTCCACTCTGGTGAGACCCTGCCTGGAACACTGCGTCCAGCTCTGGAGCCCCCAGCACAAGGACATGGATCTGTTGGAGAGGGGCCAGAGAAGGGCTATGAAGATTATCTGAGGGCTGGAACACCTCTCCTATGAAGACAGGCTGAGAGAGTTGGGCTTGTTCAGCCTGGTGAAGAGAAGGCTCCAGGGAGACCTTAGAGTGGCCTTCCAGTATCTGCAGGGGGCCTACAAGAAAACTGGGGAGGGACTTTTTACAAGGGCTTAGAGTGACAGGACGAGGGGTGATGGCTTCAAACTGGAAGAGGGGAGATTTAGATTGGAAATTAGGAGGAAATTCTTCACTGTGAGGGTGATGAGACCCTGGCCCAGGTTGCCCAGGGAAGCTGTGGATGCTCCATCCCTGGAGGTGTTCAAGGCCAGGTTGGATGGGGCCTTGAGCAACCTGGTGTAGTGGGAGGTGTTCCTGCCATGGCAGGGGGGTTGGAACTAGATGATCTTTGTGGTCCCTTCCAACCCAAACCATTCCATGACTCTGTGATTTGATATTTTTGTTTCCTCCAGGGACAGTCAGCCAGCCAGAAGAGCCAGACTTCACCGTGGAGTGCAAGGTCAAGATTTGGTTGGAGAATTTAATGGTACATGTGAAGTGGTACAAATGTGCAGATCTGAGGGTGAGGAACCAAATCAACACCACAGGTCTGGGAGAAAACACTACCCATGTCACCAGTTCTGCTGTGTGTGCAGCCAGCACAGGGGTCTGCGAGTGTGTGGTGTTGCTCACCAGGACAAACCTGACAGACACTGGAAATGGCACCAAAGCGATGGTCCTCAGTAAGTGGCACCACTTCTGTTTCCATGGGGATGGTGAGTGGGCAGAGAAGGATGCTACGACCAACATACCCCTGGTTCCCCTGTGCACCATTCCCCACCAAGCATCCTGGGCACTGGAGGGGCTGACCCAGTCAGCTACTGGGTCAGTAGATCCATCCCACCACAGCACTTCTTGGCCATTGGGTCCTTGAAATAGGATCTACCACATCCTCCAGCCAAATGGTGAGGTGGCTGGAGCTGTGGTGGTAGGAGAGGACTGCCAGGCTGTGGGGTTCAGGGTGTCCTCTGCCTCTGGGCAGTGTCTCACTTGTGTTTGTCTTCCAGGCTGTGGCCCTGAGGCTCCTCAGAAGAAGATCTGGACAGGTGAGTCCCCACGCCCTGTGGCTGCAAGGGTTGGGGGTTGGAGGTTGGAGGGGTCCTCAGGGAGAAAGGAGCAGCATGGGGGGAAACACATCCTGATGTTTTCCCATGAGTGGGTGGGGAACTAGGGTAGGCACCAGCAGGTCAGAGGCTGAGATGCTGACAAGGGGCTCTGATGCTCCAACCACCCCCCTGGCTAAGTTCAGATGAGTTTTTGGAGACCATTCCCAGCAGGATTTTGTCGTCATTCCCGGGCTGGGGGTGGTTTGTGGTCTAGGAGCCCAAGCTTTGAAAAGAACCACCCCCTCCCTTCCTCCCTCTGAAAGAGGCAATGGCAGCACATGTCCCCCACGGTGGGCTGGTGTCTCAGGAGCACCTCTGTGATGGTTGTGTCTGCAGAACTCACCTTCCTCCTGTGTATCCTCTCCGGCTTGGCCATTGGGACACTCCTCTACATGCCGGTGATCTGCATTCTGCTCTGGCACCTGCAAGGTCCTTCTGCAAGGACCAGAAAAGGTAAAGGTGAGCCCATGCCGAGCTTCCATCTCCCACGGGAGCTGAGTGGCATCTCCTGGCTGGTCTGGACAAGACCAGGCTTGGGAGGTGTCCATCTTTGATCCATCTTTGATATCCTACTGCTCCCTTGGTGTCCCCTGCACGAGTCTGTCCTCCTGGACAAGCTGTCCCAGGGTGGGAAGAAGGTTAACCCCCTCCCTTCCCTCTGACCAGTTGAGAGCCCAGTGACACACCAGCTGTGGTGCAGGTGAAGCAGGTCTTGCACATCACCACATTTCCAGATCCGTCCAGCTCAGAGCTCTTGTCCAGCTCCTCCACGGGCTGCCAACCCCTCCTGCTCTTCAGCTGCAGAGCCCCATCCTCTCCTCCAACCACAGCAAGACCAATGCAGATGTTGTCTTCATTTAAAATAATGATCATTGTCATTAATTACTGTTTAAATGACATTTCCTTCTCCAGGGAAGGTCACGAGCAGACAGGTGGTGGAGGGGAGCCAGCTGAGCACGGTAAGCCAGGGAGGGCTTCCTACATGTCCTTTCCTTCTCCCCATGAAAAAAAGCACTGGCTGTTACATCCCCATTTACAGGATTTCAGAGTAAAATCAGCTTTGCCTCTGGAAAACATTCCAGAAAACATCCTAAACACTTATTAATTCCTATTAAAAGGGGGGTTACGAGCTTCTGGATAAAGAAGGCACCTCTGAGCGAGCTGGAGGACGCTCGGAGGGTGCCAGTAATTGTGCCAGTGGGGACATGTTGGCAGGGGAGCTGCAGAGGGGGGGCCGGGGCTCTGCTCATCGCTCTGTCCCCTGTAGGCAGCTGCTGAGGATCTGACCTATGCCAACCTCAAGTTTGAGCAGGGGAAAGTGGCCTCCTCCTCCTCCTCTGACGTGGTCTACACCGAGGTCAAGGCGCCGAAGGGAAAGCCAGAGGCCAAGGCCCAGGGAGAGGGCAAGTGAGGGGGGAGGGAGGGACAAGCTTGGTGGACACTTGTCAAGGTCATCATCCCTGCAAAGCAGCCCTTAGCTCCTACTGAAGCCAGTCTTGGCAGCCAAAGCCACCTATCTACCCCCAGATGGCAGCACCACTGCGCTTTATGCTCTCCTGGAAGAAGTCATCTCTCATGGTGAGGACAAGGCTCTTCCAGGTGGTTTTCTCTGTGTCTTCTCATAGCCCCAACACCACCAAGCCTCAGCAACTCCTTTCACCATCTCCGGTCACCAATGGGCTCCTCTAGCACCTCACTCCATATTGCAGTGATGTCGCCGTACACTGTGTGGCCACCGTGGTCCAGGAAGCACTTGGTGTCCTCTTGGTGCTGGACACCTTGGGTGAGGTGGCCATGAGAAGCTCCTCTCAGTGCCGGAAAAGTCCTGTAGCAATTTTCTGGATTTTCTCCAGTAAAAAAAAAAAGCAAATAAAAGGTGGTGGTTTTGCCTTCTGTTTCCAGTTCTGTACTGCTGATGGAGACCCAGATGAAGTCCATCAGGATTAGTCACCAAGCCCTGGAGACTTTCTAGTTTCCCCATTCAGTCCAGTTTCAGAGCAGCTACCAATGGGAGATATCCCCAAAGCTGTGCCACTGGAGCTCCCAGTGTCCTGAGGGCAGAGCTCGGGTCACACATGACCAGGAAGACAAAGGCAAGGGCCACAGAAAGGGAAAACTTAGGGGAGGAAATTAAAATATTTGGGGAGAGTAATTGGTGGCAAAGGGAATGGGATGTGAGGGTCAAAGCATTGGACCAGGGAGGCTCATGGAGGCATCCAGGTTGCTGAGGGATGCTGCCCAGGGATGCACAGCAGAACCAGGCTCCACCAAACTGCAAGACATCCTCACCAACATCCTCCTGGGCACCTGCAACCATGGAGGAGGAGGAGGAGCAGGTGGACCTGCCCTAGATTCTATGGTTCTGCTCTGGCATGGGGGTTGGACTCAGTGATCTCCAGAGGTCCCTTCCAACCCCTAACATTCTGTGATTCTGTGAAGATCCCTAGGTGTGTCCCAGCTTGGAAAGGGAAGGCCTAAGTTAAATGGGCAGGTGTGAAATGCAGCCAAAACCTCAGCAGCACCTCCTGGAGTTTGAAGGAGATGTGCCAGGTCTCCTTCTGGCTGCAGAAAGGAAGCAAGATGGAGGATGTCCAGAACATCTCACTGCCCATTGCTCCTTGAGGGCTGTTTCCAACCTACATGCCTGGAGGACCATGGGATTTGGCTTCGAGCAGGCACCACTCAGCCATGGCTCCCACCCTGTCCTCATGGCAAGGAGCCCCATCACTTGTCTTTGGTTGGGTTCCAAGGGCAGCCATCCTGCTACCTGCTGACATGGCATTGGGGGAGCCTGGGCTGGAGCAGAGTCCAACAAGGGGTCAGCAGGGGGTCTGCTGGGCCACCTTTAGCTCAACAGCCAGCTGAATATGAGCCAGCGTGTGCCCAGGTGGCCACCAGCATCCTGGCTTATGTCAGCACTGGTATGTCCAGCAGGACCACCAGGGCAGGGGTGGTCCCCCTGGACTAAGCACTGGGGAGGCCCAACCTCCAATCCTGGGGTCAGTTTTGGGCCCCTCACTCCAAGAAGGACCTTGAGGGGCTGAAACGTGTCCACAGAAGGGCAACAAAGCTGGGGAAGGGTCTAGAGCAGGAGTGTGGTGAGGAGCAGCTGAGGGACCTGGGGGTGTTGAGCCTGGAGAAAAGGAGGCTCAGGGGAGACCTTTTGGCTCTGCACAACTCCCTGCAAGGAGGTTGGAGCCAGGTGGGGTTGGGCTCTTCTCGCAAGAAACAAGTGACAGGACAAGAGGAAATGGCCTCGAGTTGCACCAGGGGAGGTTTAGGTTGGAGACGAGGAACAATTTTTTCACTGAAAAGTTTGTCAGGCCCTAGCTCAGGCTGCCCAGGGCAGTGGTGGAGTCCCCATCCCTGGAGGGGTTTCCAAGCTGTGCAGATGTGGTGCTGAGGGACATGGGTTAGTGGTGGACTTGGCTGTGCTGGGTTAAGGGTTGGACTTGATCTTAAAGGCCTTTTCCAACCTAAATGACTCCATGATTCCATATAGCCAGGCTGGGTGGCCCTTGGGCTGGCCAAGCCCAGCCCTTCTCATGTTCCTCCAGTATTAAATGACCAATGTTGTTACTTGAAGGAGAAAAGGGTTTCAAAAAAGCCCACTTTGACACAGAGGGACTGCTCAGGACTCCAGGAAGAGCTGAGCAGGACACCTGAGACTTGCATGAAAAGCCTCAGCAGCCAATTATGCTTTGAAGAGACAAGATGGGAAGCTTCAAAGGAGGCAGATACAGCTGCAGAGAAGTCCTCCAGCATCCCACTGCTCCAAAAAGGTGGCTGCCAGGAAAGGAAAACCATGAAGGACACGATCAGAATGACATGATGGCTGAATTGCAAATGCTAAGGGATAGGATGAAGACCAAGATGAGCTGTGAAAGGCTCTGCATTAAAAAGGGGAAGGAAAAGGAAAAGTTTGGTCCACTGCTTCACCAAGAGTTGCTGACCAATGAGGTGGAGAAAGCTGGGACCTTCATAGTGCTGCTTCTCCCCCAGGATTAGTGGGGATCAGAGCTGGGATAGTGTTTTTATCAAGGAACCAGGAATGAAGCCACAGAACAGTCTTGGAGCAGTTCCATGAGTGAGCAAGAGGTGAGTAAATGCAGCCAGGGCTGCTGAAGGAACTGGTGGAGACAACCTCTTGAGATCTCAGAGGCTTTTGCAAGCACGGGTGGGAGAAGCAGGGCCAGTATCTTTGTCTACTGGCTATTTTTAAAAAAGTGAAGCAGCCACGGCCAGAGCTGGGCCTCGGGCTTTCAGTTCTCAGAAAGATCTTATCACAGGGGGCTGAACAAGCATGAAGAACAAGTGACAATAAACACAACTCCCTCCTTGCCCCAAACATGTCCAGGCCACCTCCACGTCCCCATTGTCCTTGCAGCTGGGTGAGACATCCATGATGGGGTTCCATGCCAGGAGCATGGAGGGTGTCCTCGCTGCCCTGCAGAGGAAGCTTGACTCGGGTGGAGAAATGGAAATAAAAGTGTGGTTGGTTTGTTTGTTTTCGGTTGTTTTAGGGCAGAATTGTAGCAGCTGGCACCTGGAGGGAGTGTGGAGGAGCCACCCAACCTGGAGAAGAAGAATACCAGGAGGTGCAGCCAGGGAGGTCTCTGTAGCTCTCCAGGAGCTGCCACTCAAGGTGGTCCCCAAGCTTCACAATTGGAAACAGCCTCTCCAGAGCAAAGCAGGCAGGAGATGCCCAGCCCCACCCCTGCACCAGGACCTCTCCCAGTCCCCTCTTATCTCCTCCTGCTTCCAGCCCAGTTGTGCTCAGGACCTGTGTTCATCACCTTGGGTGGAAAGGTCAAAAAAACCCCCACGTGTCTTCCTTCTGCTGCATAAGTGGAAATAGGAAGAGGTGAGGGATGGCCCTGGACCAAATCCTGCATCTTTGGCCCCTCTTGTCTAGATGTTGCCACCTCATCCTGACACAGGTGGGAACTCCCAGGCTGCTCCTGGCTTGGAGGAGGGACAACAGGGAGTAGGAGGCTGCCAATGGGTGAAGAGAAATGTGACCTACAGCCACCAAGAAGAGGCTGAGCAGATGCTCATCTTGGCAGCACCCAGCCCTTATATGCCCTGTCTGATCTGGCTCAACAGCACACCAGGACCTGCACCACATCTGCTGAGCTCAGTTAATCCTCTTTCAGCTTGTTCTTTCACCCCCTCTGCATGGGAAGGAGGTGCTGAGCTCTTCTCCCTGGGATCCAGCCATAGGACACCTGGGAATGGTCCAAAGCTGCACCAGGGGAGGTTTACACTGGACATGAAGAAGCATTTGTCTACTGAGCAGGTGATCAAACCCTGTAACAGGCTTCCTGGAGAGGTGGTCACTGCCCAACCTCTCAGTTTTTGGAAGACAACACCCTTCGTACTGTGCTTTAACTTTAGGTCAGCCCTCAAGGCACCTCAGCTTGCTCCCCTCCTAGGGACAAGTGCTACCCTCCCTTTGGTTCCCCACCTAGAAGGATAAATACTCCTCCAAAGGAGACTGGGAGGAGCATATTCCCACCCAACCACTGCTCCACTGCCACCCCTGGAAGGCCTCTCAGAGAGTAGAAGTAACACTGAAGAGAACAAGATTATACAGCCTTAATTAACCATCACTAACCGAGCTCAGCAGTATCTGAAAGTGCTTCCAGTTTGTTTCAATTCCAGTTGAGTGAATCCCTGTCAAAAGCTTCTGCTGCCTCCTCCCTCTCTGCTCTTTCCTCTAGATAGGAAAGCAGAGGGCAGGTTAAGGACTGCCTTTAGTGGAACCTTTCACAGGAGACATGTGAGATCTGACCTTGCTCTTGGAGGTCTCTGGTGGTGTCAGTCCCTCATGTTCTGCTCTGGCTCCCAGGTAGGTATCAAGTACTACATACCTCACATGGTGGTGCCTCCCCTCCATCTGCTCAGGGTGCTCCACACACTCTGAGAACTTCCTCCCTTCTCTCCCTTCAAGCTTCTTCTCCTCACTCAGGCAGGAGAAAGCCTCTTCCTGCAATCTACACCAAATAAAGTCCATCGAGGCAGCCTGGCCCTGTTCTTTCCATGGGCATCAGGTATTTGAGCCACGTTTTCAGTGGAGTTTGGACAACGCCAAGACACAACCCAACATTCACCAAGAGGCTGAGTCAAAGGACAGACACGCTGGGGATGCCGTTAAGACCAGTCTTAAAACAAACACTTTACTACAGGTCACTTTTATTTCAAGGACAGAACAGCCTTTCAGCCCAGCTCCCCCTGTGAGGTTCGTGTGTCACTCAGCACAACACTCACACCCTGCAGAGCAAGAACCCCAAACCCCACTGAGACACCAGCCTTGGGTCTTCCTCCTCTCCCTCCCTGGGTGAGGAGCAAGCCTGGCATGAACCATGACCAGCTCCCTCATCCTGCCCCCACCCTTCACTAGCAGGGATTATGCAAATAAATACTCACAGAGTGAAAGAGATTGTGACCTTAGATCATCTGGAAATGAAGTTATTGCTATGTTCTTACTTTGTGGACACTGCAGGTAACTCAGGTGGTAGCCACCAAGAGGTGATGGGTCTCAGATTGTCCTCATTTTATCAGTTCATGTTGGACAGAGATGTAGGACAAAACACATCTTGCTTAATTGATTCATCAGGGGAAATCAAGGCAAATTAGAGCTGGATGACATGAGCATGGGGAAGTACCAGGCCTGTCACAGCAACACAAGGTCAACCTGACACTTGATTCTACTTCCCTCTGCTGGTGGGACATGCTGTGACAGCCAGTGTCCCAGTATCAAGACAAACCAGCTCTAACAGGGTGTAACATGAAGCCTAATTCACAGGAGACCACTTGTCACCAAAGATAATCAGGTAGGCCAAGGTTGATTACAAGTGATGAGCTCACAGCAGTGTCAGTGTCCACAGTGTCCATCCCCACAAGAAGTATTGGCTGGAGAGCATGAGTCTGAGAAGATGAGGAGGGCTGCAGGAAGAACCTCAGCCTGATGGAAAAGCAGAGGAGTCCTTCAGAGGACACCCAGAGATCTGTATTAGGCATCGTGCAGCTGGTTCTCTTTCAGGAGAATCTTCTCCCCGGGCTTGAAGGCTGGCATGCCCAGGTAGGGGCAGCTGGCACAGCGGAATGCGTCCCCCAGGTAGCACTGCCAAGGACAGAAAAGCACCTTCTGCAATCAGGGACAACCCTCAGCCCTCTCTCTGTCACATGGGTTTCCCAGCTTCAGAGATGACGTGCTCCTCAGCATGTATCAGCAGAGAAACCACTTCCCCTCCACCCCCTCGCAACCCAGGGCAGGCAGAGCTGAGCAGGACAGCACTTCCATGGAAGAAGGGAGTTTTCAGCCCAGCTGCTGCAAACAGACAGCACACGCTGGCACAGGGCAATGGGCTGAAGCTCTGCAGAAGCTGCACAAGCAGTGGTGGGAAGCAGGAAGCCAGCTCAGGGAGCAGGCACTAGAGAACACCTCCTTAGACACAAGGCATGCACTGCAAATCACAGTATCGAAACAAACAAAATTTCTATTTACATTTCCACAGGCAGATTTGGGCTGCGAGCTGCTCCTCTTCTCCTGTTCCAGCTCTTCAGCCAGGCCACACGTGCTGTAAAAAAAGAAAGAGGTCATCCACATCTTCCTGCTTAAAGCTTGTGAGCCACCAACACTTGCTCCAGCCCTACTCACACAATGCAACCAGCTCCAGACTTCCACACTCTACACCTTGCTCTTCAACACCACAATTGGTGTAACAAGAGTTGAAACACTCCTCAGGTTTAAACCCAGTGAGAAATGACTGTACAGCACCCTGGGAAACCAGGGGTTTGGCCAAGGCTGCACCTTCAAGAAGATCAGCCTGGTCATTTGTAGCAGTTCAGGTGTGGCCAGTTAATTCTCAGTGTAATTGGATTTACATTCAAGTAGTTAAGAAAGAACATAAACCAAGAGAATTATGCTCTAAAGAGCAGAAAAGCATCTAAATTTTTTTTAAAATCCATCCAACTCTATGGGTTTAATGTTAAAGGGTTCCCCCAGGTGCTAAGCCCAGCACTGACCAGTTCTTGCAGGCTTTCTTTTTGCCCAGTTCTTTGCAGGATGGAGCTCTGAGGGATGATGGGTCTGGCTTTTTCAAATCTTCTGAATCCAACAGCTCATCAGAGTCCAGAATATCCTGAAAACACACCAGGGAAGGTAACAGGTAGGGAAAGGGGGGTGAGATTGGGAATGAAAGTGCTGTGTTCAAAGAAATGGTGCCATCTGCAGCACCAGCATTAAAGCACAGCAGCTTTGCCCTCTTTAAGTGTCTCCTCTCTGCACCCCCCCACACCTTTGGGCTCTCCAGACCTCACAGAGTAGAGGAGATGTTTAGCCCTGGGGATGCTTTTCTACCTGTTAAGTGGTAAAGCTTCCCAAGAGGCACAAATGAAACTATTTGGAAGAATAGGAAAGAGGAGGAAAAGGAGCAACAGCAAAGCCTCACAAAGAAAACCAGATACCATCTCCTCATCATTCATGTCATTGGCAGAGAGAGTCCAGAGCTTGGCAGCAGCTGGGTCCACTGAGGCTTTTCCTGGAGTCAACACAAGGAAGAACAAGTAGTTACTCCAGCCTCTGCCATATCTACTGCCCACAAAGAGCTTTGGAAAGCCCCACTTCCCAGGTTTTTACTGTAGCACTCCCACCCCGGAGCTGTCTCCCAGCTCTAAGGGATGCTCTTCACTGGAGAGACAGGCAATCCAGATGCTCAGCACACACCACTCCTCACCTGAGGGACCAGCTTTCTTGGCAAAGGAAAGTTTGAGCTGACTCGAGGATCCCACTTCAAAATTTGGCTTCCTGCCTTCTATCTGAACAACGAGGAGGTCATTGCCTTGGTAACCCAAATGCTCTCGGACTGCCTGGGCCTCCTCTGGGCTCAACGCTTCCTTTTGCAGCTGCAATTAAGACTTTAGGTTACCCTCACAAGCCCCTTATTTCAGCACCCACTCCAGCATTCCAGTGAATTGGTATTTTCCATCCTAAAAAACCCCACACCCTTCACAGCAAGTAAAGTTTGGGGCAGGCAGGAGTCCCAGGACTCCCAGGAGCCACCCCAGGACTCCCAAGAGCCTCCCCAGGACTCCCCATCTGCTTCTCAAGGTAACCACATGAAGAGGAGTTTCTGGAAGCACTTAGAACATACATACCTCCTTCACCTCCACCAGCCCAGAGAGAGTCAGGGCTGTGGGGAGCTTGGCTGCTGTCCTGATACTGCTGTTGTTTCCTAGAAGACACAAAAGCAGGAAGTAGGAGGAGGGAAGAAGAAGAATAGAGGTCACTGAGAAACCTGGAAGAGTAGGAGCTGTAGAAGGAAGTTCTCAAGCCAAACCTCTGCTTTAAAAGTGGCTCCTTTCTAGCTGACAGCAGGAACAAATCAGGAATTGCATAAGCTGTAAAATAACAGCCTGGCATCTAAAGCTGTTCTAGCTATAGGCCAAAACCTTCCTCAGCCCAGTTAACAACCACCTAAAAAAAGGAGAAAAAAAAAAAAAGAAAGAAAACTTTGGGAAAAAGAAAGTTCCCCCACTCCAGACTCTGCATGTTCTTTGCTCTGTCCCAGAAGTGTTCCTCCCTGTCCCTCAGGTGCCACAGAGTCACCCTCAGCTTCATTCACTGGCAAATCTTCCCAACCTGAAGAAGGTGTTTCTGCTGTCACCATTTTCTGGTGCAGATTGTGCCAACAGAAATACCACCAGCACCCATGTTTCTGTTCTCCCACTTCCACCCAAACCAGCTCCCCATGCCAGCAAGGTTTGAAAGCAGATAAGGTATAAGACAGAGAAATAACCCTTGGGTGCTCCTCCAGCCAACCCATGGCAGGTTTGCTCTTAAAACTTAGTCCAAACACTTCTGCCTTTTCTGGGTAACTATTTCTTAGCTGGCTGCTGGGACAGCCTCTCTAGGCATTAAAATCTTTAGAAGCTCCTCAGAAACACACCATCTGCAACTACTTAACCCTGCATGCCCTAGGAGAAGACCAGTGTCCACCAGTCTTCCAAGGTAGTTTAGGAACAAACCTACAGAGCACTTTTCACAGAATCATAGATTGTTTTAAGCTGGACCTCTAAAGGTCATCTGGTCCAACCTCCCTACACAAGCAGGGACATCTCTACCTAGGTCAGGTTGCTCAGAGCCCCATTAAGCCTGACCTTGAATGACTCCAGGGATGGGGCCTCCACCACCTCTCTGAGCAGCCCATTCCACTGATCTATGTCCATTCCAGTGATCTATTTTTTTTGATAGGAGAGTGACTGAATCATAGAATCATTTAGGTTGGAAAGGATCTCTAGGATCACCAAGTCCAAGTGCAAACATCTCTGACAGCCACCAGCTGAAACACAGGATAAAAACCTACTCAAAGACCAGATGAAAATCTCTGAGCATCAGGCAGGGTTCCTGTCCTCACAAGAACTCCTGTGTTGCCACAAAAGCAAGGCTGATGTGGACCCTCTGAAGTGCTGGGGCCTGGGCTGTGGGCCCCGAGTGGAACTGACCTATGGATGAATCACAACCCAGCATCATGTTTTGTTCCCCAAGTGGTTCCTCAAGCCCTCAGAGGCAGAACCTGGCCCAACTATGTGAGGCCCCACCCAACTGCCCCCAGGTGATCAAGGTTGGGGTAGTGGGTGAGACTAGAGCTCTATCAACCAGGAACCAATCAGTTTGGGAGAAGCAACAAGGAGCTGATCAGTTGGAAGAGTTCCTGTTGGGGACAGTTTGCTGAGCTCTCTCTCAGTGCTGTGCTCCCCCTTGGCTGATTTGAGACGGAGAAGAACAAACAGATGAAGAATAAAAGATGAAGGTCTGCTGAGGGGATGTTGCTGAGTTTGGTGTTGGCCTGAGGAAGAAGAGAGCTAGCAGCACACTCTCACCTGGTTCTGTGGCCACGGGCTCTCTCAGGAGGACCCTGCCCCCTGGCTTCAGCACCCGGGCGATCTCCGCCAGCAGCTGGGCGCTGTGCTGCGCAGCACTGCCCGGCACCATGCCCGACAGGACCACATCGAAACTGGACTCCTTGTGGGCAGCTGGGAAAGAGAGGAAGAAGAAGATGGTGAAGCTTTACACATGTAAAACGCAGCTTGGCTCCCTCCTCCTCTCTTTGCCGGTGTAAAACTGATTAATTCTGTGATTCTGTAATTAAAGATTAAAGACACCAGCCATAGGAAACACGATGAGGGTTGTGCGCTGTCTGTGCTGCACTGCTAGTGGGAAAAGCCCAGTTGGTGCCATCATTGTTCTGAACAACGACTGGCAAACCATGGAAGATGTCAGCTTCCACACCAGAAGCATCCTCCCCCTTTAAATAAAACAGTGAAGAATGAAGCTCATCCTTACACTGAGAGAGCTGGTTCGCGTTTTCCACGGAGACGCGGTTCTCAGCTCCCACCAGCGCCTGGACCTGATCCACCAGCTCCTTCAGGGCTTCCACGCGTGAGGAGCTGTCCCAGATGATGGCCACACGCTGGCCGGGCAGCACCCCGTACTCGCCCATGGCTGTGGCAGCAGCAGCAGACCTGAGGCAGGGGGAGGCAGAGAGGAAGGGTAAGTGTCAAGCACAGCACCAACCCCTGCGGGCTGTGACTTAACCTCGCTTTAATAAATGGGGATTGGTTTTCTTGACACAAGCATTAAGGTGACATTAAGGAATAACGACACTTAAGGGCTTCATCCAGTTTATCTCCAGTTCAGGGGCTCATTTTTCATAGAATCGTAGAATGCTTTAGGCTGGAAGGGACCTCTAGAGGTCATCTTGGCCAACCTCCCTACACAAGTAGGGACATCTCTACCTAGGTCAGGCCGCTCAAAGCCCCATCAAGCCTGACCTTGAATGTCTCCAGGGATGGGGCCTCCACCACCTCTCTGGGCAACCTGTTCCAGTGATCAACCACCCTCATGTTAAACTTTTTTCTAATATCCAGCCTAAATCTATCCCTTCCCAGCTTAAAACCATCACTCCTTGTCCTATTGTTACAAACCCTTTAGAACAGACCTTCAAGTTTTGCAGGGAGACCACAAGCCACGCTTAAAAATACCCCCCCAGTCCCCCCACCTGCTTTCCCTCTAGAGACACACACGGGATTTCTGGATTTCCAGACCTTCTGACACTAACACTGCCCTCATCTCTCCCAGCAGGATTTTGCTTCCATAATGCATGAGAAAAAGAAAAAAAAAAAAGTAAATTTTGGCATTCCCAGCATTCCAGATTGAGGCTTTTCTAGCTCTTGCCCTTGGTGGCGTTGGGGGAGTAATTACACAACAGGAGGAGGGGAAGCGGCCATGCAGTGAAGAGGCAGTTTGGAGAGACCCGTCTGTGCTAATATTTGATAAAAATAAAACAATAAAATGATAAACTTGTTTTCCTTAGAGAGTCAGGAGAAAATCAGCACCATGAAGTGTCACAATAATATTGAACCATCTCCTTTGGCTACCGGAAGAAAGAACTTTGCCTTTTTTGCTCTACTCATCCAACACAAATCTACTTTATTTTAATTATTTTTAACAATTTATTTTATTTCTAATTTAACATGGCCACTGAGAACAGAGAGCTGAGTTTCCCTGTGGATCCCCAATTAACTGCAAGCCACACACCAGCTTCAGGAGAGCTCAATGTCTTCTCCAACCTCAGTGACTCTGTGATTCTACTCTATGATTCTATTCTATTATTCTACTCTATGATTAAAAAGTCACCTTTCCCAGGAAGATGGCTGGAAACCCCAGAAGATACACAAGCTGTTGGGCTAATGTAGACAAACAAACCCAAAGTCACCCTTTATTCTCAGAACTGCAGGTTATGACCTTTTGAGATCACTCAGAGCCCAAAATACATCCCCAGCCACACCAGTCTGCATCAGGCCCTGGTAGTGGGATCTGAAGGAAGCAGGAAGCTCCTCAGAGACGTGACATTACGTCTGGTATTGGGCTCTTCTCCCAAGTAACTAACCACAGGACAAGAGGTGATGGCCTCAAGTTGCACCACTGGAGGTTTAGACTGGACATTAGGAAGAAGTTCTTTACTGAAAGAGTGGTCAGGCTAAATGATTCTATGATCCTTGTCATTCCAGTCTGGAATGAGACACTTAAAAGGAAGGTGTCTAGCACCCAAAACCTTTCAGTTTAAATATATTCCACCTACTACCTGAAAACATAAAAAGGGAGAAATATCCTTCCCATCACCCATCAAGGACATGACTGTGCTCACTTTGATGGTACGAGGCTCCCAGTCTTCACACTGAGGGAAGACAGGAACATAGAATCATCTAGATTGGAAAGGATCTCTAGGATCATCAAGTCTAACCTTTGCCCAACATCTCCCTGACCCCTAAGCCATGTCTTGAAGCACCACATGTACTCATTTGTTGAACCCCTCCAGAGATGGTGACTCCACCACCTCCCTGGGCAGCCTGGTCCAGAGCCTGACCACTCTTGCAGTGAAGAACTTCTTCCTAATGTCCAATCTAAACCTCCCCTGCCCAAGGATCAGGCCCTCAGGGTTCCGTCCACCGGGCCAGGGCAGGGAGGTGGCCGGCGGAGGCGGGATCCAAGCTGGGCTGGGGGGTTTATCTTGGTGCCACACGCACTTGTCAGCCCTTGAGGAGCAGGCCAGGACGGGATAAACCCAGCACCGAGCCGAGGACGCGGCACAGGGCCCGGGAGCTGAATACGCGAAGGCATCTCACGGGAACCGTCCACCCCTGCGGCGAGAGCAGCAGAGGAGGCCCCGGGAAAGCGATTTTGAGGGGCAAAAGGGGAGTTTCGTCCAGGGCGGGAGGCGGCTGCGGCTCCGTCCCCAGGCCCCTGGTCCCGGCCCCGGTCCCTGCCCCTGTTCTGGTCCTTGACCCCACTCACCTCTAGCCCCGGCCCCTACCCCTGCTTCGGATCCGGCTCCCGCCCCAGGCCCAGCCCAGCCCAGACCCCCGGTCCCCGCTCACCTCCAGCCGCGCTCCGCTTCTCTCCCCTCGCCTCGTCTCGTTTCGTCTCGTCTCGGTCTGACGCCGTCACCGCCGCGTCTCCCCGCCCCCGTGACGTCATCGCCCTCTGCCCGCTTCCAAGATGGCGGCGGTGGCGGCAGCGGCTGCGGGTGGCCTGCGGCGCGCGGGCTGGCGGCTGTGGCGGGGCCGCGCGGGTGAGGGGGCGGAGGGGG
>VYZX01000815.1:38776-56810 GCA_013401335.1 Brachypteracias leptosomus
GGGAAGGTGAGGTGAAGGGCAGGGGCGGTGCGACGCCAGGGGGCGCCACGGCGCTGCCCCGGGCCTAGTTCCAGGCCTAGGCCCGGTCGAAGCCCGCCTGCCGCCCTGGGAGCCCCGAGGGGCACGGCCTGGGGAGCTTGGTGCCCGGGTGAAGGAGGCTGTGCAGGGCCTGGCGGGAGGAGACCCCTCCAGCAGGCCCAGCCCCTCACACCTCTCGGCCCTGGAAGTGCCCCACAGGCTGCGGGGGAGCTGGATTTGGGGGGCATTCAGGGTGTTGTTTTTAAAGTGTGGGCCATGCAACCCCAGTTCGTCAGGAAACGCCTAAAAGCTCACTGCAGTTAAACTAAAAATTCCCCCAGAGCAGCCGCAATTGAAAGCTGCATTGCCTTCGAGCCATCCAAAACAGGGTGTTGTAGCTGTTAAGACTGTTAAGAGGAGTACTCGCTCTTGCCCTGAGCTCAGGGGTCATCCTCTAACTTCAGTCCTTCAGCAGGCACCAAAAAGGAGAGAGCGTGGTTGCAGGGCACGTTCGTGTGCCCAGTTTCCACTCCGAGATTGGGAAACTCCTTTCTATTTGCAACACAAGCCAACTGTGCAGGTCTCTCCCTCACAAAAAATTTTCACTTCATTTTCCTCAAGTAAATGTCAGCTCAGCTGAGAGGGGAACTTCTCATAAGTAGACAGACTGTCTCTACAAATGTTCTTTGCAGCTGTGTTCACCCCAGCTCTCTTCTTCACCTTCATTTTCCATGCTTGGTTTCCCTTTCAGCGGCCAGGTGCCAGCTGTGCCCACCACAGCGTGCCCTCCAGGCCTCGGCCCTGCTGAGGAGATCCTCTGACCAGCAGCAGAAGGAGCCCTTTGCCTCTTCCTCCCAGCAGCAGTTCGACTCACACCCCACCCATCACCAGCCTGAGCAGGAAGCTCAGGGCCCTCGCCCCAGGTAACTCACTCGCTGGTTCTCGTCCTGGGGTGGCAAGGCTTTGCTTTCCTGGAACGTGCATCTGAAGCCTGGAGACAATGAGACCCAGAGTTAACGGAGCCTCAGTCCGCAGCAGCTGGAGAGCTGGTTTAGCTGTGACAGTGCAAACTCCCCAGGATGAGCCTTGCTTTCAAGAGGGAGCCTTTGGCCTGCAGAGCACGAGCCTTCACTTCAGGATTTTTGTGTAAATCCACACACAACGTGTTGTCCACATGCCTAGAACTATAAAGCCCCCGTTGTAAAAGCTGATAGTTTAGCTTTTTTTTTTTTTTTTAAAGGAGGGGAAATCTAAGACTTACTGGTCTCCAGGTAGGCACCTGCATTGAGCCCTCCCTTATTTTTCTCTTCTCCTCCCATGGCAAAGGTCTGTTAAGAGCCCTTTTTCTGGAGAGGGGAGGATTCCTTAGGAAGAGGCGAGAGCTCCACCAAGCAGTGCTGGTGGCAGGGAGTGAGTGGTGGAGCCCAGGGTGCTGGTGTTTGCTGGTGACCTCCCCTCACTGTAACAATACCTTCTCATAGTTACACTGGCCAGGGGGGCCAGGAGTCAGAGGACTATGAGAGCGAGGAGCAGCTGCAGCACCGGATCCTGGCAGCAGCGCTGGACTTTGTGCCTGAACATGGCTGGACTGCAGAAGCCATTGCAGAGGGAGCCAAGGTATGTGGGGAAGAGAAGCAGAGAACCAGAGGAAAGCTGGACGGAGCTGAAGTCCAGAGAGAGCCAGGCCTGCATGCTTCCCCCACATACTCTTGGGCAATGCACCCCAGTCAGTGAATGGGACGGGGCAGGAAGGCATCCCAGCTGCTACAGCATAACCCTGGCAGAGTTAATAAGGCATGAGGTAGAGCAGTGATCCTAAGCAAAAACATGGACAGGATGTTTAAGTTTGTATAATTCTGTTCCTGAAATAAACAGAATATTTTTCCTGGCTGGATCCAGCTTAGCGGGGCATGACCTGGGCTGTGCTCCTCCCTTCTCCCCACAGAGCCTCGGTCTCTCTGTTGCTGCTGCAGGGATGTTTCACAGTGATGGCAGTGAGCTGGTCCTGCACTTCGTGGCCGAGTGCAACACCAGGCTGGCTGAGCTGCTGGAGCAGGAGCAGAAACGGGTGCAGCTGGGCGAAGCAGAGTGAGTATGGAGTGTGAAAAGACAGGCTCTGGGGGCTGGATAGACAGAGAAGCCACCTGGAACAGGTTAAAAATGTCATTTCCCCAAATAAAAACAGCTTCCCAGATCCAGAGTTGGACTGGAGGCATGAAGGATACATAATACTTTGTGTATCTGTTGCTGACACGGGTGAAATATTGATCTTTCCAGTTCAGAATTGGGTTTAACTGGGAAGTTCTTCACATTTGCATTTCCTTTCCCTCACCCAGGAAGAAGCCCACGGATCAGTTCCTGAGGGAGGCTGTGGAAGCCAGGCTGAGGATGCTGATCCCATACATCGAGAAATGGCCCCAGGTACAACATGAGGACCAATATTGTCTCTTTTTGTGTGTGTATTTTAAATAGTCTCTCACCAGAGCAGTTCAGGGTTGTCAATGAACATTCCCTTTGCAGGCTCTGAGCATCCTGCTGCTCCCACACAACATCCCCTCCAGCCTCAACCTCCTCAGCACCATGATTGATGATATATTGCACTATGCTGGAGACCAGTCCACAGATGTAAGTCTCTCTGCTTTGCAGACCTTCTACCCCTCAGCACTTGAGCAAAACGATGGGTTGAAGGAGGTGTTTGGCCATGAACAAGGAAGGTCCTTCTAAGCTCCTTCTAAACCATAGTCTTAATTTCCAAGCCAGTGGGACTAAATACAAATGAGTGCCAGTGGGATTAGTGCAGATTTAAAAGACCTACTTTCCTAGACTGTTTTAAGTGCTCTTTTCTTTTTTTGAAGACAGAAAGAATTGTTGAGATTTTGAGACTTAAGAAGTTGCTCCAGTATTCAGGGAGTGACAGCTGAAGCTGCCTCTTCCACCAGCAGTAGCATTTACAGATTTGACTTGAAAACCTTTAAAGAGCCTACCTAAAAATACCAGGAGCTTATTAAAGCTTTCATCTTTCTGGCAGGAGGTAAAAGAAAATTATAACCTTAATTAAAGCCATTAATAAATTAACTCATGCAGATGCAGGGAGAGATGGGAAAAGCTGAATGAAGCCATTTTAACCAACTGCTTTAATAAGCTGCTTTTATCTGTGTACAAAGAGAAGCTGCTGCAGTGAAAAATAAATCAGGTGGCAGAAAAATTAAAGGAATAAAGCAGAAAGATTGATTGCATCAGAGACTGAGAGTCCCTCATGGGTTATGAAAGTCAAATGGACATGCTGGAGTCGGTGTCTGAGCAGTTCCTGAGGCCTCCTCCCTGACGCAGGGATGAGGAGAGGTTCTGCCCTTTGGTGTTTGCACCTCCTGAGAGTTTCCTTGCTCCCTCCTGCCCAGTAAAAGGCTTTAATGTCACTCTTCACAGCACCAGGAGCTCCACTGAGTGTGTCCATGCCTCAGAGACACCCTCAGGTGGGGTTGTTTTGGAGCAGGAGAATCATAGAGTGGTTGGGGTTGGAAGCGACCTTAAAGATCATCTAGTTCCAACCCCCTGCCTCTCTTTGCTCACTTTTTTCACACTTGTATCTGGTGTGGACTGCAGCTCGAGTTCAGTCTTAAATATGGCTGCTTCTCATCTCATCTGATCATAGAATCATTTAGGTTGGAGAAGACTTTTAAGATCATCCAGTCCAACCATAGCCCTACTCTACCAAGTCTTCTGCTAGGCCCTGTCCCTCAGCACCACATCTCCATGGTTTTGAAACCCCTCCAGAGTTGGGGACTCCACCACTGCCCTGGGAAGCCTGGGCCAGCCCTTCACAGCCCTTTCCAGGAAGAAATTTTTCCTCATCTCCAACCTAAACCTCCCCTGGTGCAACTCGAGGCCATTTCCTCTTGTCCTGTTGCTTGTTCCTTGGGAGAAGAGCCCGACCCCACCTGGCTCCAACCTCCTTTCAGGGAGTTGTCCAGAGCCAGAAGATCTCCCCTGAGCCTCCTTTTCTCCAGGTTCAACACCCCCAGCTCCCTCGGCTGCTTCTCACCACACTCCTGCTCTAGACCCTTCCCCAGCTTCGTTGTCCTTCTCTGGACACGCTCCAGCCCCTCAAGGTCCTTCTTGGAGTGAGGGGCCCAAAACTGACTCCAGGGTTGGAGGTTTGGCCTCCCCAGTGCGGGAGGTCCCCAGGTGGATGTGTGACTCCTGTCAGGTGTCCCACCACACCATGGAGCTGTCCCACAGTTAGGGTGGGGAAGGGATCTGCACTCGGGATGCTCATTTCCTTTGCTGTTCTCCTTTGGCGAGCTCTGTTCTTGATCCATGTCCTGGTCACACCTTTCTCTCTCTCTCTCTGGTTCCATGCCCTCCCAGTTTAACTGGTACACACGCCGGGCTGTGCTCACTGGCATCTACAACACCACGGAGCTGGTGATGATGCAGGATTCATCCCCAGATTTTGAGGACACTTGGCGCTTCCTGGAGAACAGAGTCACTGATGCCATGAACATGAAGGATACAGCTCAGCAGGTACCACCCTGAGTGTCCCCACCAGATCCCTACACAGACGGACCTGGCTCTCCACTCATGGAGACCACACATCTGTTGAGAGACCACCTCGTGCTGGTGGGTGATGGCACAAGTGCTGTGGGTTCAACACCACTGAAAGGGCTGGACGTAGTTTAGTGGTGCCCTGGTAGTGCTGGGGGAATGGGTGGACTCTATGATCTTAAAGGTCTTTTCCAACCCAAATGATTCTAAGATATATTCCCAAGAAACCTCCTCTGTGTTTCTTATCTCTGGTCATCATTTCTCTGCAGTGCTTAGCTGCTCTCAGCACCTTTGTCTCTGGGTGTGGGTGGCCACAAGTGTCACTGCAGAGGGAAGCCAAAGGCCACGTCCTCCTTTTGTCTTCTAGGTACAGTCAACTGGAGAAGCCGTTGTCCAGGGCCTGATGGGAGCTGCAGTTACTGTAAGTAACACTGACACCTGCAGGGTAGTGAGGGCAGGGTTGTCTCTTCCCTTGCCCTCTGGATGTCAGCATGTTTGTCCTCCCAACTCTGGAGGACAGCAGGAAAATGAATTCTCTTTCCTCACTCAACTCCAGATAAGGAGGATTATCTGGATAGTTTGGAGTTGGGTGGCTCTTTCGTGGGGGAAGAACTTGTATTAGAGGGGAAAAAAATGAAGGCTGAAGCTGCAGGGATGAGAGACAGGTGATCAGAACAAACACAACTGTTCTCCATCACTTGTCAGGAGGTCTCTTCCTCTGCTGGAGGTCTCTGCAGAAAGTCATTGCCTCCATGGACCTGCAGGAGGTGGCACTGTCCCCAGTGACTTTCTCAAGCCCTTTCAGCTGTCTGCAGTGTCCCTCCAAGAGTTGATGCATTCCTTGGGAGCACCCTGGGCTGCTCTGTGTCCATGCAGAGGGAGCCACACTTCTTCTGGGGTACCAATAACCCTTTGTGAACCCAGGAGTGATTCTTGGGGGGCTTCAGGGCCTCCCTGTGGTGCTGGTTTTGGACAACTCCTGTTGCATTTAGCAGCAAAGTGATTGCTACCAGAAATACGTTCTCCTTCTACCAGTACTAGACAAACAGGCTGGAAGATAAAGTAGAAATAATTCTTACTGTATGAAGCAGTTCTCAGGAACTTCCCCCACCTGCAGTTATGGTGGAACCATTTCACATCTTTAGTGTTTCTCAGCTCTCTCTGCAGCTGGGGCCTGAGATGTCTCCTGTCCCAGTTGCTGAGTCTGTTCCCAGGGCAGATCCAGGCTAAGCAGGATCTCGACTGGTTCTGAGGGGGTGACATCTGCAGCCAGCTGCTTTCAGGGCAAAATCACGTCAGAACAGTAATGATGAGGGGCAACCAGCCTGCACCTTCCACACCCGAGGGTGCAGCCACTGAGCTCTCCAGGACTCTGCAAAATGTCCAAGCGACCTGAAAGCCTCAAAGGCTTCCGTGAGCCGTGGGGGCACAGGAATAAACCCAGGCTGGGACCTGCAGACCCAGGGAGGGGGTCGAGGCTGGGGGGAGCCTGTGCCTGGCTCTGGGGCCGCCCTTCTCCATCCACCCCCTGCCCAGGGCTGGTCCCTGGCGCCGCTGCCAGGCCTCCCCGCTGCCCGCAGAGCAGGACGGGCCTCTCCCCGGTGCTCACCCCCCTTCTCGCTCTGCCCCGCAGATCCGGAACCTGGCGGGACTCAACCAGCGCCGGTGAGGACGGAACCGACAGCGCGGCCCAACCTTCCCCGGCACCAATAAAGCCGCACCACAGCCTGGCACGGACTCTTCTTGAGGGCGCACCGGCAGCGGGGGGCGGCGGGGGGCAGGGGACGGACCGGAAGCGGGTGGGTTTTCGGGCGGCGGGGCGGGCCTGGCAGGCCCGAGGCCGGTAGCGGGGCGGCCATGCCGTACGCCAACCAGCCCACCGTGCGCATCACCGAGCTGACCGACGAGAACGTCAAGTTCATCATCGAGAACACGGACCTGGCGTGAGCGCGGCCGCGGGGCGGGGCGGGCTCGGCGGACAAGCAGGCCACGGTCGGCCCCGGTGGCGGGCCTCGGGGTGGCCCCACAGGCCCTGCCTCCCGTTACAACCACGACGGGCCGCAGGGGTCACCGCCCTCGGGTCGCGGCCTCCTCGGCCGCGGGGCAGCCCCGGTGCGGGCCCGGTCTGGGCCGCTGAGGCAGAGCCCCGGCCTCTCAGGGCTGAGTCCGCGTGTTTCTCTCCCTCAGGGTGGCCAATTCCATCCGCAGAGTGTTCATCGCTGAAGTGCCCATCATAGGTACTGCCCAGTGCTTACCGGGGGCACGGTCCTGGGCTGCTGCCCCCGTTGCTCTCATCACTTCCCCTCTTTTTCCTGCTGTCTCCGAGCTGCCCTCATTGCCCCTCACCCGTGTTTAGCCGTTCTCTGTCTCCTCCTGACCTTCTCGGCTTTTCCCCAGGGAAATCTTTCCCAGCTTGTGGCTTTTTCCCTTCTCTCTGCAGCCATTGACTGGGTCCAGATAGACGCCAACTCCTCGGTGCTGCACGATGAGTTCATTGCACACAGGCTGGGTGAGTGGGGGCTCGGGGAGGAGGAGAGGCACAGATCCTGCCGGAGATGCTTTGTCAGGAGGCTGCTGTCCCTCCACCCCTCCCAGGTGGTCTCCCTCAGAGATCACCCCAATGTCCTCCTTCCCACAGGTCTCATCCCTCTCACCAGTGACGACATCGTGGATAAGATGCAGTATTCCAGAGTGAGTCAGAGAAAACCTCTCGGGTGCTTGTTAGGTGGTGGTGGTGGGGGGTCTGGTCTGATGGGAAGCAGCACTCAGCTCATGCTGGTGTGAGGGTCTCTCCCCTGTGTGCCCCAGGACTGCACGTGTGATGAGTTCTGCCCTGAATGCTCGGTGGAGTTCACCCTGGACGTGCGCTGCAACGAGGACCAGACCCGCCATGTCACCTCCCGGGACCTCATCTCCAACAACCCCCGGGTCATCCCGGTCAGTGGCATCTTCTTGCTGCTCAGCCTTGTCTCCCACCATCTCTCTATGTTCCTGGTGAGGCCAGGATGGTGAGCATGTGGGGTGTGGACAAAATGAGGCCTTCAAGCACGTTTCACATTGTCTAAAGCCCTACTTAAAGCACAGAGCAAAGCTGCAGAACAGCACTGTGTGCCCACACCCTCCTCTTCCTCACCTTGTTGGTCTTCACCTGCTGCCTAGTGGCATCTCCAAGCAGCGTGGACTTGTTGGAGCCTCATCCTCCACCCCTCACCTCAGACTCTTGGGAAGCTTGAGTGTGGCCCCTTCACCCCACCTCAGACACTCAAAGTGTGTGTGCTCGTGGGGAGAAAAGCTGGTCCTGCCATTAACCCCCTTCCTGTTGTTCTCCTGCAGGACAAAAGCTGGTCCTGCCATTAACCCCCTTCCTGTTGTTCTTCTCCTGCAGGTGACATCTCGGAGCAGAGACAATGACCCCAATGACTACGTGGAGCAGGATGGTAAGTGACATTTCACTGGGAATAAGAGCTGGACGAGGGAATGAATTTTTCTTTCAGGCTCTTTAACTCATTCTTCCCTGTGTAACCACAAAGCTGGCAGCTTAGAATCTCCCCCATCGTACCTCAGGGGGGTCACATTTTCTCTTAATGCTGCTTAAAGGTTACCCCAGAACCAGAGTCCTGTGTCAGAGGGGGCTTCTCTCTCCTTGTGAGAGCTTAGAGAGTGAAGATGCAGAATGTTGTGCTGTCCACTGCTGTCTGGGGGCCTGAGCTGCACCTCTGGGTGTTTGAGCTGCTCATTTTTACTCAGCAAGATGTTTCCAGCCCCTCTGGGGACACAGATGAGCCCCTGTAAGAACCCAGGTGGGCTCCAGCATTGAATCAGAGAATGGTTTGGGTTGGAAGGGACCTCCAAAGGTCATCTGCTGATGTCTTCCTGGGCACTAAAAATCCTACTTGTGCCCTGTGTGATCTGCACACACCTCTGCAACCTCCTCAGACAGGCGTATGCTTCAGTTCAAGAAGGACAGGGATCTGCTGGAGAGAGTCCAGCACAGAGCCATGAAGATGATGGAGTGGAACATCTCCCTTATGAGGAAAGGCTGAGGGAGCTGGGCCTCTTTAGCTTGAAGAAGAGGAGACTGAGGAGTAACCTCATTAATGTTTATAAATATGTAAAGGGAGAGGGTCAGGAGGATGGAGCCAGGCTCTTCTCAGTGACATCCAATGATAGGACAAGGGGCAGCGGGTGTAAGCTGGAACAGGAGGTTCCACATCAATATGAGAAAAAACTTCTTCACAGTGAGGGTGACAGACACTGGAACAGGCTGCCCAGGGAGGTTGTGGAGTCTCCTTCTCTGGAGACATTCAAAACCCTGGACACATTCCTGTGTGACCTGCTCTAGGTGATCCTGCTCTGGCAGGGGGGTTGGACTAGATGATCTTTGGAGGTCCCTTCCACCCTCTAACACTCTGTGCTTCTCCCCAGACATCCTGCTGGTGAAGCTGCGGAAGGGGCAGGAGCTGCGGCTGCGCGCCTACGCCAAGAAGGGCTTTGGGAAGGAGCACGCCAAGTGGAACCCCACGGCTGGAGTGGCCTTTGAGTATGACCCTGACAATGCCCTCAGGCACACAGTCTACCCCAAGCCCGAGGAGTGGTAGGTCCTCATCTCTAGAGGGGCTGCAGAAGCTTTTCCAACAGGCTTTTGGGGACAAGTTGGGTGCTGAGCGTGTCCATGGCTTCCTCTTCCCCAGACTCTGCTCCTGTGTTAGGGTGAAGTGCTGGGGCTGGGCTGTGGGCCCTGAGTTGGAGTTGACCTACGGATGAATCACAACCCAACAACGTGTTTTGTTCCCCAAGTGGTTCCTCAAGGCCCCACAGACAGAACCTGGCCCACCTGTTTGAGGCCCCAGCTGCCCCCAGGTGATTGTGGTTGGGGTGGTGGGTGAGAGTAGAGCTCTATCAACCAGGAACCAACCAGTATGAGAGAAGAAACAAGGAGCTGATCAGTTGGAAGAGAGTTCCTGTTGGGGGCAGCTTGCTGAGCTCTCTCTCAGTGCTGTGTTCCCCCTTTGGCTGATTTGAGACAGTGAAGAGCAAACAGATGAAGAATAAAAGGTCTGCTGAGGGGATGTTGCTGAGTTTGGTAAGAAGAGAGCTAGCAGCACGTAGGGTGCTGTGGTTGCAGCTGAGACTGATTGGTGGCCACCTCTTCTCCTCCGCTCATGTGCTGTCACTGCTGTTTGACCTCAGTCACTTCCACGTTCTTTCTCACTACTCCTTCCTCTTGTTTTTCTTCTCTGCACAAGTGGTTTGTAGGTTAGGGTGAGGTCTGAGGAAGGAATAGGTCCACAGGAGGTGGAAGGGGTCACTTGGGCAGCAAAAGGTGGAAGGGTTGGTTGCAAGGCTGATTTTGCAGCCGTTTGTTTGAGGGAGCCCAACTTGTGGCTCTGATTGCATCCATACATCTCCTCACTCCTGCAGCGTGAGCCGTGGCAGCAGAGTTCTCTCTGGCCCTTTCCTCTGCTCTGACAGACCATTCTGCACCAGTAGCAGCCTGTGTCTACAAGTGACGTGGTTTTGGTTTTGGAAAGCTGCTGCCCTACTTTGGCCAGGCTGAGGGCTTTACCCTGGCCAACAGTTTTACCTAGAAGTGCTTCTCCATGAGTAGAGTCCTGAGCTGCTCCTCAGGTATCCCACCTAGCAGACAGAATCATAGAATGGTTTGGGTGGGAAGGGACCTCCAAAGGTCATCTAGTCCAACCCCCTACAAGAAGCAGGGACATCTCTAACTAGGGCAGGTTGCTCAGAGCCCCATCAAGCCTGACCTTGAATGTCTCCAGGGATGGGGCCTCCACCACTTCTCTGGGTAACGTGCCAGTGATCAACCACCCTCATAGTAAAGAACTTTTTCCTAATGTCCAACCCAAACTTACCCTTTTCTAGCTTAAAACCATCCCCCCTTGTCCTGTCACTACAAACCCTCATGAATAGTTCTTTCCCTGCCTTCCTATAGGCCCCTTTCAGATACTGGAAGGCTGCAATAAGGATCCCCCTGAGCCTTCTCTTCTCCAGGCTGAAGAACCCCAACTCTCAGCCTGTTTTCACGGGAGAGATGCTCCAGCCCTCTGAGCATTTTTATGGCTCTTCTCTGGACATGCTTCAACAGGTCCATGTCATTCTTGTGTTGGAGGATCCAGAGCTCATCCCATCATTGAGCATGTGGCAGAGGAATCAGATGCTGTAGGCCAGGCAGGAGAGCAGAAGGGGTGATGGATCTACTGCCATCACAGCTGGGCAGCAGCCAGAGGCCAGGGAGACCATGGAGCAGGAGCAGGATGTGGTGCAGGGACCACAGGATCAAAAGCCTGAGCAGAGCCACAGCTGGAGGGGAAGCTGGGCTGCAGGAGGGGCTCAGCAGGGTGTCCTCCTGTCCCCACCAGGCCCCACGCTGCTGGATGTGACTCTGCAAGCAGTAGCAGGTGGGTGGTGGACTGTCCTACCTCCACACTTGTTATCTCTGAGCCTGGGTGCTCAGACCCCTCGCAGACCATGGTCTTACGTGGTCCTTGCCAGGTTAGCTGCTGGTAAAGGAGCTTGCTGGGTGTGCAGGTAGCCTGGATCTCACACCTCAGCTGGATCACCAGGGGCTTTCCACTCAGCAGCTGTCAGGGAGACCCTATGCAGCTGGCTTTGTGCTCCAGAGACTTGAGGAGCCTTTTGTCACCAAGGGTGGAGGTGCAGGTGAATCCAGAAGTTGCATGAAATGGGACCTGCCCGTGGCCAGCCCAGCCCTGCTTTACAGATGGAAGGAGCAAGCCCTGCTTGGCTTTGATGGGCTTTTCTCCTGGGGCTGGTTGTGTCAGTCTGGGTGGGAACGTGGCTCCTCCAGCACTGGGTCAGGGCAGGGCTCTGGGATCTGCAGTAGGAACCAGGCTGGCTGGTGGGGCCAGAAATCTGGAAATTGGGGCATTTTCCTTGGTGGTGATGATCATAAAATCATTTAGGTTGGAAAGAACCTGTAGGATCATAAAGCCCAACCTTCATCTAACATCTCCCTGACCCCTAGACCATGTCCTGAAGCCCCACATGTATTTGTTTGTTGAACCCCTTCAGGGTTGGTGACTCCACCACCTCCCTGGGCAGCCTGTTCCAGTGCCTGACCACTCTTGCAGTAAAGAATTTATTCCTAATGTCCAATCTAAACCTCCCCTGCTGCAACTTGAGGCGGTTACCATGATCTGCATATATGGACAGAAGCTGGTTGTGGTGAGGTGGTGCAGAGATGAGGAGCACAAGAGTTGATGTGCCAGCCTGTTGTCACTGGCCATTTTGGGGTGACGGTGGTTTTGAAGTTTCCAAATGATTTGTGGCAGGTAAATCACCCCAAAGTTCAACTGATGGATTGGATGCTTGAGAAGCGAGAATGTTTCTGATGTTGAATTTCAGATTTGGCTTTGAAATTGTTTTAGGCTTCATTTTAGTGCTGTAAAAATTCTCTGCTTTAATTTCTGTAACACTAGATAGTAAGTCTTGGACACTGGGAACAGGTTTTGAGAAGTTCTTGGCAAAATAGTTGTAAAAGTTGGAAAAATGCCAGAGGAAAATTGACATTGGAGCTGCCTGTTCGCTGATGATACCTCCATCTTTCCAAGTTCATCTGATACCCTGTGAAGACAATACAGACACAAAGGCCTCTGCTGTCCAAGGATAGCTCTTATTTTTGGTGTGGTTTTCCATGCCAGTTGCTTTCTGTGGCTGTAGAAGAGTGGAGGAGCAGGATATCGGGATGGAGCTCACTGATGTGGCTGAAGTTCAGGAGGTATTTTCCTGCTGGGCACAAGCCAACCAGACCTTATCTCAGCTGTGCTGCACAGACAGTGCCGGTGGTTTCCTGGCCTGGGAAAAGTAGAAAGCAAAGATAACCCAAGGTCCATTGCTCCATAAAGACAGTCCCTCCTGGCACTGACACCCCTTCACTGTAAGTTCTTGTAGGTGGAGCCACAGCACCTGGGTGGGTGACTCTGTAGCATTGAGGAGCTAGAAGGGGCACCGTGGGGCTGTGGTTTGGTGTTTGATGGCTGCTCCTGTCCCTGCTGGACATGGGCCCTGGTGCCCGCCCTCCAGGGCTGGGCTAGAGCCTGGGCTCTGCTGATCTTCTCTGCTCTTTGATTCCAGGCCCAAGAGTGAGTACTCGGAGATTGATGAGGAGGATGCTCAGGCTCCCTACGACCCCAACGGGAAGCCAGAGAGGTAGGGAGCCGGACGTGCAGCTGGAGAACCCAGGGACCAGCTCATTGTATCTTTGGCTCTCATTGGTACAAGAGGATCTCCTCTGTGCTGACGTTTGCCAGCCTGGGGAGCTGGAGATCCCTGAAAAGCAGGGCAGAAGGTGGAGTTCACTGATGATATGCCCAGGCCTGGCAGGTTGTCCCCTCTGGGAGATACTGGATGGCTCTTCTGAGCTGGTGTTACCAAGTAGGGCAGTGAAGTGTGAGGCCTGTGTGAGAAATCAGCTCATGATCTTTATTCACCCGTGTGGGTCTCTCATAGTTCAGTTGCTGGTGGTCCCCCCCTGGCCCAGGTGGTGTGCGCTGCAGCCTGCAGCCAGCCTCACTCCCTGGCTTGGAGTTCATGGTGCTGAACAGCAGAAAATCCCAGAAATGCTCCTCGTGGAGTCACGAGTGTTGCTGTGATAGTTGTAGAGGGCTGGGAAGTGAACGGTGCTGGTGGTTGGGATTCCCTGCAGAGCTCCCTGTGGTGGATCAGGATGGACTGGACCCTCTCTGCGGCTGCTCTCTGGTTTTGCACCTCCTTGCAGAGCAGATGGTGACTTAACCTCTTGACTTGTAACCCCAGGTTTTATTACAACGTGGAGTCCTGTGGTTCTCTGCGCCCAGAGACCATCGTTCTCTCTGCGTTGTCCGGCCTGAAGAAGAAGCTGAGTGACCTCCAGACCCAGCTGAGCCACGAGATCCAGAGTGACGTCCTCACCATAAACTGAGGTGGCCCCTCGGGAGAGGGTGCTGAGGTGTGAGTGATGCAGAAGGGCCTTCCCTCTGCCTGGCAGGGCTCTGGGGGTGAGGATTGTGCCTCCCCATCTTCTTCTGTCCTTGCTGGTTGGTGACACCTCTTCCCTGGCCCTCCTTCTCAGGCACAGCCATGGTGCTGTGTAGGGTGAAGCAGGAGGGAATCGTTGAGCTTCTTCACTGGGACAAGCTTTGCCTCCAAGAGTTTTAGGCCAGAGTTTTGGCCATGTGACATTTGGGTTTGGGAAGTATGTACCTGGGTTACACCACCCAACTTTATTTGCCTGTCTGTTCTTCACTGTGCTGAATAAAACCTCCCCCCTGTGTCCTGTCACCCCTGAGGGCTCCACTGGGGCTGCGGAGGGAGGTGTCACATCATGAGCTGCTCTCCAACAGGCATTGACTTCACGAGCTCTGCTCTGGGCAGAGTGGAGCTCTCTGCTGATTGCCCCTCTTGACGTGATCTCCCGAGGAGCCCAGCAGCCCCTCCAGCAGGTCGCCTGTTGGTTACTGGTCCCACACTGTGTTTGAAGCAGATGTTGAGGCTGGGCTGGTGGGCGAGGTGCTGCAGGGAGCCCAGAGGGGCCAGGTGGGCTTAGCTGTACTTAGACTCCTCTGGAGCAGGCTCTGTGTGTGCAGGGCAGGGGGGGCTGTCAATAACCCTTGGCTGGCAGCTTCCCCAGTACCCACAGCCCCTGGGAGGGGTTGTGTGCTGGGCTGGAGCTCAGTGAGGGTCTCAAACCATGACCACTGTGACTGAAGGGCTGCAGCAATTTCCCAGGTCACCCCTTCTCCCCTCTATCACCACCCAGCAGGATTTGGGATGAGCTTCTCAGTGGCTTTCCTGGAGAGATCTGCCTCTTCCTTGCTGTGGTGGCTGGATGTGGGGCATGGGAACAGCTCGGAGAGCAGGGATGGATGCTCCCAGTGGAGAGTGCGTCCTTGTGGTGGCACAGCCAGCTCTGCCATGGCTCCCCAGGGCCTGTCCCCATCCTTGGGGCTGTCACACCTTGAGGCCAGTGCTCTGCCATACAGTCATGGCATAGAGAACCCAACTGGCACAAAGCTGGGAGACAGGGCAGCTTGAAACTCCTTCCCCCTGGGGACTTGGAGCCACCAGTGCCCTGAGTGGGGTGGCAGTGGGACATCCAGTTTCACTGGGAGCTCTTTGCTGGAGAGTGGCAGCTCGCTGCCCCCTTCTCCCCTCCCTGGGGGTTTTGGGGCCATGGGTGGAGGCAGAACAAAGCCCCCAGCCCCGAGGGAGGAAATCGCCCCGTCAGCACTTTTCTCCCTGGCAGGCCCTGCTCGCGCTTCCCTGGATGGAACAGGCAGACAGGAAGGGTGGGTAAGGGTTGTTTATTCACGGAGCAGCTCTTTAAAAAAAAGAAAAAAAGAGAAAACCCAAACATTTTTTGGTAATGAAATGTTCAGTCTTTTCCAGAGGAGGTGTGTTGCCAGGAAAAGAGCCAGTCCCACCCCTCAGACAGGGCAGGACATGCTGCCCAGCAGTGCTGGGGTGCCCATGAGCCCCCCCCCAATGCCCACCTGCCCTTCTCCATCCCGCTGTTCCCCAGCCACCAGCTACCCCGACCCAAGACACCAGTATTTACAGACCACAGATCCCACGTCACGACACCCCCTCTCCCCAAAGCACGGACCCTGAGCGGGTGGAAATCAAACCACCCAACCCAAGGCTGAAAGAAGACTCCCAAAGAAACACCCAAGGCTTGCAGGATAATAAAAAGATAGCCCTTCTAGAGGAGGTCAATAAATAAAACTAGAAAAAAAAATCAATTGCTTTAGAGTTTAGCAGGTGAAGCCCAGCTCCTGAGGGCACCAGGGATGCTCGGAGAAACGTGACTCTGCCCCCATCCCTGTGGGCTTCTCCACCCAGGGACTTCTTGTGTCTGCAAAGCTGCCTCTCAAGGGACAGGGGCTACTGGCCAAAACCCGCCCCTGGGTTGCCCATGAGCAGATAGAGCAGGGGCAGGGCCGGGAGGAGCTGTGGGTGGAGGAAGGAGGGGTGCTGGGCTGGGGGCAGCCTGAGAAGGCAGGTGGGCTCTGCCCAGCCGACACCCCTGGAAGGAAAACCAGTTGGTCCTGAGACATCTCCAGTCTACAGCGAGTGTTAAAATAGCTTCAAGAAGTGCAAAAATCAGCTCAGGGGTGGTGGGGGCATCCCCAGGAACCCCCACTCTTCACAGGGTGGGGTGAGATGCTGGGACCTTGTGCTTCCAGCCTGGCACAGCCATGTCCTGGCAGGGGATGCTCCAGCCTTCCCCCTCCTTGCAGAAAACAGCACATTTCTTGACACCCCCCCCTCCTTTTCTCCACCTCCCAGCTAGATCCCCAAGAGTCACAAACCTCTGGGCACCACTGCCCGAGGGCTCTTCAGCAGCCATGGAAGAGGGAAAATCTCTTATAACAGGGATATTAAATGTATATTTCAAGTTGGTTGAGGCTGAGCCAGCACCTGCTCCCCCAAGGTCTCGGCGCAGGGGATGCCCCAGCTTGGTCCGCTGGGGACTCGGGGCTGGGGGTGCCTGCGTCCTCACTGCCCCTCAGGGAAGAAAAAGGGGACCCCCCCCTCCACCAGCTCACGGGGATGTGGTCGGCTCCCTGCTCTCAGGCTTGTCGCTTTTGGAGGACTTTGGCTTCAGCAAGATGAACCTGTTGAGGAGGTCGGTGTCCGAGCTGGCCTGGGCACCTGCATACGGCTCCCCTGGGGACGAAGCAGAGGGTCAGCTTGGGTCTGGGACAAGGACACTCTGGGGACCAGGGAGGTGGCAGCTCCTCGGTGGAGGACAAGGACACTCACCAGCATAGCTGGAGGACTCGGCCATGTTCTGAGAGCCAGTGATGTGGTGCCAGTAGGCACTGCGGGGCAGCATGGTGGTGGGGGTGCAGGGGTAGGAGAAGTGCTCGGTGCCCTTGTTCAGCAGCTGTGGCAGGTGAGAGGGGGGTGAGGAGGACACGGGGTGCCCCAAGACCCCCCCAGCCGTGGCCCCGGGGTGGGCTGAAGCTCACCCTGACGTTCTTCTCCATCTCCAGCAGGACCCTCTTGTGCTGCTCGGCAATGGCCAACGTGGCACTGTGCACACGCTGGTAGATCTGCTCGCCCTCCTGCGTCTGGAAGGTGTAGAGACCTTCTCCTGCGTCACACATCCTGTGGGGACAGGGGGTCACTGGGGGTCCCCGAGCTGAGGGATGATTAAAAATCCCCCCCCAGGTGGCAGCTGGCCCAGCTTCCCATGCTTTAAGAGGTGTTCCCGTGTCCTGTGACCAACCCCAAACCTGCGGGACACCCTACATGGGCCATGACTCCAGCACCAGGCTCACCCTGGAGTGCTGGCAGCACCACCCAAGGTGGTGGTGGCCACGAAGGTGCCATCTCACCGTCCAGCCTCGAAGGTGAAGCGGGTGGCATCGCGGCCGTAGCGGCGCAGGGAGCAGAGGGGCCAGGAGACCAGCTTCACCCGGGGGTTGCGCGTGTCCCAGAGGTAGATGTTTTCATGGGTGATCTGCAGCTTGCACTCGCCATAAACGTCCAGGTTGGGGCAAGGGAGGAGGAACACGTTGAACCGGTCTGGAGAAGGGGGGAAAAAAAAGCTTAAAATAAAACAATTTAGGAGGGTGGGGGTGTATCCAGGCTCCCCGCGCTCACCCGTCTGCTCGCTCTGCACGCCGGGCGCCAGCAGGTCGGGCTCCCCCAGGCTGATGTCGTTCAGGCGGGCACCCAAGCACTCCACCGACAGTGTCTTGTACCACTCCTCTGCTTCCAGCTCTGCAAGGCACCAGGGCAGCCCCTGGGCGAGCCTGGCCAAAGCGGGGTGCCCCACCTGGCACCCCCACCCCAAGGCCCGGCTCGCCCGGGGGGGGCTGCCCCCGTACCTGAATCACAGGAGAAGGTCCGGGCGGAGTCGTCGGGGAAAACGATGGCCACAGCCTGTCTCTTGGTCTCCTTGGGCAGCCGGGTGATGCACTTGATGTTGCTGATCTCAGTGACCTGCCGAGAGGTGTGTTTGGGGGGGTCGCTGTGGGGTGCACCCCAAACCCAGCCCTGATGCACCCAGATCCCGGTTGCTGCACCCAGGAACCACCTGCATCCTACTGGAGCAAATGGGACGGCAACCACCAGCTCCAGCCCAGTGAGTTTGGGCGAGGAGGGGTCCAGCTGCACCCCAGCACTCCCCAGCCCCCCCCCTCACCTTGGGGCACCCCCGCAGACACGCCGCCTTCTCGTCCGGGTACTTCTCCAGGCGCTGGGGCCCTTTGCTGGAGGCTTTGCGGAACACCAGCCAGCACCGCCGGTAGATCTGCCAGGCACAGCAGGCAGGTGTGGGGNCACTCAATGCTAATTACGGAACTTAATTAACAAGTGTGGACAATGCTCCCAAGGGGACCCCAATCCCAGCTTCACCCCATCCCCTACCCCGCAGCCTCTGCCTTGGGGGGTGGCGCTGCCGTGGTACCCAGATATGACCCCCCTCCACACCAAGCCCGCT
>VYZX01000815.1:64755-206931 GCA_013401335.1 Brachypteracias leptosomus
AGCGGGCAGCCCCGGGCGCTGCCGGCCGAGTCTCCTCCTCCTCCCCCTCCTCCTCCTCCTCCTCCTCCTCCCGCCGCTGCCGCCGCTCCCGCCCCCCGCCCGCGCCCGGGGGGCCGGTCCCGCCGCCGCCCCGGGTCCTGCCCCCGGGGGGGCTCCCACGCCCGTTGTGGGGCTGCTCCGGTGGGTTGCGGAGCAGTTGTGCTCGGTTTCCACGGGGGCGCGCACACGCGTGTTGCGCGTGGGTCATGCCAGCACATGCATGTAGTGCGTGGGTCACGCCAGCTCATACACGTTGCACGCTCCCAATCAAGCAGCAAAGCCCCAAACCACCGCTTTTCTCCACCCTTTTTCCCTTTGCTGGATGCTTTTCAGCCAAAAAAAAAATTGGGAAATAGAAGTGGCTGAGAGGATTTGTGTCCCACAGGACATGGACGTGATGCCAGGGGACACCAACACCCTTTTCTCCCCCCACTTCAAGCAAAGCATGGAAAAATAAATCAAATTAAAGCAAAACTACAAAAGCCCGTACATGTTCCTTCCAGGCCCAGTAGTTTTCCACTGGAAACAACCCCAAAAAGCTGGAGGGGGGGATGGAGGCACGTTGGTGGAGATCCTGGTTGGTGCTGGTGGGTAGGGGTTCAACCCACTCCCAGAGCTAAAGCCAGGCTTTGGAAGCCAGCAAGATTTTCTCCAAGTGTGTCTTCACTGTGCTTGGACGTGAGCATCTTGGTGGTATCATCAAGTTCAAGGATGTGTTGCAGTCTCCTGGGATTTGTGGGTTTTGCTCTCACACAAATAAAACTTTCTTGGTCCAGGGCATGTCACCAAAGGACGTGGATGGTGACTCATGTCTGTGGTCCATGGGCCATCCTCCTGGCACCCTTCTCCAGCTCTGGGTTTCCAGGGTGCCTGGCTGTGCCTTAAGGGCTCCCATCTTCAGAGTGGGTCTGATGGTGGCAGATGGTTGCCCCACACCATGAACCTGGAGTCTTGTTGTATGGGTGGCTGCAGGTGCTGGGTGGACACAGGGTGGCATCACTGCCCCAGCAGGCACCAGTGTGGCTGAGCCACCCAATCCCTGCACCTCTGCACGTGGCCACATTCCTGTGATTGGACCCTCCTAGAGCATGAGGTGAAGCCTTTTGGGGCAACTCTAACCATGGGTGAAAGAAAAAAAAAAAAGACCTTTTTTCCTTCGTCTGGGCCAGCTGGCATCCTGTAGCGGCTGAGGTGGCACAGAGGATGCCAACTCCCTCCTGGCAGTACCGTCAGACTGTAGTATCAGTGAGTATCTCGAGTTGGAAGGGACCCACAAGGGTCATCAAGTCCAGCTCCC
Organism: Brachypteracias leptosomus; assembly: GCA_013401335.1. Taxonomy (NCBI): domain Eukaryota; kingdom Metazoa; phylum Chordata; class Aves; order Coraciiformes; family Brachypteraciidae; genus Brachypteracias; species Brachypteracias leptosomus. The sequence continues at coordinate 66,092 of VYZX01000815.1, forward strand.
TGCTCCTCGCAGGACTATCTAAAACTAAACCCTATGACTACCAGTTTTCTCCTTCCAGTGGTGAACAGCATCTCTAGAGTCCTCTTGTGTCTCCTGTCCTTGCTCCCAACATTCTTAACGCTTTCATTTTCTCCCTGAGTCCTAGCAGGAGACCCATCATCCCTGCTGACCTTCTGCCCTGCCAGCTTGACTTCCCACACATCAAACCACGTTGTGTTGATGCTCCTCTTGAAGCCCAGCTCCTTGTCTGGTGGCATCACCATGGTACTGGTGCTGCCACAGCAGCTGACTGGGCTCCTCAGCGTGGGAGAGCAGGGCTTGCTGGGGAGCTGCTGGTGGGGAGAAGCTCCTTAGAAGCGGGTTACTTATATCAGACATGGCCCAGGGAGCAGACCATCTTTGGGCCACACCGAATGGGAGCTGTCTGCTGTGCCCTTGAGGTTTGGTGGCATCATGGGTGCTCCCCCCACCCCAGTCCCTCACTGGGCTGTAAGAGTGAGGAAAAGGAAATTTAAGAGCTCAATTTAATCTTCTCATTTGCATACGAACACTTCCTTTTCTGCAGAGCCCTGGTGTCCAACCCCACCCAGTGCTGCCGACACTAGAGCTGCTGTACCCAAGGTAGGGGTAGCTGGGGGGAGATGGGGTGCTGGGGGCTCCTCAGGGTGCTGAGCTGCTCCCCACGAAGGCAAAACTCTCCTGAGGTGACACCCGTGCCCTGCCATTCCTGGAGGGGTGATGGTCTCCACGTCTTGGTGGTGGGGATGGCGTGTGGCATCACCGGGGGGGGGCTGGGGGGAGCACTGGGTGTCCAAGGGTGATGTCAGTGAGGAGTAAAAGGATGATTTAGTGCAGAACATCCCAAAGGGGAGATGATGGCTGAACCTTGCTGCTGGTCATCACCAGCTTTGGCACCTTGAAGCATCAATCTCAGGGCTGTGTCCTTGGTAAGACCTTTGGCACCACTGGACTGTCACCTCTCCCCGTGGCTGCATTCGGTGCCATGGTGCTGGGTGCAGTGCTGCAGCGGATAAGGTCTTGTCACCAGCTGCCTTCTTCTCAGCTTCCTCCTCCCCAGCTCAGTGCTGGGTCACTGCCAGGAAGCCCCAGCACTGTGGTAGAACGTGCCGGTGAACCTTCTGGCTTTGCCGCTGTCACGGCTTTGGTGGGGCTTGGCTTGGGGGGAAGCTGCTGGGACCCCATCTTTGTCCTGCAGGCAGGGCCAAGGTCCCAGGGGATGGGGGTGGAGGCTCCAGGGAGCTGCCCAGAGCCTGGGTGCCTTTTGCAGGAGAGGACCACGGTGATGGCCACCCCACTGCTCATCACCATTGTCTTCTGCCTCAGCAGTGGTGTCCTGCGGGCTCAAGGTAGGGACATCTCCCATCCTGGCATGGGGCTGGGCACTGTCGGGGCTCCCTGGGGTGGGGAGTGGGGCTCTCTGCCATACAATGAGGCTTAGCTCCCAAAACAGGTTCCTCAGAGCTGGACAGTGATGTGGACATCCTGGAGAAGGAGCTGCAGCAGGGCTGCGGCAGCGCCCACCATGCCAGGAAGACGTGAGTGCCAGCTCCCACCCTGCTGTCCCACGGACCCCTCACATCACTCCAGACCCACAGGGGCCAGATCCTGCCTCAAACACCCTTCCCGTGCAGGTTAAGGAGGCTGGAGAAGAATCTGGCCCACCAGGAAAAACACAACTTCACGAATGGCATGATCGAGACCTACGTGTTCAAGTTCCTGACCGAGAACTTCAGAGGGTTAAACCTCAGCAGCAGGATGGTTGGTCCCAGGGGATGCCGTACCCCCTGGCTCCCTCCATCCCTTCATCCCCAGTGGGAGGTGCCAAGGGGATGCTGGGGTGGCTGATGTTCTCCCACACCAGGTTTCCATCTTCCCCCAAGGATGCTTTACAGCAGCAAAGCTTCCTGAGATATGGTTCTGGCAGGAAGCCACGGCTTTAGATCCCCAGCACCATCACCAGGATAAATCCAGGGGCTTCTAAAGCTCGAGGGTGGTTGGTGGAGGTGGTGTCTGCAGCCAAGAGCCAGGATTTCCGTCTTGAAGTTCTTCTGAATTATGAAATGGGAAGCCCTGGCCCCCACCTTCTCATGGTGGGAAGGGAGTGTCGGAGGTGACTTCTCCAACCTGGTGCAAGAGGGTTGTGTGGTGGCACCACAGCCCTTCACCCCAGCCAAGGGACTGCCCTGCCAGGGAGGTCCAACTGCTCTGGCCTGAGGGCCCTTCCTGCAGGACAAGGCAGGTTTTGGACCTGGGAGTCCAAACTGAGGACCTGGGAGCAGAGATGGTCTGAGGGAGCCCACCAAGGTGTGAAATCCCACTGGAAAAGCATTCCACGAGGGCATGTACTTGCCCCATGGTGGGGCTGGTGGGACAGGTGTGCCCACCCATGGGTGACAGGCTCACTACCCCACGTGTGCTACAGGCTGGGAGGGTTGGTGCTGGGGCTGGGGTTGCTGTGGGGCCATGCCAGTAACCGGGGTAGCTGTGCTGGGGGGGCAACCAGGGCAGCACCTTGACCATCCCTGAGCCAACCAAATGCAGAGTGGCCAAACCCACCTCTCCCCTGCCCATCGGTGCAGGACTGGAAGCTGGGTGGTGGCAGGAGGTTCAGACACGCCATGAACTTCCCGGCGGAGCTCGTGGAGGGTGTCCGGGCGCGGGGAGTGGAGCAACATCTTGTCTGCATCTACGTCCACAGCCCCTGCATCTTTCAGGTGAGCCACAGGTCCTTCCATGGAGCCCCTGAGCATCCTCGGCCAGCAGCATGTCCACCCCATCACCCACCCTCCTGTTGGGATGCTCGGGGTGGGTGGGATGTCCTGGGGAGCTGGAGCTCTCCCTGCAGGCAGCCCAACTCCTGCAGGATGCCCACAACAGCTCTGTGCTGAACGATGATGTGCTGGGAGCCTTCCTGCAGAGTGGGCGCGTGGCCGGGCTCAGCCGCCCCGTGATGATCCAGTTCTGGCACGACATGGTGCTGGTGAGCATGACTCCGTGGTGGGCACCAGCCATAGGGGTCCCCAGGGTCAGCATTTCCCCTGGAGATGGGGAAAGTGTCCCCTCTTCTGGGATCAGAAGGTTTCTGGGGTCTCCAAGGAGCAGAGAGGGTTCCCAGCTCTCCCCCTTTGTCCCCTTTCCACCAGGATGTCTCCAACGCCACCTGCGTCTTCTGGCAGCCTGGGGCTGGTAAGCGTGGCCAGGACGGGGACAATGCCAGCATGGTGCCACCTGAAAGGCATCACCCAGCAGGGCTCAATGTCCCCTTGATGTCCTTATCCTCCAACAGTGGTTCCCCAGCAGGTGTGGGCAGCATGGGCCACTGGAGCAGAGAGGGCTGCAAGACCACACACCGGGAGGGCACCGTCATCTGCCACTGCAACCACCTCACCTACTTCGCCGTCCTCCTGGTCCACAACCCCCCTTCCTCCTTCTTCCATCTTTCCTCTTTTTCCTTCATTCTTCCCTCTTCCATCCTTCCTCCTTCCTTCTTCCATCCTTCCTCCTTCCCCCTACTTCCTTGCTCCTTCCTCCTTCCCTCCTTTCTGCTTCCTCCCTCCTTCCCTTTCTTCTTCCTTCTTTCCTCCTTCCCTTTTCCTCCTTCTCTTATTCCCTCCTTGCTTATTCCTGTTCTCTCTTCCTTCTTTCTCCTTCCTCCTTCTCTACTTCCCTCCTTCCCACCTTCTTCCCTCCTTCCATCTTCCTCCATCCCCCCATCCTCCTTTTTCCTTCCCTCCTTCCTCCTTTCATCTTCCTCCTTCCATCTTTCTCCAGCCTCTGTCCTCCTTTCTGCTTCCCTTCTTCCTCCGTCTATCTTCCTCTTTTCCCCTTCCCTCCATCCTTCCTCCTCCTCCATGGAGGTGTGGGTGTAGATGGGTGTGAAGGTGCAGGCTGTATGTGGGGTTATGGGATGTATGTGGGCCTATAGGATGTATGTGGGGTTATAGGATGTATGTGGAGGTGTGGGGTGTATGGGGAGTGTCCTCCAGGTGTGTGTGGCCGGGGTGGTGCTTTCTCAAGGGGTTCCCTCTCCTTCCCCAGCAGGAATCTGACCCGTCTCACCACCTCCCTCCCTGTTCCCAGCAGGTCCCAGTGGCCACCCTGAGCCCGGCCCAGCTGGAATCACTCACCTACCTCAGCACCATCGGCTGCTCCCTCTCAGCTGCTGCCACCTTCTGCATCCTTCTGCTCTGCTGCTTCTCCAGGTACAGCTGTCCCATGTGTGCCATGCATGCCATGCCATACCACACCATGCCATGCCATGCCAGACACCCACCAGCACCCTCCCTGCTCCTCCAGGCAGTGGCGGAGGGACACCACAACCAGGATCCACGTGCAGCTGCTGGCCGCGCTGCTCCTGCTCAATGGCAGCTTCTTGCTGAGCACTCAGCTGGCGGCTGGCACCAAGGGGCTGTGCCAGGTCACTGCTGCCATGCTGCATGCCGCCCTCCTCTGTGCCCTGGCGTGGATGGCTGCCGAGGCCTTCCACCTCCTCCTCCTCCTCGTCAAGGTCTACAACATCTACATTCAGCGCTACCTCCTCAAGCTCTGCCTCTTTGCCTGGGGTGAGTGGGCACCCCCCTGGCCTTGCCCGTGGCACGGCTTCCCTGGCAAGGTCCCACCTGGGCTGTCCCTGGGCCCACAGGTCTGCCCACTCTGGCTGTGGTGGCCATTCTCATCTTCAAGGGAGATACGTATGGGCACCTCCCCATCAGCACCTTGGAAGGCTACAGGAACATGACAATGTGAGTGAAGGGGCTGCCAGCTCCTTAGGGGACCCTGGGCATGCTATGCATCCCATGGACCCTGGGCACACCAGACACCCTGGGCACCCTGGGGCACAGCCTGCACACACCGTGGGCACCCTGAACACCACAGCATGCTCCCTGGGCACCCTAAAACACCATAGCATGCACCCTGGGCACCCTGGACACCACAGCACGTACCCATGCCATCCTAGACAGCATAGCATGCACCCCGGGCACCATAGCATCACCCTGGACACCCTGGGCACCATAGCATCACCCTGGGCAGCTCGGGCACACCAGGCACCATGGGCATACCCAGTTGACCTGGGGCTGGGGCCAGCAGGAGCCATAGCTTGGCCAAGTGCTGCTTTCTGCTGGTCCTGGCTCTGCCAGCTGCCCTCCTCCATCTCACCGTGCATGGGGGCACCCAGCTCCTTCTCGGGGGTCCCCAGGAGAGTCCCTCCCACCAGGTGCTGGCTCACCAGCCAGCCAGCCCGTTATGCCACCCTCTGCTACGCTGGCCTCATCCTGCTCTTCAACACGCTGGTGCTGGGGTGGGTGGTGAGGATACTGCGGGGGATCCAGCAGCAGAAGGGCCAGGCGAGGAAGGACTGGGTGACGGTGCTGGGGCTCACCTGCCTGCTGGGCACCACCTGGGGGCTGGCCTTCTTCAGCTTCGGCGTCTTCCTCATCCCCCAGCTCTACCTCTTCACCATCCTCAACTCCCTACAAGGTTTGTGGGGATCATGAGGGGGGGTGGGAGCAGCAGGGTCCTCACCACTTTCTTGCTCCTCACAGGAGCTCAGTGCACGCATGGCAGTGACCATGTTGTCACCACCCACCCCCAGGTTTCTTCATCTGCCTCTGGTATGTTACTGTGCAGCGCCGGAGCAAGGTGGGCTCCATCAGCATCACCTCCCGACACTGCACCCCGAGATCAGGGTGAGGGGCTGCGGGGGGAGCTCAGGAGCTGCTCCCCAAAGAGATGGTGTGGTGGCACCTCCTGGGCTGGATGCTTGGCTCTGTGGACACTGTGGGTTTCTTCATGGGATGCAAAGCTGGATTTGTGGGTGGTGGGAGCTGCCCATTGTTGGGGGGTTTCAGCTCAGGGTCCTGCAGGCGCTGTGTTCTCCTAGGGACCTTGGCTGCCCTGGTGCCACCCAGCCAACATGGACTTCTCCTGCTGGCAGCAGATACTTCTCATTAAAAGCATCATTTAATCATTGATGTGGGTCTCTTCAGTTGCCAGAGGAGCAGCGTGGCCCTGCCGGGGTCCTGCAGCCACCCACTCCCACCCTGGCACCCCTACGTCCACGATGAGCACCACGCTCTGCCTTGTCATTAGGGAGGGTCCCACTAGATGGCACAAGGACTTCGGTGATGGTCCCAGCTCTGGACTGTGCACACCACAGCGTGGTGCTGGTGAGCAGTGCTGGTTACTGGTGCCAGTTAGTGGTGCTGGTGCCAAGGAACCCCCCAACAGCTTGGAGGGGACATCCAAGCCCCTTTGGGGAGTTGCTACCATGCATCTCACAAAGGATGGACAGAAGCTGGGGCTCTCCAGCTATAAACCCCCAACCTGTTTGGTGCTGGTGAGCATGGCTGTAAGGCCATGGGACTTTCAAACCAATCCTGACCCAGGGTTTTCACCCCACCAGAAGCTCTTCTGCTCACCCCAAAGCCAGGAGGGCACCTGCAGCCCTGGGTTGGTGGGCAAATGGGCAAGCAGGGCTTCAGCTTGGCACCAGGTGGACATGCTCAGGTGGAGGAGAAGGTGGGGGGTGAGTAGACTGGTAACCTGGGATTTGTCCTGGTCTCACTTAGGAAGGCAGAACTTGAGAAGAGTGACCGAAGGCTTTATCAGGGTTTAATCAGTGCAGGACAAATCACATGGTCTAAACCCATAGGTTGGAGGTGGTGAGCCCCGAGCCCCCGGGGCACCCCCGTACACTTGGTGTAGCCCACAACTGCACCCATAGGTTTGCCTTTCCTGGTGTCTGAGATGCTGGAGCTGGGCATCCTGCTCTGCCCACTGGGATGCAGAGCACAGTGGTGGTGGCATGGCCACCAACCTGCCTGTGGTGACAGCGGGGTCTGCACCGTCCCCAGGCTTGCAGCTTGCAGGACCAGAGAATCATAGAATGCACTGGGTTGGAATGGACCTTCCAAGGACCTCTAGTCCAACCCCCCTACAATAAGCAGGGATGTCTCTTACTAGGTCAGGTTGATCAGAGCCCCATCAAGCCTGACCTTGAATGTCTCCAGGGATGGGGCCTCCACCACCTCTCTGGGCAACCTGTTCCACCACGCCCATAGTAAAGAACGTTAGGGATTGGAAGGGACCTCGAAAGAATATCTTCCTAAGATGATCTTCCTAAAGAACTTCTTCCTAATATCTAATCTAAACCTACCCTTCTCCAGTTTAAAACTGTCACCCCTTGTCCTATCACTACAAGCCCTTTACAAGTCCCTCCCCAGCTTTCTTGTAGCCCCCTTCAGATACTGGAAGGGTGCAAGAAGGTCCCCCCGGAGCCTTCTCTTCGCCAGGCTGAACAAGCCCAACTCTCTCAGACTGGCCTCGTAGGAGAGATGTTCCAGTCCTCTAATCATCTTTGTAGCCCCCTCTGGCCCCTTTCCAACAGGCCCATGTCCTTGTACTGGGGGCTCCAGAGTTGAACACAGAGCTCCAGGTGGGGTCTCAGGAGAGCAGAGCAAAGGGACAGAATTCCCGCCCTCGACCTACTGATCATGCTTCTTTTGCTGCAGCCCAGGACACGATTGGTTTCTGAGCTGCCAGATGTGCCAGCGAAGTGCCCTTTGCTGGTGCTGCCCATTTCTGGCCTGGTGGCAGCACTGGGCAGCCTCACGGGTGACACGCTGCCCGTCCCTGCTCAGTGACACATCCCGTACTGGCCCCTTCCCAGGCTCTGGGCAGCTGAGGAAGCCGCTGGCTCTTGTTCTTTGTTCCGTGCACAAAGGGCAGCCAATGCCACCAAGTTTCCATCCCTCCTGGGACAAAAGCCCACCCCACCATGGCCATGTGGTCCTCCAGCCTGCCGGGCACCGCGATGAGCCGTGCATGTCTCACCGCTCCGGCGCTGACTGCAGCTCTGGAATAAGAAGCCCAGAGGCTTGGTAAGGAGCCAAGAGCTTGGCTTGGATCCCATGAGCCCCACCATGAGAGAGTCACATCCTGGCTACGGCAGCTCCAGCCCCCCTGGTTGCCTGTCGGGGACTAGTGGGACATGGTGGTCACCAGAGAGCTGAGTATGTTGGGGACTGGTGGGACATGGTGGTCTCTGAGGAGCTGAGCCTGTTGGGGACTGGTGGGATATGGTGGTCCCTGGGGAGCTGAGCTTGTTGGGAACTGGTGGGATATGGTGGTGCCAGAGATCCAGGCATAATGGGGCCTGGTGGAACAGGTGGTCCTCAGGGAGCTGAGCCTGTTTGGGCCTGGTGGAACTGGTGGTCCTCAGGGAGCTGAGCCCATTGCTGGTAACTGTGGACAGAAAAGCCACTTTTCCCACGCTACCATGCCAGGAGTGGGGCCAAAACCCTCCCGGAAGTTGCAGAGTGGGATCCAACCTCTCACCACCCACTGTGCCCTGCAGTGTCGGGTCCAGCTTGCCCCAGCCCAGGGGAGGAGAAGCAGGACCTGGCCCATCCAACCTCTCCAAGGAGACCCATTCCTGTTCACCTCCCCCGTGCCCCATCGGGCAGGAGGCCGGTGCCGCGCTGCCAGCGCCTCAGTGTCACTGTGGTGCCATCAGGCTCCGGTGCCAGCCCCGTCCCCAAGGACAAAGCTCTGGAATGATCTCAAATCCTCCACATTTGGAGGAAACCAGCAGGCAGGGAAGAGACTAAACTCCATGGCAGTGGAAGGTTGGGAGCAGACCTTGGCTCCGTCTTGGGATCCGTCCTGACTTGGCTGCCGGGGAGCAGAGGAACCTTCTTCCCACATTCCCACCCCATTCCCCCAGACTTCCCCGACATCATCGCAGGTTTATTTGCAAAGCTGAGCCTAAACAAATAAGTCGGGTTTATTGCTCTGTCTACGGTTGGGTTTTACAGCCCTGGCACCTGGCAAGTCGCTGCTGTCATCGTTGCCCGATGGAGAAACCCTGACGTGGGGTTTGGGGGGGACCCACGATGCAAGACTGGAGGAGGTGAAGTGGTGGTGATGGGGGAGCAGGAGCACTGTGGACCTTCCTTGGACAACACCTGAGGTTCTCCAGGCTGCCCTGGCAGCACTCACCAGATTCAGATGGAGGACCTCTGGGCATCTTCTCCCATCATCCTTATCCCACTGGAGCTGGACCAAGCCCTTCTTGAGTTTCCACCAACCTTAGGAGCACCATCTTCTCCCAAGGGGCTTTTAGGAGGGTCTCGGCACCCAGGGTTGGAGCTGGCACTGCTCACCCTCATCTTCAGACGGCACCAGGACACTCTGCCCAGACTTGTCTCACCTTGGCTGGGAGCAGCCTGGTGGGACGTGTCCTCTCCTGCCAGAGCTCGTCCATCCCATCGGCACACCCGTGCCAGCGCTGGGGCCTTCAGGGGCTTTTGGGAAGGTTTTAGGAATTTCTAGGGTTGGGTTCTTTTGGAGTTTGTAGGGCTTGTAGGAACTTCTATGGCTTTAGGAGATTTTAGGAGAGTTAGGAGCTTTTAGGGCTTTTAGGAGCTTTTAGGACTTCCAGAACTTTGAAGGGTATTTAGGAACTTTTAGGGCTTTTTGGAACTTCTAGAGATTTTAGGATCACAGGCTTTTAGGGACTTCTAGGGTTTTTAGGAATTTTTAGGATGTTTAAGGAGCTTTTAGAGCTTTCAGGAACTTCTAGGGGGTTTAGGATTTTTTGGGTTCTTCAGAATCTTTTAGGGCTTTTAGGATGTTTAGTAGCTTTTAGGGCTTTTAGTAATTTTTAGGACTTTAGGAGCTTTTAGGAGTTTTAGGAACTATTAGGAGCTTTTAAAAACTTCAGTGTTTTTCAGGTTCTTTCATGGCTTTAGGATCTTTTCATGCTTTTAAGATCTTTTAGGGATTTTGGGAAGTTTTATAGGTTTTAGGATCTTTTAGGTCTTTAGAAGCTTTTAGGGCTTTTAGGATCTTTTAGGTTTTTAGGATCTTCTAGGGGTTTTAGGTATGTTTAGGACCTTTCAGGGTTTTTTAGAGCTTTCAGGGATTTCAGGATTTTTTAGGGCTTTTAGGGTCTTTTAGGGCTTTAGGAGCTATTAGGATTTTTAGGAACTATTAGGGCTTTAGGAGCTTTAAAGAGCATTAATGTTTCTTATGTTCTTTTAGGGCTTTTAGGATTTTTCAGGCCTTTTAGGGACTTTAAGGGCTTTTAAGAACTTTTAGGGCTTTTAGAAACTTTAAGGGTATCTATGAACTTGCAGGGCTTTAGGAGCTTCTTGGATCTTTTAGCGCTTTTAGGAGCTTTTAGGAGCTTTTAGGATCTTTTAGGGCTTTGGGAGCTTTTAGGAACTTTTAGGCCTTTTAGCAACTTTAGGGATATTTAGGAACTTACACAGCATTAGGAGCTTTTAGGATCTTTTAGTGCTTTTAGGGCTTTAGGAGATTTTAGGGCTTTTAGGAACTTCTAGGACTTTTAGGGTTTTGAGGAGCTTTGAGGCTTTATATGAACCTCAGCAGCTTTGGGGAAATTCCAGGGCTTTCAGGAACTTTTTGGGCTCTGAGGAGTTCCCCAGCTGGAGCAATAAACCCTTATGGGGCCGGGCGAGCGCTGCTGGCCAGAGCCCAAGGGCGAGCCTCCCTGGCGTGGGACAACACCAGGATTTCCTCCCTTTCCAGCGCCTTTGAAGGGCCTGATGGCCAGCAGATAATCCCCACAACACGCACCAGCACAACCAGCCACCCAAAAATAACTCCCGATAACCACGAGTGCCCACAAAAGGCTTTTTGTTTCAGGAACGCCATCCAGGAGATGGCCTGAAATGTCTTCTCCTCCCTGGGGCGTGGGGTCGCACCTGACCCCCCCATCTCCAGGAGGGCCCGATCCTGCGGGAGCTGCTGTTGGGTTTGGTGACATAATTCCAGGGAATTGGATTTATGGTGTTTCCTGAAGGAGCTGGTCGGGATGACCTCAGTGGGATGCTTGGCTCCAGCGTGTGTTTCCCCATACCCCATGGCATGGGGATGGTCGGACTTCAAAGGCCACATTAGCCATGGTCTGGCCGTGTGAGGCCACATGAGCTGCGTCCCGTGGGAGCCTCCTCCCGTGGGAAATGGGGAAATTCAGGGCTTGGAGCTGGAAATGAAACCAAGCCAAGGGGTGACGGGACCATGCGTGATGTCCCCCACACCCCCATGGCACCTCGGGTGCCGCGGCCACCCTTTATCTCCACCGCCTTCCCTTCCCCCAGCAGAAAGAAAAGCCTCATTCAAGGCATTGAAAATATCTGCAAGAGCAACTATTTACCCAGGGCCCTTCCCGGAGCCCTCCCCCCTGCTCCCGGCAGCCCCGGCTGCTTTCCAGGGCACACAAAAGGCTGGCACGGCTGGACGCGGCCACAGCTTGGCAGTGGCTTTGTCCCTGCGCCCATCGCTGTCACCAATGTGGGGTCCCCTGCCTTGGCAGGGGGGTTGGATGAGACGATCTCCAGAGGTGCCTTCCACCCCCCATCGTGCTGGGATTCTGGGACTGATTCTGGGATTCTGAGGGGCAGGGTGCCCATGTCCAGCCTTGGGATGAGGTGGTGGGAGCCTCGTACTGCAGCCATGGGGGTCACACCCAGGCTCTGCACCCCACCTCCCAGCCCACCTTCTCCAGGGGTACCCTTCCACAGCTCTCCCCGCCCCAGGGCCCGGGATCCTTGCCCTGCTTCTTGCCTCCCTCGTTTCCTGCGGGAGCGGAACACGGTTCACCGGGACACTCCGTCCCAGCTGCTTTCCCATTAATTGTTATTTTTTAACCGAGCCGCCTCGCTCCGGCTCCCCACTGGCTGCCCGCCAGCCGGGCGCTGAAGGGCAGCGGGGACGGGGCACCCCCGCTCCCGGTTACCCCCATCCCGATCCCAGTCCACGGAGTGCTGCATTCTGGGGTTCCTTCCCGGGCAGGTGCCGTGGCCCGGGGTTGGTGACCCCCGCAGCCACCCCGGAGGGTCCCAGAGGGGGTCGATGCGGTGAGACCCGCCCCCGGTCCCGCCCCGCTGAGTCACCGTCTCCCCGTGGGGGACGGGATCGTTCGCGCCGCCGAGACCGCCGGGCTGAGCCTGGCTGGGCTGGGCTGGACTGGGCTGCAAGGTGCCGAGCCGAGTCCCACCGAGCCGAACCAAGCTGAGCCGAGCCCGACTGGGCTGCAAGGAGCCGATCCGAGCTGAGCCGAACCGAGCCGAGCCGAGCCGGGCTGAGCTGAGCCGAGCCCAGCCGAGCCGGAGCAGCCCCCATAGCCCGCCCCGGGCAGCAGGTACCGGGGTCGGCGGGGAGCGGCTGAGCCGGGCGGAGCCGGGGGCTCCGGTGTTTGCTTTCGGGGCCCCAAAGACCACAGTAAGGGGCACCGCATGGCGTGCTCTTACTGGGGACACTGGGACGGGATGCTACGGGGCCCTGGGTGCGTGCGGGGGCGAGTAAGGTGGGCATCTGTGCCCCTGGGGACCAGCACAGCAGGACTGGGGGGACAGTGGGGCTCTGCGTGGCTGGGACTGGTGCCACTGGGCAGCATCGGTTGGCCGGCGGGGCAGGGAGCAGCTAGTCTAGATGGGGTAAGGGTGGGGACATTCTGCCCCATCCCCAGTGCCCGAGCGGTGGGTTCGGGGGTCTCTGCTGGTGGCCACGGGGAAGCCCCCATCCCTTCCCTTCCCTGCCGTTCCTCGCCCTGTCCCGGAGCCAGGCTGAATTCCCAGTTCCTGAGTCGCCCGGACCAGCTGCTTCGGGCACAGCTGAGCCCTGTGTGGGGCTGTCGCTTCCCACCCGGGGGGGACCACCCGTGCCCCCCCCAATCCCTCTCCTGGCAGAGCATCCCAGGGTCACCTCCCTCCCCGAAAATGCCTCTTGGGGGGGTTCCTCCTGCATCATCCCCGCCGATCCTGGCACGGGATACTCGAGGGCGGGGGTTGTCCCTGCCCACAGGCTGCCCCTCCCGAGCGACCAGCAAAACCCAGTGAGACCAGCTGGAGAATTGAAATGAAGTCTCCTGGAATAACCCCCTGGCAGCAAGTGCTGAGGCTGTTGAGGAGGGAAGGCAGCCAAAGCTCATTTCACGGTCTGAGGGCTGCAGTAACCCCCCCCTCCATCACCAGCAGGGAGCCAGGAGTGTTCCAGGAGAGCTTTGGAGATGGTGGGGGGGGACAACTCCTTTGAGGCTGGGGAGGTGTCCCCACCATGGCAGGGGGGTTGGAACAAGATGGTCTTTGAGGTTCCTTCCAACCCAAACCATTCTATGATTCCATGATTCTGTGATTCTATGATTCACGATTCTATGATTCTGTGATTCTAGGATTCCATAATTATGTTATTCTAGGATTCTATGATTCTGTGGATCTAGGATTCTATGATTCTGTGATTCTAGGATTCTGTGATTCCATGTTTCTATGATTCTATGAATTTATGATTCTGTGATTCTGTGATCCTATGATTCTGTGATCCTGTGATCTTATGATTCTACAGTCCTATGATTATATGATCCCATGAATCCATGATTCCATGATTCTATCATTCTATGATTCCATGATCCTATGATTCCAGGATTCCATGCCTGCAGCTGCAGTGGGTCCCGCTCTGCCCCTTGCCAGTTTTGCAGCTTCCACATGAGTTAAGCCAAGGACTAAAAAAGCTGCATACTTGGTCTCGGGCCAGCCCTTAATCCCCCAGCCCAGGGGCTGCTATTCGCAGAGCAACAGGTTTGTGAGCAACTGCTGGATGCCCGCACGGGGACCCCCGGGGCTGGCTGTCCCCACCTTGCCATGGCACCCGTGGGTGTCGGGGGGACGCGGGGCTGGCTGGTGGCCCCATCGCCAGTGCTGACTGGTACCAGCTGGGCAGCGCCTGCTTTTGAGAGGGCTCCAACCCGCCAACTCCTTTCCCATCAGCTCCCTGGCAGCTGGGGTTTGGCAGGGGTTCACTGGGGGCTGTTGCTTCTTACCTGGCTCCTCGGGTGCTGCCAGCTTTCTTCTGCCTGTGCTTGGCTTTTCCACAGCGGGAAGAGAACCCCATTCACCCTCACCAGGCTCCAGATTGGCTGCTTTCTGTGCCAGATGCCTGGGAGCCTGGTTCGGGGTGGTCCTGGGCTGCTCTGTACCTGCCTTCTACAGCATGGGCGTGATGGGGACATTGCTCATGCAAGGGGGACATGACCCCATGGGGTGTTTTGGGAACCACCTCAAACCCGGGGGCGGGGTGGGGGGTTGGGTGGAGGGAGTCTTTCATGGAATCATGGAATCATAAAATCATGGAATCATGGAATTATGGAATCAGAGAATCAGAGAATCATAGGATCATAGAATGGTTTGGGTTGGAAGGGACCTCAAAGACCATCTGTTTCCAACCCCCTGCCACAGCAGGGACACCTTTGTCACCCAGTGACAGGCTTTGCATGTCCCTGAGCTGGGGCCAAGCACTGGAGGAAGCGCTGGTTTAGTTCACTGCGATATTTCGGGCTGTGGTGTTTCTTAGGAAATGACCATTTTTTTTTCCATTTTTCAACTTTATGGCCCAGCTTTAGGCAAAATCTCGGTCTTGAGAGCCTCGGGCACCAGCAACCTGCCCATGCCAGCCTCCCTGTGCCAGCCTGGCAAGGGATGGTTGCCAGCAGCTGGCAAAGAGTGGATCTGTCAGGGAGCAGTGCCGCTCCCATGGGAATCTTTATGGGGTTTGGTTTTGGATTGTGGGCAAAACACGGCTCCTGGGTGCTGGGTAGGACCCCACAGCTGCTGCTCCGCTCCTCAGGCATTAACACACGTGCCGGGTCGGTGCCGGGAAAGACGCGCGTGCCGATGCCGGGAATAACGCGTGGGTTGGCCGCTGACCAAGGACAAGGGTGCTTTGTCTCTGTGGAGAGGTCCCTACCAGGATCTCCACCTTCTCAGGCAGCTCCAGCCCCAGGGCACGTTGTCTGTGGTCACTACAATAGGGTCTGGTCATGCAAAGCTGTTCAGCATCTTGGGGAGCTTCTTCTGGCTTGCCTCAGTTTCCCCACCCGCTTCCCAAGTCCTTGCCTGTGGGCGATGAGCTGTGGGCTCATCAGTACCTCCAGGAACTGAACGTTGTTGGATTTTCCTAACAGTCCTGGAAGGAAAATGGAGATGAAAAGCCCTTGATCTCCCTGTTTCCCGTGTTTGTTTGAGGCGTCAGAGCATCTTCCCTTCTCCTTGGGAAGAACGTCATGGCCAAAAGTCCCGTGCCACCTCCAGAAGCTGCCGAGTCACTCAGGGAGCAGGAAGGTGGTGGGAAACACCAGGCTTTTTTTGTGTGTGTGGTTTTCAAATTATTTTTTTTCCAGCTTTAGAGCTAATATATTCCTTGGCTTTTCTCTCAGCGTGTTCTTTTAATACGACATGATGCCCAGGGCTGAGCCTTTCTCCGTGGTGGTGGTGGGGGAGCATGCTCCAGGCTGTGTTGCCCCACCACCTCTTTTTACATTATCTGGATGATTTGGGGGCCAAATCAGGAGTTATTCTTGGAGAGTTCAGCCTGCTGTGGGAAAAGCCCATTGAGGGTGATGAAGAGGAGGTAGGGTTGGTGCCAAGGGAGTCTTGCGTGGTCATTGTGACAACATGGGGCTTTTGGAGACAGGTGACACTAGGCACATGCTGCGGTGGCAATGGGGACACCAGGAGTGGCAATGCCACGTGTCCCCACTGCTGCCCAGGGGTGGGGAGATGATGGAGCAGGATCTGGCCCTGGTGTGGGCTCAGAGCATCTGGCTCCTTCCAGCAGTGCCGCTTATTGCCGGCACAACCATTTTTGGGGGATTTTTGCTCGCTATTGTTCAGCTCAGGAAGCAGCGATCGGTGCTGGGGTGAGCGGGACCGTACAGGGCTTGGAGGGGAAATGCCAGCTCCCCCACCCACGTCCCCGCAGGGATTGCTGGTCCCGGCTGAGTAACGGCTGAAAGGGGCTGATCCTGTCCTGTGGCCACCTCAACAAAGTCCCAACGGAGCCTATGCAGAGGGATGGGCTGAAGCCTTGTTGGAATTGAGCAATGAAGTGCTGGGGCCTGGGCTGTGGGCCCTGAGGTGGAGTTGACATGGGTCACAACCCAGCAGTATGTCTTGTTCTGTGGTTTCAGGCCCCACAGACAGAACCTGGCCCACCTGTTTGAGGCCCCAGCTGCCCCCAGGTGATTGTGGTTGGGGTGGTGGGTGAGAGTAGAGCTCTATCAACCAGGAACCAACCAGTATGAGAGAAGAAACAAGGAGCTGATCAGTTGGAAGAGAGGTCCTGGGGAAGAGAGTTCCTGCTGGGGGCAGCTTGCTGAGCTCTCTCTCAGTGCTGTGCTCCCCCTTGGCTGATTTGAGATGGAGAAGAGAAAACAGATGAAGAATAAAAGATGAAGGTCTGCTGAGGGGATGTTGTTGAGTTTGGTGTTGGCCTGAGGAAGAAGAGAGCTAGCAGCACAAGCATCCATCCATTCATTCATTATAGAGCATGGACCTGTTGGAGAAGGGCCAGAGGAGGGCTACAGAGATGATCAGAAGGCTGGAACAGCTCTGCTGTGAGGACAGGCTGAGAGAGTTGGGGTTGTTCAGCCTGGAGAAGAGAAAGCTCCAGGGAGACCTCATTGCAGCCTTCCAGTATCTGAAGTGGGCTACACGAAAGCTGAGGAGGGAAGTTTTACAAGGGCTTGTAGTGATAGGATGAGGGGTGATGGCTTCAAACTGGAGGAGGGGAGATTTAGTCTGGAAATTATGGAGGAAATTCTTCACCAAGCCCCATCCACATCCAGCTACTGCTGCCAAGTTGTGCCTGTGCCCTCCCAGTCCACACCGGGAAAACTCATTAGAGCTCCACTTCATGCTACCCATGAAGCCCCCTGGTGACAAACGGCTGGAAGGAGCAGCCAGGGAGGAACAGCAAGCGAGCAGTGCCCTGTGATGCACAAGCACATGGTGTGCCCTGGGTCCATGCTGGCTGGAGAAACCTCTGGGAGAAATCCATGCTGGTGGGAGAAACCTGCTAATGGGATGCTGAGTCTTCAAGCAAGCGATTTCCCCCCAGCCTTCCCGTCTGATGGCCCCTGGGTGGCAGGGAAAGCTTAGGGAGCTTGTCAGATGGTGCTGGGCAGATGATGCTGAGCTCAGGAGACCCCACTTCTGCCAGGCTGAGATGATGGAGGAACATGCTCAGATCCTCAGATAATCTACAGAAGCTGAAAGCACCCGAGAATAATTTTAGGGCTGGCGAACTAGGAAACCACCGTTTCCTTCTGTTCCTGTTGCTCGTGATAAGAAGCCAAGGTCTGAAGTAGGGTGTGAAGCAGGGAGTGGAAGAGGGGACCCCTCTTACGTTGAATCGTTGGCAGTTGGTGCCTGTGCAGGGTGATAGGGAACCTTCTCCATGCCCAGAGCCCAGGGAGCCGGCTGCTGGACCCCCTCACATCCTGGATGTGAATCTTGGTGCCCGTGGCTCCTCCTGGTGGCAGGGGCACCAGGGTGCTGGTTGTGACCATCAGCTGGTGTCACACCAGCACAGCCTTTGCTCTCCATCCCCTGACCCCCCATGGTTATGGGTGATACCCAAATAGTCATGTGGCCCCTTTCCTTTGTACCCTTTCAGGCTCTGCTTTCTCCTCAGAGGCCAAGTCAAGCGGAGAGCCACCCAGGATGAAGGTCCTCCTTCTGCTCCTTCTCTTTCCGCTCCAAGGTACACTGATCCAACTGTGTCCTGTCCTGGGGTGGTAAGCCAGGCTTGGGCTGCTGGAAGTAATTGGCTGGAGGCCACCAAGGGGCATTTACCGCCTTGGGTTCCACAGAGTTGAAATATCTCATGGGCTGACATGCCTCTGGTGAGGTCTCTGGGGCAGGATAAATCCTTTCCAGGAAAAAGAGATGATCTCCATCCATCCATCCATTCATCCATCCATCCATTCATCCATCCATTCATCCACCCACCCATTCATCCATTCATCATCTCTCCCTCCCTCCTTCCCTCCCTCCCTCCCTCCCTCCTGGGATGGAGAGAGTCTGTCGGTGTCTGCTGACCTTGGTGGTGGCACCTGGGAGAGGGTGGCCCCAAGAGGTGGGAGGTTCTGTTGCCTCAGAAGCCCACATGGAGACATTGGGGAGGTGGCTGATGTCACACAGCCCATCCAGGAGGGGGTTGGGCTGACTAGGGAGGAGATCCCGGCATGCCACATGTGATGGCTTCTGCAGGAGCTTGGTGTTGGCTGGAGATGGTCTCTTTTCTGGCTGAAATGGCATTTCCATGTGTTTGTGGAACACAGGGCTGGGAGCCAGAGGCCACCATGAAGAGGACTTCCGCTTCTGCGGCGACCGAAACCAGACCCAGAACAGCTCCATCATCTACGAGCACGGCCCCGCCACCATCTCCATCGAGAACACGGCCCAGGCGCTCATCATAAAAAGGCCCTTTTTGCCAAGCAGGAGGAACTCTTACTTCAAGTACAACTTGCCCCCCATCCTGGGCAGGTACCGCTTCTGCATCTACTGGTTCCAGGCCAACAGGACCCTGAGGTTGACATACGGGAAGCAGAACTTCCTCCTGGGTGTGGATCCATCCAGCAGCATCCCCCGAGGGAAGGAGAGTCAGAGGACCGAAAGAACCAACACCTCCATCTTCCATGTGTCCTACATCTCCAAGGGTGGGAAGAACACCTCCCTGGACAGCGCTTCTGAATACTTCTTCCCTGGTAAAGGCAGTTCAAGGTTCTTCTCATGAGATGAAGGGTTCTTTTCATTCCCCAGCCCATTCTCTAGTCCTCAGCAGAGCGTTGGTGGTGTCCCAACATGTGCTACAGCATGATGATGTGAAGACACAGCAGAAGGGTGATGGAAGGGGACATAGAGTTGCTTGAAGGAGCCCAGAGGCAGGCCCTGGTGCCCAGGCTCCCTAGAGATGAAGATGGAGGTTTTCAGAAGCGTTTGGCCCCCTAAAATCTTGGGAAATCATGTGCTCTGTAGAGGTCTCCAAGGGTTCTGTCTGCAATGTTAGGCACCTCAGGCCATCACCTGATGGCCTCCATTGGGAGTCAAGCTCTGGGTCAGGGTCTCCATCATCTCCCTGAGCTTGGGGTTCACCTTGAAGCCCTGTCTCTGCCCTCAGCAGGGCTGTGCCCGATTGGTTTGGGGAACGGGGAAGCTGGTCCTGCCCATGTGTCTCATGGCATCTCTTTTCATGTGCCTGGCAGCCTCTCCAGACACCATGCCCGTCTGGGAGCAAGATGTGGAGAAGCAGCTCGCTGCCTTGGACAACATCATCACCCAGCCCCTGGCGCTGGCCATGGGAGCCACGGAGCAGCAGATGCTTCGGCGGTGAGTTCCCAGCTCACCCTGTCCCCACTGGTGCTGGTGTGGTGCCCACCGTGTCCTCACTGCACCCCCTCCCTGACAGCAAACTTGGGGAACTGGAGAAGACGCTGGCCAAGGTGGAGCTCGAAGGGCAGAACCAGACCTTTGGCAAAGCCACCGTGCATGCGACTGTCCTGAAGGTCCAGCCCACCCGGGCTCCTCAGCACCTGGCCTTTGCTTCCCAAAGAGAGGTGGGTCCTGGGCAGCCTGCCCTGGTGGTCTTGGCCCACCAAGACCTTGGCATCCTCTCACAACCACTCTCCTGATGACTCTCTTCTTGCAGGAGAGCAGAGAGGTCCATGGATTCGTAGTGGACCTGCCAAGCAGCCTGTTTGTGATGGCGCAGCAGAAGGAGGAGGTGATGGAGCACAGGGTGCTCCTCATGGACATCAGCAGCCAGACCATGTTCCAGGTAATGCCTGTGCATGTGGCCTGGTGGGGTGTCCTCACCATAGTGGGGACTCTGGTGGTACAGGACAGCAAGGATGCCACCCAGACTAGGGTGCTGGTGGTCATTGGGAGAAGATGCTTCATGGGACCTCCTTCTTGGGGACTCCCACCCACTTCACATCCAGCAGCTTTCCCTTCCCATGCTGCCACTGCCTCCTCTTTTTCTTCAACAGGATGAAAACAGCAGCCATGTCCTAGGTGACAAGGTGGTTGGCATCTCCCTGGTGGATACAGTGGTGGCCAACCTCTCCGACCCTGTGGTCCTCACTTTCTTCCACGACCAGCTGCCGGTAGGTGGGGAACCAGCTTTATCAAACCTGATCCTGCCAGGAATGGAGGGGCAAAGAGGGCTCAGCTTGGAGAGTGGTCACAATCCAGCAGGTCCCTGCCCTTGGCCTACCTGTGCAGGATCTGCTACATCTTCTGGGGCTGTGTCATGATCACGGCTTCACTGTGGGCACTGGTAGTGGCACTGCCCCTGTCTGTCGAGGAGATGCTGCTTTGCAGATGTGTCACCTCCAGCTGAACTCCTTGTTAGAAAAAGGGGACCTGGGAGGAGGTATCTGCACTGTGAGCTGCCTGGAGTCCCATCTATGGGACAGTTTGTCTTCTGAGACCATCTCACCTCCTGCCCCATGTTCTCCCCTATCAAATGTGCTGGCCGGTCAAGAAACCCACAGCTACATCCTGACCAGACCTGTGGGTTTGTCATTGCAGGGGAACGTGACCCCGCTGTGCGTCTTCTGGAAGGAGGACTCTGCTGGTGAGTGCTCCTGCACAGACCTGCTGGTGTGGGTAGAAGTTGCTCTGCACCTCCCTTCCTTGCTCCATCTCCATAAACCTTTCCCATGGTCCCATCCTCCCTAGGGATGGGTCCTGCTGCTGATGGTGCTGTCTGGGTGTGTGCTTGGCGTGGGACAAGCCGAGACCTCTGCTTTTTCCATCTCCCCTGCTTGCTCTGGAGCCCTGCAGCTCAGGAGCAGGTGTTCCTGCTGCTCACCAGATGTTGTCCCCTTCTCTTGCTCAGGCAGCTCTGGGCGCTGGGACAGCGGCGGTTGTACAACAGTACCGAGGGGTGGCCAGACAGACTGCAGATGCAACCACCTCACCTACTTTGCTGTGCTGATGGTGGGTAGCACCTTCCCACAATGCTCTCCATCATGCCCACTGGCTGCTCTTCCTCACCACCTCTTGTTCCTCCTCCTCCTCAGGTGTCCTCCCCGGAGATCACCTACGTACACAGGGACTATCTCAGCATCATAACCTACGTTGGCTGCTTGATCTCGGCTTTGGCATCTATTTGCACCATCTTCTTCCTCTACTTCAGGTGCAGTCTCACAGTTCACCTTGTGCTCCCCACCTGTGTCCTGTTCATTGCCAACTCCACCTGGCTGGGTGCAAGCTCTCCAAATGCAGCTGGTGGCCTGGCTAGAAGCACGATGAAGGAGCCATACTTGAAAAAAGCAGAGGTCTCCTCTCCACAAACCACTTCCTTGGTCAGGTCTTATGCAGGATGCTCAAAAACATGACTCGTTTTCAATGATTTTGGAAGATCAGCTTGGTGGTTGTGTTGGATCTGGCAAGCAGAAGCCTGCAAAGATCTTTCTAAGGGCCTGGTGGAGAACATGAGTGTCGTCTTCTGAGTCATGTCAGTGATCCTATGTGGGTGATTCAGAGCTGAAATGATGTCATTCCTTACCCTCCATGACCTGAAATGCAGAGTCAGCTGCAGGACCTGAATTTGCACATGCAATGGGTGGTCCCACCCATGGGGTTAGGTCCTCAGCTCCTGACACCACCAGAGGGTCTCCTGGCTCTTCTGGCTGGGGCAAGCTGCCCCATGTGGAGCTGTGGGATGGGCACCAAGGACACTGGCCAGCTGTGGTGATGAGGTCTCCCCTTCTTGATTCTCCAGAAGCAAGCAGCGAGACCAGATCACGAGCATGCACATCCACATGAACCTGCTGGCTGCCATCTTCCTCCTGGACATCACCTTCCTCATCTCAGAGCACTTGGCTTCCAGCAGCAGCGAGGCTCTCTGCAGAGCTGGGGGGCTCTTCCTGCACTTCTCCCTCCTGAGCTGTCTCACCTGGATGGGCATTGAGGGCTACAACCTCTACCGGCTTGTGATCGAAGTCTTCAATGCCTACCATGACCACCTCCTCCTCAAGCTCTGCCTGGTGGGCTGGGGTGAGTGTGGGGGAGGCAGAGATGCCCTGAGGACAGGGGCCATGGGGTGGAGGGGCAGCTGGGTATGACTTTCCTCCTGTATGTGGCTCCTGGATGGGATGGAGATGTAGCAGTGGGGGAGCAGATGTCTGAAAGTGGAGGGGGTCTCTTTGTCGAGAGCCTCGGTGGAGAAGGAAACTCTATGGCTGAGAGAAGGAGCTGATGCTAGAGCAAGGTTGGGTCACCCAGCAAGGGAGGCATGTGAGAGCCACTGCTTGTGGTCTTCAAATGGTCATGGGATCCTCTTTTTCTGAAAAACACCCAGAGAGATGGGCTTGATGCAGGCAGCACCCACACATCTCTGCTGGGCTTTGGTCAGGAGGCCACAGTAGAAAGGTCTTATGATCTTTTGTGGCCTAAAATTCCATGGCCCTTGGACACCCCCGGCTTGGGTTGGTGCATCACAGCTCACAGCTGGGCTCGGGCTTGGGCCAGGTGTCCTTGCTGCATGGTCCATCCTTGGTTCCCCCTGAGGGAAGATTCTGTATGGGACAAAAGAGGCAACAGGTTCTTCCAGAAGGTCCAAGGGCCAAGGACTAGAGCGGCCACTTCTGTTCTTGCCACCCAGGACTCCCCTTCTTCTGTGTGATGCTGATCTTCATGGCTAGCTGGACAAACTACGGCCCCTTCTACATCACTGTCTATGAATCCGTTGATGGCAAATCCACCAATGCAACCATGTAAGTTGTGGGGAATGGGTGGTCTGGGCCCTGGTCTTAGATAAAGAGGCTAAACCTTCACCGTGTCCTTTCCTCAGGCCACCTGGAGCTCTTCTGGGGCTTTGTGCAGGGTGGTGAACCCTGTTTAACTAAGCTGGGCTCTGGGTTTTCACAACACCTTTGTGCTTCCCCCAACCCCTCCAACTCGGTCTCCCTTGGGATGACACAGCACAACCCTCTGCCCTTTCTCCTCCCTCCAGATGCTGGATCACAAGCTCCCTGCTCCATAACATCGTGAACCTGGGGTTCTTCAGCCTGGTGTTCCTCTTTAACTCGGTCATGCTGGGGGCCATGGTCCGGGAGATCCTCCGGCAGAACAAGAAGGGCCACAAGCTCAAGCACGTCCTGGCCCTCTTTGGGCTGAGCATCCTGCTGGGCATCCCCTGGGCGCTGGTCTTCTTCTCCTTCACCTCTGGTGTCTTCCGCCTCATCTCCCTCTACACCTTCACCATCGTCAATTCCCTCCAAGGTGAGCCTGGGATGCTGGGCTCCTCCAAAGGTGCCCTTTGGGGGATGGGTGGGGTGGTGATGGGGTATGAGAGGAGCCATCCCTGGCTCGCTCTCAGCTGCTGTTAGTCGCTCAAAAGGGTTCTCCCACCCTTCCTTCCTCCTCTCCCAGGTTTCCTCATCTTCCTGTGGTACTGGAGCATGGTGCTGCAGGCGAGAAGGTCCCCTGAGGTGCAGAGCAGCTCTGACAGCGTCAAGCTGCAGCCCAACAGCAGCCAGAGCCACCTTGGCTGAGCCCCGTGGTGGCCACTCCACGCTGTGCTGGTGCTCCTGGAGCAGAGGACAGCCGTGGGAAGGACCGACGCGTCCGCTTTGCTACCGCACCCACCTCGTTGGGCTGCTCGGAGCCCAGGGACCTGTAGCAGGGCTGGTTCACCCCAGGCCCCTCACCTCTGCTGGCCCTCTCTCCAGTTTTCCCACCCACCACATCCCACCAGGTCCCAGCAGAGCATTCCTTGGCTTGGTCTTCTTGGGGCGAGAGGGAGGGATGCTTGTCCAGGCAGAAAGTGGAAGGGGCATGGACAAGGTGTCTAGATGTCCCCTCCCATGCCCCAGGGCTGGGGATGATGGGTGGAAAGGCCCCACCTTGCTGGTGGTCACCGAGAAGGGAGTGAAGACAGAGTCACTCTGCCCCCGCGACGCTCTCTAGCAGCTGAAAGAATCTATTTTTGTTATTTTGTTGAATGTATATTTTTGGATGGTGTAGAAGCTGAACGAGCCAGACTCGTGCCCATTAAAACTCCTCCTGCTCGGAGCGTGGCTCACGGGGGGTCTCCTTGCTGGTGGGTTCTCCGGTGGGATCCATCCCTTGGCTGGGGTCATCCCATCCCTGGGGCAGCATCTGGTGTTTCACCCTGTAGGAACCTGTGGAGCTGGGACCCGTAGCCCAGTGCTGTCAGGGGTGGGGTGATGGAGGGGGATGCTGCTGCTCAGGAAGCTTCTGCCGTCGCCAGGGACCATCACTACCCGACAAAGAGTAGAGATAGAGGATGGGAATATGGAGAGGGAGGCTTTGCAGGACAGGAATCACCTCTTGGTGGCCGCAGGGCCAGGCAGAGTGTGGCTCTCCTGCCTGTGCTGCTTGCAAGATAAGCACCGTGGTCTCCCATGCCACCAGGTCACCTTTCAGGTCATAGAATCATTTAGGTTGGAGAAGACCTCTAGGATCATCAAGCCCAACCTTTGTCCAACATCTCCCTAACCCCTAGACCATGTCCTGAAGTGCTACATCTACTTGGTTTTTGAACCCTTCCAGGGATGGTGACTCCACCACCTCCCTGGCAGCCTGGTCCAGTGCCTGTCCACTCTTGCAGTGAAGAACTTCTTCCTAATGTCCAATCTAAACCTCCCCTGGTGCAACTTGAGGCCATCACCTCTTGTCCTATCGCTGGTTGCTCTGAAGGAGAGACCAACACCAGCCTCACCACAGCCTCCTTTTAGGTAGTTGTAGAGAGCAATGAGGTCTCTCTTCAGCCTCTTCTTCTCCAGATGATGATCCACTTCCATCCAGCTCCAGCTCCTGGCCATGGCAGGGGGACCTTTCTGGGAGGGGGATGTTTCATTCCTGGTAGCTTATGATGATGCTTGGCTTGGGGAAGGGATGCTCTGCCACATGGCTGGGCTGGTGGGGGGATTTGGTGGGACAGGGGGGGAGAAAAAAGCCCCAAGTCAGCTGAGGGAAGCAGCCAAGGGGGAAATGACACAGCCCTGATGGTTGCCACCGTTGCTGTGAGCTGGGACAGGAGGTCACTCCCCAGCCCACAGGAAATGAGGACATGGCCATTGCCTCAGGAGCAGCTACAAGCCCCAGGGGAGCCCTGGGAGGAGCAGAGCAAGGGACAAGGGGAGCGGAGCGTCGTGAGGAGGCCAGGAGATCCCACCAAGCAGCATGAACCTGCTTCTGGGCACCATCCTGCTGCTCCTGGTGCTGCCTGGTGAGTGGTGGGTGAGGGGGACGCAGGTACCCCCAGTTTGGGGAGTGTGTGGGCTTGGGGGGTACATTTTTCCATGGGAAAGTGTTGACCCAAAGACCATATCAGGGTTTCACCCCAAAATGTGTCCAGGCCAGCAGGGAGTGTTCCCCCTGGAGTGTCAGAGTTGGTGAGCAGAGAGGGGAGGTTTGCTGTTGGGGGGTGTGTTACAACCTGGGACCAGCAGCCCAGGGTGTCTTCTCCAAGCCACCCTGTGGGGCTGGACATGGTGGGGTGTCAACACAAGCATGGTGGCTTCACCTTCACCCCCGCCAAAGGCTGCCTGGTTGCTTTTTGAAACCCCTGGAACTGTGGGGCTGCTCCTTTTGGACTTGGGAGCCACCAGATTCTCCCACACCCCCCTTCCCCCTGTGGCCAGGGGGAGGAGTGACCCCCAAAATGGGGGTTTTCACCCCATTCCCCCCCATCTTCTTGCAGATGCTGCTGAGGGACAGAAGAGCTGCACCGGTGAGTGGTCCCCCCAACCCTGCCCTCTCCCCGGTGCCCACCCGGTGCCAGGCACTCATCCTGCTCCCGTCCTGCCTAGCCCTGGGGCGGGGTGACGGGCACCACCAGTGCTGCAACATCATGGTGAAGCTGGAGCAGCAAGGTGACGGGACCCCCAGGCCTGACCTGCCCTGGCATTGCCCGGAGCTGAGGCTCTCCAGCAGCCCCCCCTGCGCCTGCCTGCGGGAGCGCTGGCTCAGGTAGGGGGCAGGGGTGGTCGTGCTGGGGCTGGGGGCTCAGCTCCCCCCCGTGTCCCCCCTGTCCCACTGCCCTCCTGCCCCACAGGCGGCTGCAGTCGGCGGTGCCGGCCCTGCGCCGAGGTCTGGACGGGTTGAAGGTGTTGCTCCTGAACGTTAGCAGGGCTCTCACCCATGATGTCCTCATTGCCTTTTCCCCCATGGAGGTGAGGTGCACCCTTGTCCCTTGCTTGGTGGGACCCGCAGCTTCTGGGCATCCCTTGGACCCCATCCTGGGGCTTGGTGTACCATGGCATGCTCTTCCTCCACCCTGTTTCATGGGTGCGTCATGGACCCACATCAACTTTAGCATCCCTCAACAAGATGTTACGTGAAATGGTGCTTGGGAGGGAAGAGGTCTCCTTGAGGAGCCATCCCAGCCACAAGGGAGTGGTCAGGGGGAGGTGGAGGAATGTGTGGGACCTCGCACCTTCTGTTCACCCCCAAGCTCTCCCACTCTCTGCCTGTCCCAGGGAGCCACGTCCCATGGGGTGATGGTGGGTTGGGGCTCTCCTAGAGCTGCTCCCAGCTCAGCCCCTTCCCTGCTGGGTGCTGAGGATGAGGTTCTCCCCTCCTTCCCTTGGTGGTCCTGCTGAAGTTGCTGAGCAAAACCCAGGGCAGGGCTGGATTTGTGCCTGGAGCAAGGTTGGTGGGTCCTGAGCAGAGAGGTGATGCTGCCACCAAGCACCCCCCCACTGCTGCCACAGGGCCCCAGGATCCTGAATGTGACAGAGAAGGAGAGGGCAGGAAGAATCCAGCTGCCCAGGGAGATATTCCGGTCACTGGGCAGCCGGACAGTGCAGGTGGTGGTGACGGTCCTCAACATCCAGCTGCTGGGCATGTTCGAGGTAGGAGCTGGCATTGCCAACATCCCCCTGGCCACTGGCCCTTCCTACCTGCTGCCTGGACTCAGGCAGCTTTGTGCCCACACAGGAGGCCAACCAGACAGGGCAGGTCCTGGACAACACCGTGGTGGGCATCACGGTGGGAGAGGAGAGCATCTCTGGGCTGCGGGACCCCGTGAAGGTCACCTTTGCCCACCAGCAGCTGCCTGACGTAAGACACCGTGTCCTCCCTCCAGCTCTCCCCAGTGCCCCTCACTGTGGTGTTCTCTGACGCTGCTCCCCCCCCTTGCAGGGCGTCACCTCTCAATGTGTCTTCTGGGATCCCAGCAAGGGTAAGGTCCTTGGTGGGGCTGGATGATGGGCCGGGGGTGGGTGCTGAGCCCGGTGCTCACGGCCATCACCCCGTGCCCATCGCAGGGCAGGCAGGAGGCTGGAGCAGCAGAGGATGCGTCACACGGACCAAGGACAAGGGAACGCTCTGCTCCTGTGACCATCTCACCTTCTTCACCCTCCTGCTGGTGACATTCACATCCCCCACAGCTTGTCCCCCAGCTGCGCTACCTTGGTGGCCCCTTGGGTGTCATGAGTGGCTGCACAGGGGTGGTTAGGGCTGCTCCCAGGCAAGCCCAGGTCCCAAGCCAAGTCCAGCCCTAGCTCAGGAGGGCACCAGCGGCTTGGCAGAGTTGGTGCAGGGTGGACACGGCCCCCAGCCCAGTGCAGGTCTGGAGCAGTGAGGCTTGGGTGGAGGCTCCCAAGAGGGTGCTTATGGTGGTCCACCATAAGCCTTCATTCATCCCTCACCCCACCCCAGGGAGCATCTCCTCTGATCCATCATTGCCCTGCCCACAAAGACCTTCTGGGTGGCCAGACCAGGGTTCTGGAGCAGCCCACCAGGGTTACCAGCCCGGTGGCTCTGGTACCTGCAGGTGGGTTTTCTAGGTTGGCCCAGAGCCTTTCTAACCCAACGTGTGCATGTTTGGCAGAACCCAGCTGTGGATGGGTCCACAGCACAAGCCCTGATGGCTGTTGCCACTGCTGGCTGTGGAGTAGCCATGGCTTTCTTCATCTTCACCATCGCCTTCTGCATCTTCTTAAGGTAGCAGCTCCTGGGCACTTGTCAGGCTGGGAGAGATGTGGTTCTGGTGTCTCCACATGAACTGCTGAGATAGGGCCCTGGGCCCCTCTCAGCTGTGACCCTGCCCTTTCTGCTCCCTCTGGGGACACTCAGGTGCAGGTTCAGGTTTGAGGAGACCCTCCGTGTCAACCTGGGGCTGCATGTGAACCTCGTGGGCAGTCTGTTCCTCCTCAACCTGGTCTTCCTGCTCAACAGCAGGCTCTCTGGTGGGACCCAGCTGGGGACCTGCAAGGTTCTGGGTGGGCTCACTCACTACTGCCTGCTCTGCTGCTTCACCTGGATGGCACTGGAGGGCTGTCACCTCTACCTCCTCTTCGTCAAGGTCCTCGGCACCTACATCCACCACTACCTGGTGAAGCTGTGCCTGATCGGCTGGGGTGAGCACCAACAGAGTGGGGGAGAGCTGGGGGAGAGGGGAGCAGGGTGATGCAGTGATGGGCAGAGCAACCAAGGCCCCGTCCTACCTGCAGCTCTTCCAAATACCATGGTCAGGGCTGTGAAGCGTCTTCTGACACTGGGCTTGGTGCACCAAGTTCAGGGCAGCACCTGCAGGCGCTATCCTGCTGGGGACCAGCCTCCTGCTCATCTGGGAGGTGATGATGTCCTTGGGGGTCTTCGTTCTCCCATGGCCAACCCTTCACAGCACCTTGAGGGGCAGCAGAGAGGTGATCCCACAGTGGGGTTAGAGGACACCTCAAGCCCCATTGCCCAGCGCCGTCCTTCCTTCTCCACATCATGTCCCAGCAGCAACCCATGCGCAACCTCAGCAGGTCCTTAATCCCCATCTCCCCTGAGATCAGCACATGCAGGGACATGTGGAGACCCCAAGCTGACCACCTCACCTGCCTTTCTCCACGTGTCTCTCTTGTTCTTCCAGGCGTCCCTGCTCTCATGGTGGTGGTGACAGGAGTTATTGGCAGCTATGGAGAATACACCATCCAGACCACAGACCACCAGGTCATAGCTCACCTGTGCGTGAGCCACCACCCACAGGCCTTAGATGGCCCTTTGGCACGGGGAACATGGTGGGGGTGGGTTGCACCCATCATGCTCAGCTTTGGGTTGTCCTTCCGCTTCCCGAATTGTGACTTCAATACTGCAGCTACAGCTGTGTAACCACCACCACCTCTCCTGCCCAGCCTCCTTGCTCATGCCTCCAGGTCACGGAGGGACATCTAAAGTCCACCTGGAGCTTCTTCAGGCTTCCTCCCAGAAGAGCTACAGGAGGGCAGCAGATCCAGCTGAGTGGATCTTCACCACTGTCCCTCCTGCTTCACCCTGGCCTTAGAAAACCCCGTCAGCATAAGCGTGTCCCAAACGTCCCCTGGGGATGCTCTCATGGGTGCTGCCAGGGCTAGCAGAGCTGCTGGAGGCACCACAGCTGTCTCTTTTCAGGTGCTGGATCACTTCTAAATATCTCCTGGTCCACTACATCACCAACTGCGGCTACTTCGGCTTCATCTTCCTCTTCAACATGGCTGTTTTTGTGGTGGTGACCCAGAAGAGCTGCTGCCTGCAGAGCTCAGGGGCCGTGCAGAGAGACCGCAAGACCTGGAAGGTGGCCCTGGTAGCGGTGGGGCTCTTCTGCCTGCTGGGAGCCACCTGGGCCCTGGCCTTCCTCACCCACAGCACCTCCTCTGCACCCATGCTCTACCTCTTCACCATCCTCAACTCTCTCCAAGGTCAGGGCCAGCTCCGAACTGGGCTCCCTGGGCTCGGGTGGGGAAGATGGAGGTGGGAGCCACCTGGCAGTGGGTTGACCAGGGGTCCCAAGGCACCAATGTCTTCCCAGCACTGTCATTGCCCTTCCCTTTGTAAGGGCATGGCAAGCAGCAGGTCCCAGTCACTGGTGTGGAGCTGGTCATGGCTCTCAGCCACATCCACTCCATCAGGGGTGGTTTTCCTCCAAGGAAGCCATTCCTTAGCACAGGAACAGGGACATTATCCACTCAGGGCATGTCCCAGCCAAATAGCTCAGCTGGAACATGGAGAGACCTTCCTGCAGGAGCAGGGGTGAGCTGGGAGAACCCCCTGGAAGCAGCAGGGAAGTGCCAGCAGCAACCCACCATCTCCTGCTGCTTCTGCTGAGTGTCTGCCTTCCTTTCCCTGCAGGAGTCTTCATATTCATCTGGTTGGTTGCCCTCTACTACCCAAAGACAAAGGAGACCACTGGCTCCCTCTCCAACATCATCAGACAAGACAAAACCACCACAGCCTCCCAGGGCTAGCTGCAGGTAGACCTCCCTGCCTGTGTGTGCACCCACCGAGAGCAAGCTTCAACCCCAAAGGATGCAACTTCTCTGTGGAGGTCAAGGGCTCAATCTACCACACCTCAGTTTCCCCTTCAGTGGTCTTGATCCACCTTAGCAGGGCTCTTACCTTCAGCTCTTTTGTTCCTCATGGCCTGCCTTGGGCAAGGAGCTCAGGAGATGTCCCTTCTGTCAAAGTCTCTCCAGACTGCAGCTCCCTCATGGTCTCGAAGTGTCCTTGATCTCATTCCCCAGGGGCTCTTGTGGGGCAGAGAAGGGAGCCCATGAACCATGAACCCTGCCTCCAGCCAGGATCGGGCCACCCCTCTCTTCACCAGAGATGCATGACCTCTGGTGCTGGCCCAGCCCAGGGGTGGACTTTGCTGCTGCTGGAGGTGGGAGGATTGACCTGCTCCAGCCCAGACTCAGGAGGTTCAGGTCTGGGAATCAGCTCCCACGAGCTTCTTTGTGACACATCCCCTTCAAGCAGAAGGGACCGAGCTCTTCGGGCAGGGATCTGCTGGATCCTTCCTGCAAAACACCCTTGGGGGCCAGCAACAGTCTCCGTAAGGATGCCGTGCTTCAGCCACCTCACTTGTCTTCTCTGAGTATTAAAGGTCTACCTGCTGCCTGAGCACTATGGATGTCATTTTTGATGCTTACAATAGTGTTGGTTGTTTCCTTTATATTAAGGAAGTAGCCAGTAGGTCGAGGAAGGTGGTTCTCCCCCTCTGCTCTGCTCTTCTGAGACCCCACCTGGAGCTCTGCGTCCAGCTCTAGAGGCCTCAGCACAAGAGGGACATGAACCTGGTGGAGCAGGGCCAGAGGAGGCCCCAGCAATGCTGGGAGGGCTGGAAGGCCAGGCTGGGAGGGTTGAGCTTGTTCAGCCTGGAGAAGAGAAGGCTCCAGGGAGACCTTCTTGGGGCCTTTCAGGATTTCAAGGGGACCTAAAGAAAGATGGGGAGGGAGTTTTTACAAGGGCCTGTTGAGACCGGCCGAGGGGTGATGGGTTCAAACTGGAAGAGAGGAGATTTAGATTGGAAATTAGGAGGAACTTCTTCCCTCTGAGGGTGGTGAGACACTGGCACAGGTTTCTCAGGGAAGCTGTGGATGCTCCAACCCTGGAGGGGTTCAAGGCCAGGTTGGATGGGGCTTTGAGCAACCTGGTCTAGTGGGAGATGTCTCTGCCCATGGCAGGGAGTTGGAACTGGATGATCTTTGTGGTCTCTTCCAACCCAACCCATTCTATGGTTCTATGATGTCTTGATGGGCCAAACTCTTGCTGGCAATTTGTCATTGACACAAGGAGAAGTCTGCCATGAAGGCAGGAAGGAACCTCTGGATTCTGCATGCCCCAAGCAGCTCTTTCTCTGTGTCACTCAGAACCACGCTGAGTCCAGTGTCTGGTGCCTGGGTGACTCTGGAGAGGAGAAAAGCTGGAGGAAGTCATCTCCCATCCCTGGGTGTGTGTCTCAAGTCTAGAGAGCGTGGGAGATGAGAAGGCCCAAGGGATGCTACAGGGAGCTGGAACACTCTGTGACTCATCCTTCAAGCACCATTTGCATCCAACCATCACCTCCTTCCATAAACCCCCTGTGAAGACACAGGCAAGAGCTTCTCTGCTATTGTCACGTTTATTTGGGAGTGGTTGTTCCCTACACCGTTCTCCACCTTGCGCTGGTGGCCACAGCAGCCACAGTGAGCACACCAAGGGCACAGAGCACGATGAGAACCCCGGGCAGCCACAGGTTGGGTCCTCCTGAAGAAGAGAAAGGTTGGTTACACATCTAGATCATGTGAGCTGGCACAATATCTCCTGGCTGGGGGCAGGTTCAGGGGAGGTCAGCTCCTGTGAAGGACCTGGGGGTACTTCAGGGCCCTGAGGGCACTAACAGGACTTGGTCACCCCGACTGGTCTCACCTGAGGTCTCCACCCACACCTGCTGCCCAGGAGCTCCATTCAGATCAGGATTCATGAGCTATGCTGTAAGTGGGCCTGCACCCAGCCCTCGTCCTGGACCTGCTTGGGTCTCCTGGGTTGCCCTTGGTGCTCAGAAGTCTGCCTTGCTGGGTTGACGTGGAGGTCCAGCATGAAAACCCAACCTTCCTTCCCTGGGGTGCTGCACCAACAGTCTTCTGGCTTCAGGTCCCTTCCCACCCAGCTCCTCTGCTCAGCCCAACCGGTGCCTGGTAGGGCACATGCAGAGCTAACCCCTCTGTGCTGGTTGGGCTTCTGGAGCATGATGTCCACAGCCATGACACCTGAACGATTCCAGGCTTCTGTGCAGGGCAGGGATTTTGAAGCCCTTTCTAATAACTTGGGGTTGTCTAGGCAGTTGCAAGGGTCCACGAGCTGCTCCTGTCCTCCCAGGAGGATGTACATACCCCTCAGGTCTTCCTGGTCAGTCCTGGAGTGGTGGATCTCTGCATCCAGGGAAGGAGCAGCCAGCAGGTGGATGGGCCCATAGGAGACAATCTTATTGTAGTCATCTGCTAGTGCCCGCTTGTCCCTCCGGTGACTGGGGCATGGCTGTCAACAAAGCCAAGGGAAGGGTGGTGGCACCAGAGGGCAGGGGAGAAGCTGCTGCAGGGGGCAGGAGCTCCAGCTCTGCTGGTGGTCACTCCTTGGCAGAGACACAGCTGGGGCTGCAGCTCAACACCCCAGGAGAAGCTGGTTCCTGGAGGACCTTAGCCTGCTCCTCCCCAAGTCCTGGCATACACCTCCCAAGAGCAGGCCAAGGGAAGGAAGGTCCCCCTGCCCACCCAGGCCAGCAGCAGAGCTCACCTTGGCACAGGGCTCTGGGCCATCAGGGAGGCAGAGCCGCACACGGCAGTGCAGGAACACCTCAGGGGAACCAACAAACTGGAACATCTGGAAGCTGAACTTGGCCGTGGTGTCCTCTCCAATGGTGTTCAGGTAAGTCACTGTCTTGTCGTGGGGACACCTGGGACACAATGGTCAAGTCAGTGGGTGGCAAACGATGGGGAGCAGCCCAGCCTGGGACACGAGAGCACACGGGGGCCTGGTGCAGCCCCCCAGGCTTTGCTGGACAGGACTATTTCTGGCTTGGTGCCCGTGAAGACACCTTTCCTGGGCGCTCTGCGTTGTGCCCAGCTCTGGGAGGAGCTGCCACCACCACAGGAGCTGGCTCGTGTCATGTTCTGTGGGGCCACAGCTGCTCTGCAGGGGTGGGATGAGCCTGCTTGTGGCTCCCACCTCCTGGACACCCACATTACTGGCTTTAGCTTGGCTGCAGCTACTTGTAGCAGAAGCTCTCCAGCAGAGACCTCTCTGCACAACCCAGCAAGGTCTCCCATCTCCCCTCCTTGCCCTTTGCCTCCCCAGCTGGCCAGGAGTGATGGTAGAGGGAAGGCAGTGGAGCCTCCCTCATCAGGAGAAGGGACTCAGTTCAGAGTATTTAGGGGGCTCATCTATGGGGCTGTTCCACCTATTCAATGGTAGTGTCCACCATAAGTTCCACCTATGAGCAACGATGGTGTCACTGCTCATTGCTCCCTCACAGCACCCAGCAAAGAGAAGTGACTGCTCATGGTGCAAGGAGACCAGACGAGCTGGGGACACTCCACTCACCCCTTCTCAATGAGCTTGTGCTGCACCTCCTGGTAGGGATCTGTGGTTGGCGTGGCCCAGCAGTCCTCCACGCTCAGCAGGAAGTACTTGAGCTGGTGCTGGCCTTCCATCTTCAGCAGGACATAGAGTGTGTCCGTGATGGGGATGGCTGTGGTTGGCAGGTGATAGGGCTGGAGGTAGGAGATGGTCTTGTACAGTCTCATGCTGACATTGAATTGTCCTTCTCTGACCACAAACTGCACCAGCCTGAGAGGAGAGGAGGAGAGCTCAGAAGCAGAAGGAGAAGGCAGGAAGCTTGTAGTGCAACTCAGGCCACCAGCACACATGCAGTGACTCTGGACAGACAGAGCAAGGAGCTGCAGGGGTTCCCACTGCCTGGCTGGCCAGTGGGGACTACGAGCAAGGCAACCCAGGGGTTCCTAACCTGCACCTCCATCTGGGTGTGGTGGGGGCATCCTCCCGCTTCCACCCTTCACTTTGTGGTTAGCTGGTGTCAAGCAGTGAGGATGGGAGACAGGCAGGGTGCTTGTGCCCCTCTTTGGCTCTGGCCAAGGCCCGAACCTTAGGTTGAAAACCCATGTTGGGATGAAGGTTGGACTTGATGATCCTAGAGGTCTTTTCCAACCTAAATGATTCTGATTCTAGGGCTTCAAGGGAAGCCTCTGATGTGGCACTGCCCTCAGAGCTCTCCAGTGGCTCCCCAGGGCCTTTGCAGATCGCCTCAAGGAAGGTGTCTGTTTGTCTGCAAGCTCAAAGATACCATGTCACCAGCAAGGTGAAGAGGGACCACTTACTTGTCAACAGCAGTGAGAGCAAAGGGCAGTTTCACCACCTGCTCGTAGGCGTAGATGCAGGAGAAATGCACCTCCAGCTGGAAACTCCGGGAGATCACGCCCCTGTGTGCCTCCTGCTCTGACTCAAACATGTTGGAGTACAACACGTGGGAGCTGTTTTGCTGGAAGGACACAGAAATCAGGTCTCCAGACTATGTCTAAGTCCATACACAGAGCATGGACTTAGATGGGGCAACTCAGCTACAGCTGCTCCAGACCTCCTGGATATCTTCTGGAGGTTTTGCTCAAGCCTCGTGTCCAGGGGCTGCTGGCAACCACCACCAGAGTAAGCAGGAACCAGCACAGTGACCATGGATGAGGACCCTTCTGTGCAATGCAGAGCTGGAGCACTGGTTCCTCTGCCCCCCCCTTCACCCATGAACCAAGTGAGGGACCAAGGGGCTATAGTCAGGGCTGCAGAGCTCAGGGGATGCTGCCAGAAAGCCAAGGGCTGTTACCAGTACATCGAGACTTTCATGCTCTGCTGAATAAGACAAGATGTGCTGCCAGCAGGGGTTTGGTGGAGGCAGAAGAGCTTTCTGACAGCCCTCAGAGAAGCCTTCCAAGAGGAATGAGAACCTTACAGCACCCAGATAGGAAAGGAAAAGCCTCTGGGACTTCCCCTTGCTGTCCCCACTCAGCATGTCTACTCCTCTCGTGACTTTGGAGCTGTGCAGAGACTCTGCTGGGTCCTCACCTGGATTATTGATCCACAGGCAGTGTGGTTTTCACCTGTGAGAGTGGCCGCAAAGAACAGCTCACCCTCTTCTTCCCTTTCTGAGACCTTGCATGCCTGGTTCTTCAAGTGGACAAGCTCTCGGGGGATTTTCAAGAGTTCAAACACCTCCTTCCTCACCATCATCTTCATGTGCTCTTCCTCGCAGGCCAACTTCAGTACTGCATCTGGGGGAAAAAGCCATCCGCAATAGTAATGAGGAAGGAGCCTGGAGGAGCCCCAGGACAGCTATGTGATGGCACAGTCCCACCAAGCTCAGCAGGCTCTCATCCCAGCCTTGCTGGAGGCTGCTGGTAGAGCTCTTCAGGGTGACCAGGCTAAAGACAAGCAGAAGTGGGTCTGTCATTTTGTACTGGTTGCCTAAGACCTGCACAAGTCCATGGCCAAAGCTACTCTGAACAGACACGGTCCTTAAGCTCAAGACATCAAAGGCAGATGTGGTGGGTTTGGCCCCTTTTGAGGGCTGTCTACAGAACCAAGGGCACCAGACAGGGACAGTGATCATCTCTTTCAGATGAAGAAGACACAGGTTTTGGCCAGTGTCTGGAAGGGGCTTCACTGTAGCTGGAGTGTGTGTGTTTGTTCCAAGACCACGAGGCAGCTCTGCTCCATGGCTACATCGCCACATGGCTTCTTGACAGCCAAGGAATTATGGAATGAAGACTTTCAAGGAGGAGGAAAATGGCCTGTGACTGGGCCTTGTACCAACATGTAGTCAGGACATGGTGGTGGTGGGGAATGCACCCGAAACAGGAGCTGGGACATGCTCCTGGAGCCTGCAGTGGAGAGCAGTGGTAACACCAGTGCACCATGCCCACCACCCTTCGTGCTGGTGCCCGTGGACAGCCTGGGGAGGGCCCACCACCCTCCCCAGCACTACCTTGGCAGAACGCCCCTGTGAAGCCAGGTTTGCAGCTGCAAACTGGCCCATCCTCCAGCAGCTGGCAGTGCCCCTGGTGCTGGCATGGGTTGGGCAGGCAGGCGGCTGGGCTCCTCTTCGGACGGAGGACAACCCCTCGCCTGGGGCCGTGTGGGCTCCCCGGGTCACCTGCAGCAAGGGAAAGGCAAGGGAGCTGAAATGCAGTGAGGATATCTCCCCTCTAGGGGATGCAAGAGGGAACTCACCCCATGGGAGGCGAGACATGGTCTAGGGGTCAGGGAGATGTTGGTCAAAGGTTGGACTTGATGATCCTAGAGGTCCTTTCCAACCTAAATGATTCTATGATCCTATGGCACGAAGCCCTGCATAGCTGGTGGGGTGCTGAGATCCTCACTTAGAGCCAGAGCAGGAACATCTGAGGAGGAATCTGTCACCTTAGCTTGCCTGGGAGGAGACTGAGAGAGCCTGGGAGACCTCCTCAGCATGGCTGTATTTTGGAGCAGAGCTCTGGGGCCTGCCACCAGTTAGCAAGGACAGTGGTGGCATGTCACAGCACCTCTGCCCATCTCCACGAGTGACATACCACACGTGGCTGGGATGGAGAGCCTCAGGTTTCTTCCTATTGCACCCCAGTTCCTGCCCCCTCTCCCCATGCCCCCTTAGCAGCCTTCAGAGGTGCCCTGAATGAGGAACCTGGAGGTGGATCAGGCGGGGGTTTGATCTTTGTGACCCAGCAAGGGACAGTGCACAGGGACACTCACTCTTGTTGCCTTCGCAGCCAGCCAGGCAGAGGGCAGAGATCAGCAGCAAACATCTCACAGGCCTTTCCTGAAAAAGAAGCAGGCTCTAGGTAACTCTTGTAGGGGGCCTACAAGAAAGCTGGGGAGGGGCTCTTTACAAGGGCCTGTAGCGATAGGATGAGGGGCAATGGTTTTAAACTAGAGAAGGGGAGATTTAGTTCAGACATTAGGAAGAAGTTCTTGTGGTGGGACACTGAAACAGGTTGCCCAGAGAGGTGGTGGAGGCCCCATCCCTGGAGACATTCAAGGTCAGGCTTGATGGGGCTCTGAGCAACCTGCCCTAGGTAGAGATGTCTTTGCTTATTGTAGGGGGGTTGGACTAGATGACCTTTGGAAGTCCCTTCCAACCCAACCCATTCTATGATTCTAACTCAGGTTTTTAGTGTGCTTGCTGGTGAAGTTTGCAGCCACTCAGAAAGAGCCAACCCTCCAGCAGAGGTGTGATGATCTCTGTGCTCTATTTCCCCCAAAAGCTCCAGCTTCAATGACACCAAATCATTTCCAATCCCAAAGGGCAGGATCAGCAACGCCTTCCACCCCACAGGCTAACACAAGGGTCAAATACTGCCCTGAATTTAGGGAGTTATTCCAGAAAGGGGAGGGAGAGAAAGCGGAACCCAGACCAGGGATGTGCTGCCAGTGATAAAACCACATTTTGGTAAGAACAGTTTCAGTAAAACCACATGGCTGAGGCAGTAGTCCAGGCAACCCAAAGAGGAAAGGAGTTTCCCTCTTCCCACCACAGCTCTTTGGAAGAGGCAGGATTTGCAAAAGGATCCTCACTTTTCCAGAACCCCAGATCCATAACAAAGAGACAACAGGATAAAAAACCCCCAAAGCCTTTATCATGACTAAAATTAATGCCACAAAGCCACAGATTAAGTCAATCTCCACCACTAGTACAGATAATGGATTTCTTTAGGGAAATGAATGGCCTG
Organism: Brachypteracias leptosomus; assembly: GCA_013401335.1. Classification (NCBI taxonomy): domain Eukaryota; kingdom Metazoa; phylum Chordata; class Aves; order Coraciiformes; family Brachypteraciidae; genus Brachypteracias; species Brachypteracias leptosomus. The sequence goes on from VYZX01000815.1 coordinate 103,965, forward strand.
GTGCTGGGTGAGCCCTGGACATCTTTCCTCACCAGAGCTGTGAGTATGAGTCCACTGTGGCTGGGCAATGTTCTGCCACCCCTCTGCCCTGCACGCACACCAAGAGCAGAGCAAAGGCAATGCCAAAAGCCCTGCTCTGGTCTGGCAGCTTATTGAGCCCTCCTCCACCTGAGCCCAAATGGCTACGGCCACCAGGTCTCTGGACAAGGAGGGTTTTTAATGAGGGCTTGTAGTAATAGGACAAGGGGTGATGGGTTCAAATGGGAGGAGGGGAGATTTAGACTGGAAATTAGGAGGAAATTTTTCACTCTGAGGCTGGTGAGACACTGGCACAGGTTGCCCAGTGAAGTTATGGATGCTCCTGGAAGTGTTCAGGGCTGTGTTGGATGGAGCCTTGAGCAACCTGGTCTCGTGAGACATGTCCCTGCCACGGCAGGGGCGTGGAACTAGGTGATCTTTGAGGTCCCTTCCAACCCAAACCATTCGATGATTCTATGATCCCCTGCTCTGCTCCTTGCTCGCTGCAGCAGTCCTGAGAGGTCCCCCCAAGGTCAAGATTTTACCTTGTTCTGCCCCAACTTACCATTGCCAGGCCACGCTTGGCTCCTCCACCCGCTGCTGCCCTGGGTGGCTCTTGCTCTCCTCACCGTGTGCTTTATATCACCTTCCAGCAGCTCATCCTTCTCACCCACAAAAACACGGTCCTCTGTGATTGCACAAGAGCCAGCTTAGCATCCTTCAGCAGTGGCCAGGAAAGAAAGGACTCTGTGAGCGTCCATCCTCCGGCACAGACAGCCCTTCCAATGGCTTGTGAACACTGACCCAACTCACGGCCTTGGCAGGATCCCAAACACGGGGAATATCTGCAGAATCCCCGGGAATCTGGGGTTTGTGTGTTGTGGTCGTTGCTCTTGACGCAGTAACAACAAGAGATAGGGCAGCGGCCCAGACGAAGGCCAGATAATGCACGTACTCGGCACGGGCAGTTTCACAACCACAACGTACATCTGCTTCCGCTGGTTTGTGGCGTGACTTCTGGTACCTAAGATCTGGTGAGAAGTTCTGGTGAGAGCTGGAGGGACGAGGGCTTTGTTTGGGAAACAGTAACCAGCTGCCAATAGCAGCAATCACTCCAAGGGATGCTGTTTGGCATATATTGACTGTAGGCTGTGTATCCTCCAAGCTTTGACTGCTACAATCACCATAACAAGGCAGCAAATGTGAACATCCATCCATTCATCCATCCATCCATCCCTTCCTCCCTCATCCTTCCCTCCCTCTTCCATCCCTCCATCTATCCATCCCTCCATCATCCCTCTCTCCCTCCCTCCCTTTACCCATCTATCCATGCATCATCCATCCATCCATCCATCCATCCCTCCCTCCCTCCACCCCTCTTTTTTTTTTTCCTAACCACAAGGAAAACCAGAAAAGTGTTTAGCACCTGACCCTGCTTACACCCTAACGAACTACCAATCAAAAAAAAAAAAAAAAAAAGAGAAAAAGGTCTCCTGCCCTGCCCTGCTGCCAGCTTTTTTTCCCCTTTATTTATTTTCAAAGCAATGAACCGGGACTGAAGCTTGCCCAGACTCGCTCAGAGTCACAAAGGCAGTGCAGCCGCAGGCTTAGGAAGCGATAAAAAGGGTGAGGAANGGAGAGCCGAGGGACGGAAAGGGCGGTGGGGGCGGGAGGCTGGGCCTCGGGAGAGCCCCCGTCCCGACACCCGCTTCCCCACCCCCAGGGCGAGGCCTGTGCCTCCTTCTCGCTGTCTGCTCCTCACAGGGTCAGCGTGACCTCGAGCAGAGGGAACCGAGCAGCCCCCAGACCTCCCCGGGATGTAAACAGATAACATAAGCAGCCTGCTGTCCTTGGAGGCTGCTGACTGCTGCTAAACGTCCCCCTCCCTCCACGGCCCTGACTGGTGTCCAGGCTGAGAGCAGCCTGCTGGCTCCAGTGTGGGCCATTGGCTGGTGCCCAGGGGAGCTCTGGAGCTGCTTTCCAGCAGCATTTANTTGTAAAAAGAATGAACATGTAGGTAAAACGCACTACTGATTGTATTAATTGCTTGAAAGACCTAATTAAAAATTTAGAATTTTTTAAAAATTGTCATTGCTCTAAATTGGAAGGAGAGAGAGAAACATTCCAGGCATTGATTCATAATACTTCATACAGCCATGTAATTAGATCTATACATGCTTTAAGCTCTACAATATGTTATTTTGTAACTGGCACACAATTACCTAAATTTAAGGATAACTACAGCTTCTGAGTTTCAACACAAACATTTACAAGGAAAAGAGTAAGACAGTAGCTGCAATAATCTTCCCAAAAACTTTCACTTTGAATTCTGTGGTTGGTTTTTTGGTGGTTTTTTTTTTTTTAAAAAGAGTGAAACTCGTCACTTCAAGAGCAGGCTTGTGGTCTCCGAGGGGCAGGTGGCAAAGCCGTCCTGGCGGGCAGGGTATTGCAGTTTCCCCTTCTTTTTGCCCCCAAAATCTCCTGTATGGAGGGGGCTGTGGCCAGGAACGTGCCATGTCCCTGGGCAGATCTCAGGGGTCTCTGTGCAGCTCTCAGTGGTCCCCNACTGCTGCTAAACGTCCCCCTCCCTCCACGGCCCTGACTGGTGTCCAGGCTGAGAGCAGCCTGCTGGCTCCAGTGTGGGCCATTGGCTGGTGCCCAGGGGAGCTCTGGAGCTGCTTTCCAGCAGCATTTACATGGGAAATGCACCACGACCTGCGGCTGAACGTGGGGATGTGCTGTGCCCAACTACCGAGCCAAGCTCCCCTTGTTCTGCCATCTTCTCTGTGCTTGGCATGTCCCAGAGCCCCTTATTTACCAAGCCTGGCCCAAACTCACATTCACTCCTCACCCTTTACTGTCACCCTTCTGGTGGCCTCAGCCATGGTCATGTACTAAATCGCTGCGGGCAGAGCACGGGTGTTTCTGTGCTGCTGTGTGTCTGGATACCACCCCTGAACTCACCCTGGTGTGTACATTTCTGTAGTGCCCAGGAGGAGACAGAATGGAGGTCCTAGAGGAGAAGGAGGAAGAGGAGCAGAGAGAAGAAGAAGAACTGAAGGCTTTGGAGACCAGTGATAACCTCCAGGACGTGGAGACGAAGGTGTCTGTGGAGGAAGTCTGCATCCCAAGGGATGTACTGTAAGTCACATGTCTCAGTCACTGGGATGAGCAGAGATGGTCCCTTTTGGGGTCCAGGGGGAGGCTGCACACATGTAGATGGCATGTGTATTCATAGACTCATAGAATAGTTTGGGTTGGAAGGGACCTCTAAGATCATCCTGTTCCAACCCCCCTGCCATGGCAGGGACACCTCCCACTAGACGAGGTTGCTCAAAGTCCCATCCTTGAACACCTGCAGGGATGGAGCATCCGCAGCTTCCCTGGGCAACCTGTGCCAGTGTCTCACCACCCTCAGAGTGGTAACTCACTTGATTGCACATTCGTTCCTTGCTGTATCATGATGGTACATGAAGATCCCTGAGCCTCTGGGTCTATGTCAGCTTGCTGTCACTCCAGAGAAGCTTGGCTATGTCAAAAATCATGTCCCTGGGTGTGATCCCCACTTTTTCCCTGGGACACACAGATCCCTTGACATGTTTTGATAGCAGATCATCCTGCCCAAATTGCTCCTGGCTTATTACCTGTGTCTGTCTGTCTGTCTGCCTCCTCCTGCCCTGGAAGTGGTTTTGACTGGAGCTCCATTGACACATCCCAGTTACCATCCTCGTACAAGACAAATTCCCCGAAGGAAGAGAAGCTGCTGCAGGTGGCTGCTCATTTCCTCCAGCAGTACAGCCACCTCTGCCCTGACCGCACGCCGCTCTTCCTCCATCCGCTCAACGAGTGTGGCGTGGAGGTATGGGGTGAGGGGTTGGGACACACCAGGGGGAACAGCCAGCTTCTGTGGTGGGGGAGGACAGCAGCCCTCCCTGCTGGCCAAAGGGAGTGGGAACCTGCGTTGGAGTGAGAGCCAGGTGCCCCCAGCACCTTGAGTAGCCTCCTGGGAACACCAGAGCCACCAGTATGTTGTGGTGGTGTGGCCATGTAGGCTGGTCGCAGTGTCACGCTTGGGAAACGGGCAACCAAAGAAACCTAAAGGAGAGTAAAAGAAACACATGATGAGGCTCAGTCACAGAGGTGGAGTGTGGATCCAGAGTTAGGTCTTGTTCTGAGCTTTGCAGGAGTTTGAGGGAAGGAAGTAAATGTGGAAGTCTGTGGTTTGGCTTTGTTTAGGACTGGGCCCAAGCTGCATGACTGTGGTCTAGGCCTGGACCTGGTGCTCCCCCAGGCATCTGGAATTACTACTTTGGACCAGCTTTCCCCTGCATTATCATTAAAGTGCAAGGCAAAAAGTGCTGGAGGATGTGAGAGCTGGAAAGGGCAGTAGCTATTTGTCCTGCCTGAGAATGAAGAGAAGAGCTGGCTCACACCTCTGGAGTGTCTGAGATGAGCTTGAGGTTTTAGCCACAGACAAGCACAGGGCCACTCAACCCCACATGATTTCCGTCTCAGAATAGATGAGGAGGGTTATGATGCTCTTGGTGTACTCTAGGGTGGTCCTGAATGTGAGCTGCAACATCCAGAGGTGGTCTGAGGGTGGCTTTGGACAGGAGGCTCTGCCAAAAGGCCAACCAAAGCCCTCTTGGTGCCCTGCAGAAGTTTGTGAGCACCACGGTGAGGCCGACCCTGCTGCCCTACCCGGAGCTGTACCACTGGGATGGCTGTGCCAGCTTCGTCTCCGACTACCTCGCCATGGAGCCCCTCAAGTGCCCTATCACACCGGTAAGGGAGGGGCTGCAGTCCCATCAGAAGCAGCCCCAGAGGTGACAGAAGGACCTCTCAGCAGGACACAATGTGGAAACCCCCATGGCTGGGATTACAGAGGTCTTTGACCCTTCATCATCCTCTCATTACTTGGGCAATCCCTCAATTTTCCTAGGGTTGGACCCATAATCCCAGTAGATGTACTGTTGTACCCATCAAGCAATTAAACACCATTTCCACAGTGCTACCCTGCTCTTGGTCACCCCAGATGACCAGCTGGTCTGCTGTGGGTTGCAGTGACTGAGAAGCTTCCGCCTACAAAGACCAAGACATCTTGGAACAAAGGAGCATATAAAGCCAAGGGGATGACACTTGACCTCACTGACCCATTCTTAAGGGCTTTAGCCATTTCTGTCCCAATTTGGGGGATATTTTGGCGTGGCTGGTGGGAGATTTCTAGACTGGGAAGAGGGGATGATGCCAGAGTTGGGGCAAGTTCTTGGCTGGTGTGAATCAGCCTTTCCTAGCAAGGACTGCAGAGTACCCCAAATGACCTACACCAGCTCCATGCTGGCCAAGTGTCTCACAGGGTCTCAAGAGGAACTCTGGCACTGCAGTCACATGGAAGGTGTCTCCATTTAGCAGGTGGAGACTGCTGCAGTACCCTAAGTTGATGTCTAAGATCTGGGAGTAGACTGTGTAGAACCTCTTTGTGTGCAGGATGTGAGTGTGGATCCCTTTGCTTGCTCACATGGAATATGTTCCCTCCTTGGAGCTGTAATTTAGCTTGTGGGCCTCCTGCTTGGAAATGCAGCTAGAGCTGGGGGTAAGCCCCGCTCCAGAGCTGTGGCTGGTGTTGGGTTTTCAGCAGTTCCATGAGCTTGTCCTTCCTGTCTTTCCCTATGGTTAAATTTGCCACCAGATTTGGGGTCAGGATTTCCTCAGGATCACTTTGGAGGAGACTTTTGGGGTCTGTGTCTTATATAGGAACTGTATATAACCGATTGAGGTTGGACAAGGTGACCTCTAGAGGTCCCTTCCAGCCTAAAACATTCTATGATTCTATGATTGCTCAGGGATATGGGCAGTGCCCTCTCTCCTTCCCTGGTGCATGTTTCTCTCCTCCTCTGCCCGGGGCACATTTCAGCTTCAGGCAAGCCCTGCAAACGTGCCCTTCTCTCTCTTTCAAGCCCAGCTCTCTCCATTCCCCAACCACCACCCTGAGGCACCAGCGAGGGACCTGCTTTGACTTCAGTGTGCTGCTGTGCTCCTTGCTGCTCGGGGCTGGGTACGATGCCTACTGCGTGCACGGCTACGGCACCCACCAGCTCTGCAGCCTGGACCAGACCCTGGAGCTCTGCCCACTGCTCAGGAGGCCACAGGAGGTGAGACCTGCCCTGGGTGGGCACTGCTCACTTCCAGTCAGCTCCAGAGTGGAGCTAGGTCAGGTCCATGCTGGGTTTCAAAAGTTCCTCAAAAGGATCTTTGGAGTGATTTTCCAATGATATTTAAGAGGCCCCTTTGGCTTCACTGAATTTCTGCTCACCAGGTCCAAGAGTGCAAACAGCCAAGGGTTGGGAGCTGGGAGGTAACTCTAAGCCACACATTTTCTCCCTTCTCTTGATCTCTGCTGGGCTTCACAGCAATACCCTGCTTTTGTGGAGGAGATGAAGAAAAAGCCCAACAAATATAGAGTTAAGCCCCCACCAGACCTGCAGAGCAAGTTTGAGCTTCAACAGGAGGCCAAGAAGAAGGCACAAACTGAAGCTGCTCGAAAGAACGAGGAAGGAGAAGAGGAGAAGGTCATGGTGAGTTAGCAAGGTTCACTTCACTCCAGGAGCAAGAGCTGAGCCACAGGTAATGGCTGACCAAGGAAAGGAGGTCACCACCCTCTGCCATGAGGTCTGATACAACCTTGACCATGAGGACTTGGCCTTTGGGAACACAGTGGGTGCTAGCACAGGAATGTGTGCTGGGTAGGTACTACCTTGCTCTTCTGAAGAGTCTTAAGGGCCTGGAGATCTTTAGAAGTGGGCAGAGGAGAAAGTAATATTGACCTAGGGTTGGACTAAAGTGATAAAATGACAATAATGACTGCTCTGTCCTCTGCCCTACAGGAAGCGGACAAGCCCAAGCCTGACCCTTTGCGTGGCTTACGGGTGCACGCGTGGGTTTTGGTTCTGTCTGGGAAGAGAGAGATTCCTGAGAACTTCTTCATCAACCCCTTCACGGGCAACAGCCACAGCACCATGGATGAGCACTTCCTTGGGATTGAGAGTGTCTGGAACCACAGGAACTACTGGGTGAACATGCAGGACTGCCGGAACGGCTGCAAGGTGACTGGCCTGGGAGGGACAGTTGGGCTAACCTGAGTCCTGGGAAAGTCCAAGGTCAGTTGTGATCTCATGTTCCACCTAACCATTCCCCATGTTGGCTCTGGTCGTGTTGCTATGATTACATAGGCTGTGGAACTACTCCAGGACATCCCAGACCCTGAGCTAGCAAGTATGGATCACACCTATTAAACCCTGACAGCGCTAGAAAATCAGCTTTTAGGGCTGGCTGGACGCTTCTCTCAAGCTACAGCTTTTAAAGCAGAGGATGTTCTGAGCCTGTCAAGCGTGGCCCAAGGCAGGAAAGATCTTGATTAGGCTCTTCCCACACCTCCCCCAGCTGATAGAAAGTCTGGGAGGGTGTGAGTTAGAGCAACTTGGCCTTGGGGCCATACATGCAGGCTTGATGGGGCTCTGAGCAGCCTGACCTAGGTAGAGATGTCCCTACTTGCGTAGGGAGGTTGGACATGATGACCTCTAGAGGTCCCTTCTAGCCTAAAACATTCTATGATTCTATGGTTCTATGCCCTGAGGAAGGAGGCAGAAGCATTTCCAGCAACTTCCTTTCATTGATGACAGAAACGGGGTCTGCAGCCCTCTAGGCACAAGGCCAGTCTTTGGGGTCCCACCAGCCAGCTAAGGGTCTGACGAGCCCACCTCACTGAGATCCAGGGTGTGTCTGACACTCAGCCAGGTCCAGAGCACCACAGGAGGAGCGTGGAGCAGCGTTCTAGTGTCAGGCCCTCGAGGCTGCCCCATGGTTACATGGGTTTCTTCTGCATGGCCCAGGATCTCATCTTTGACTTGAGTGATGGAATCTGCTGGGAGATGATGCTTTCCAGGAGCAGCAGCCCCCTTCAGCCACTCCCAGGTGCTAAGAAGGAAAGGGAGTTCTCTGGCAGGGACAAGGATGATCTGGTGAGTGACCCTAACAATGGATCCCGGGCAGTGGGGATGCTGGGTAGAACTGGTGTGTCTGTAGGCCCCAGATCTGTCTGCCTGCTGCCCTCTCCAGGCCAGGTCACTCTTGCTCTGGCTGTTTTGGTTGACACCTTAGATTCCTTCTCATTCTTCAACAGTTCTAATACTTTTTGAAGCAAGACCTCAAGTGGTGTCTCTGGTGTCCTAAGTGGCAAGGGATCTCAGTAGGCCTCCAGTGCAATGACTTTTGGGGTGAAATAAGTCAAAAAAAATCCAAACTTAGTTTTCTCTGGACACTCTTTCTCTGCTGGTCAGCACTCTGATCTCCTGGCTGCTGGGTGGAGTTGCCAACCAAATGTAGAAATAAAGTATGGACTTTAATATAGCAAAAAATGCTGTGTACTGGAAGCAAAATATAGTATCATGGAATTGCTGCACAGCATTCTCTACAACCAAAGTGCCTCCTGGCATAGTAAGAGAAGCTGCCAAAAATGCAAATTTCTCTTTCAACAGGCAAAGGAAGGGGAAGACATGAGTTTTGAAATGCCACCATCATGGGTAGCCCCAATTCAGATATCTCCCAGGGGTAAGTATCCTTGCTGTGCCCTTTGCTTGCCCTCCAGCTAACCTTTTAGTACATTTGGGGCGTGCATTTGTCTCACTTGGGAGTTCTCCCTTCAGGATGGACAAGGTCCAGCAGTGAAGTGCAGTAGATAAAGGCAGCTACTGGTTTGTGTGCCTGTCTTCAGGGCAATCTCTCATCCTGGGTGAGAACCCCCCTGTAGAGACACACACACACACACACACACACACTTTTCCTGCCAGTGGAATGATTTTGCCTGAGATGGACTCTGTGTCACCACCACAAGGGACCACCTCCTGCATTATCAAATATCTGCTTTGGGAGAGGAAATTATAGAATCATAGAATGTGTTGGGCCAACGGTCATCTAGTCCAACCCCTCTACAATCAGCAGGAACATCTCTACCTAGGGCAGGTTGCTCAGAGCCCCATCAAGCCTGACCTTGAATGTCTCCAGGGATGGGGCCTCCACCACCTCCCTGGGCAACCTGTTCCAGTGATCAACCACCCTCATGTTAAAGAACTTTTTCCTAATATCCAACCTGAATCTACCCTTTTCTAGCTTAAAACCATCACCCCATTACTATGATAATGTCAAAGCCCAGCAGGATCTGAAGAGCTTTGCTGGCACCTGAACACACTCAGTAAATGCAGGGTTTCCCTTAGACCAGGGCTTTTTTTCCTCTTGAATTCTTTCTCCTTGGGTGGAGGGGATTTCTCTGACATGTCTCATGCCTTCTGCAGAGTTTGAGACCCGCTGTTGCCAGGGGAAGAAGGTGATCCTGTACAAGAAAGCAAAACTGGAGAAATGGGCCCCGTACCTGAACGGAGATGGGCTGGTGAAACGTCTGACTGTCTACGCAGACCTGAACCGTGAGGGGGCTGAGGGAACACCCTTGGGGCATGGAGCAAGCACATCCTGTGGTGTGCTGGTGGGAAGGGGAGGCCATCCCCCTCCTGCCAGGGTCCCTCTTGTGCTTTCTACCCCTCCTTTCACATCTTCCTACTACATCTTCAAGCTCTTCATCATGCTCGCTGTCTGTCGAGCTCCAGAACTTTGCTTGGGGGTTCCTGTAAGAGTTTGAAGCTGTTTTCCCCCAGTAGTATCACAGGTCAGCTGCTGGGGTTGCCGGTCTCCAGAGAGGTGGAAGGTGGCTTGAATTGGTCCCATCAGTGTTGACAGAAGCCATAGAAAGGGGTAGACTGTGGTCCCAGAAACCATGCAGATTCCCAGTGGGATGTGGTGTCCTGTCCCCAGCCCTCTTGGGTAGTGTGATGCCCACCTCATTTCCCCTCCCGATGCTCTCTTTAAATACTTGGGAAGGAATTTATCTTGCCTAACTGTAGCCATCTCCCCTTCCACCTTCTCCCCATGAGCTGATGACTTTGGTTCTTGTTGATGGAGAGGAATAAACCCTCTTAAGGTGTAATTCATCTACTCAAATGTAGAATGGGGTTCATCTACAAAATGTCCCTGTGCAGAGGGCCAGGGCTAGTGACTCTGTGGTGTCTGTTGCAGCTGTGTCAGGAGCACGGGGTATTTTCCCAGACACTGACACCTCATCAGATCCATCAAACCACCTCCAACAGGGTGACGTAGGTTGTGAAACCCTTTGTCTCCTGCCAGGTACTGAAGTAGTGGAGGTGAGGGAGTGGTTCAAAAACCGAGAAGACATGTTAGATGTGAGAGAAGTGAATAAAGAAACACAGCTGACCACAGAGTACTTCAGCCCAGGACACCTCTTTGGACTTAAAGGTATTCCAGCTCATCAGGGCAGCCACTGCAGCTGGTGGGACTTCATAGGAGTGTTAGAAGGGTCTAGCAGTGGCAAAAGCCCAAAGTCTGGGGGGACAGCAAGCTTGTGGGATGAATCACCTCGAGAAATAATGTGGTCTCCAGTGAAGAGTAGAGAATTGGGTTATTGGCTTCCAGTCCTCCCCACCAGTGTAACAGGGGACAATTACCAATCAAATATATAGGGTGATAGAATTTACTTTTACCAGTAGAAGTGAGAGAGGTAGAAACTTTCTCCTTAGGATTATGTTTGGGCTCTCAGTGTTGTGCAGCTGACCTGCCTCAGGTCTGGTGCTGAAGCAGCGTTCCACACCAAGAGGCTGCTCCCCTTCCTGGTTTGGGACGAGCAGGGTCCAGGCTCTGCTCACTCTGCCTTATTGTGTAAGGAGGGCAGTGGCCCTTGAGGGACATAGGTCTGTTGGAGAAGGTCTGAGGGACAATAGACCTGTTGGAGCAGTTCCAGAGGATGCCACAAAGATGATCTGAGGGCTGGAACATGTCTCCTACAAGGCTAAGCTGAGAGAGTTGGGGTTGTCCAACCTGGAGAAGAGAAGGCTCCAGGGAGACCTTTTTGGGGCCTTCCAGTATCTGAAGGGGGCTACAAGACAACTGGGGAAGGACTTTTTACAAGGGCTTGGAGTGATAGGACAAGGGGTAATGGCTTCAAACTGGAAGAGGGGAGATTTAGATTTGAAATGAGGAGGGAATTCTTCACTGTGAGGGTGGTGAGACACTGGCCCAGGTTGCCCAGGGAAGCTGTGGATGCTCCATCCCTGGAGGTGTTCAAGGCCAGGTTGGACGGGGCTTGGAGCAACCTGGTCTAGTGGGAGGTGTCCCTGCCATGGCAGGGGGGTTGGATCTAGGTGATCTTTGTGGTCCCTTCCAACCCAACCCATTCGATGATTCTATGAAAGCTGTCCTGCCGTTCTCAGACTGTGGCATCTTGGTACACAGCAGTGAGGAGGTAACGTTCCCTTCCTATGCTCTTAGCTCCATTTGATTGATTGGCTGCTGAAGAAAATGAGGCTTCCTCTGGACCCACTTGTGCTCACTGGTTCCTAACTCTGACAACGTGTCCAATCTCTCCTCTGTCCTCAGCTCACACCTACACATCACTGGAGCCAGAGACTGGCCGTACAATGGAGTTCTACAGCGAGGTGCGAGTCGATGGCCTCCAGAAACGTGTGGAAGATGCTACTGAGATGACAGAGTACTTTGCGGGGCGGGAGGACTTCCTGCACACCCGGCACGTGGAGTTTGGCAAGAGAGGGAAGAAAGTCCACTTGGCAGGCACCAAAACTGATGCCATGGCTCGGCCTATAGTGGTACGGGCAGGGTGGGCACAGAAACATACCCTGGCACTGTGATATTTATATTGACTAGGGCTTTAGGTCCATTTTCCATGGGCACAGCCAAGGCAGATCTCCAGGTGGGACATCCAAGCCTTGCTCAGCTGCTGTGTCTCTGGACAGAGAGCTATGGTGTGACCAGTTGTCACAAACTGCATTGAGCAGCAGGAATGAGACTAGGAAACTAAGGCTTGGAAAAGAAAAGAGCAAAGCAAAAGAGCTTGATGATTATTTTGGAATGAACCTTTCACCAGACTCCAAACTAGTCAACAATTTCATGTTCTGACTGTCGGTTGGAGGAGGTCCAACCTCTGGCAGCGTGGCTCAGACCTGCCACTTCAGCAGAGCTATGCTGTGGCCTGCCTTTGGACAACGCCCAACACGCTCCTTCTTCCTTCCCTGTGTTGGGGAATGTGGGAAGCTGTTGTGCTCCAGAATACCTTGCATCCCACAGTTCCCTTGGGCAGGGATGCATCCCAAGGTAACGCTGAGCTTGGAGCTCCACAAAGAAGAGACTTCCTGCTTTAAGCAGCTTTGTGCCCTTGGAGGCACAAGGAAGAACAGTAGGACCGTGGGCCAAGAGATATCATTGTAGTCCAGGAAGAAAAGCCCAGTTTTTATCTTGGCCTTTTACCAAACTCTCTGCAAATCTTGTCAGTTTTATGTTGTCTAACCTCTTCCCTTCTTTTTCTTTTCACCCCTCGTTAGCTAATCAAGGAGTGTTTCTGCAGAAACCCAGAAAAGCCTGCTGATGAAGATGTAGCAGAACGTATCTTCGTGGTCAGAGAGGACATGATCCATCTGACGTATCACCTCAAGGATAGATACATCACTGCCTCCAAGAAGGATTTCTTCAAAGCAGCAGAGGAGGATAGGAAGAGAACTGAAATAGTCATGACCCCAGAAATGTGCATCACATACCAGGTATGGAGAAAAATGACTTTGATCTTGAAGTTTTTCAAGCCACAGGACACAAAGGGAAGGTGAAACATCAGTGGAAGAACTACAAGCATGACACATTCCATGCTGGTCCTCTGCCCCATCTGCACCTCTCGTGAAAGCCCCTGGAGATGCAGTGCCATGCTGGAGGTGGTGGGGCAAGCAGGACATAGCCTTGCTCTAGCCATGGTTGTCTTCCCAGACTTGGTCATCAGGCAGTGTAGACACAGCCTCCGGGATCTTGCAAGATGCTGGTTTAGCAGCTGTTGGGCTCAGTTCGGTGGCTTCAAGGTAGGAAAGCTGAAATTTCCTCTGCCGTTCTCTCTTGAAGAAGAGATGGAGCAGAGAAGCAGAAGCAGCCATCCTGGGTTGACTATGGGTTAGACATTTCAGTGGTAGAAATCAGCATCACTATATTGACTCTAGCAGAACTGTGCCCATTTCATTAGCAAAGTACTTGGTCCTGTGCACCCAGAGAGCACTACTGGTGGTGGGGGTGGTCTTTCACTGGCTTATCTTCTTCCAGGCGGGGTCCTCAGAGGAAGAAATGAAGCTGCTCCCGCTCTACAAATTGTTGCAGGAGCTCACGGAGGAAGAGAAGCAGCTGAAGCAACAAGTCCGTCGATCCGAAGCAGAGGTAAGAGGGAGGTGTCCCTGTTGTGTCAGGAATTGGTCGGGCGTGGACACCGTCTCAGATGACTGGTTGCCAAATATCCTCAGCATGAACTGTGATAAGAAGAAAACTCACAATATTCCCATTGCTCCTTCTGTGTATCCTGTTAAGAAAAAGCCAATGCTATCCATGCAATGTCAAGAGTAGTGGCAAGACTATGACTGCAGAAGGTTTTTAACAGCTAATATCAATAATTGTTCTCAAGAACTTCACACAGAGCAGCCACCTAAAACGGAGACACTGTCAGCTTGATCCATCAGCAGGATGTGAACATATTTGTGTAGAGCTTCCAAATTTAACCTTCTGCCATGGCTTTTGTTCAAGCTTCTGCTCTGTTAGCAGGTCAAGGGTGTAAAAGTACTGTCACGTGGTGGAAAAGCTGAGGGGTCTTTCTTCTCATTTTTTGGAAGGTGTTAAACATTTTGAAGACCCGTGAGAATGAAGAAAGTGCTGTTAAATTGTCAGTGTCAGCTTATAATACAGAGAGGAGTGAAGAGAGAAGACAACAGTATGAAGCCACGGTAGGTAGACTTCATTAAAACCAGTTTTTATTATGTGTATGCAAAGAAATCCAAGAAAGCTTTTTCTGTCTGAGGAATTCTCTCTGAAGAGCTTTTTTGTTTCATTAAAATACACTGGGCCAAGTCACTCGCAGGGATTCCATTGACTGCCCATGAAATATAGTGTGATCATGGAATCATAGAATGGGTTGGGTTGGAAGGGACCACAAAGATCATCTTGTTCCAACCCCCCTGCCATGGCAGGAACACCTCCCACTGGACCAGGTTGCTCAAAGCCCCGTACAACCTGGCCTTGAACACCTCCAGGGATGGAGCATCCACAGCTTCCCTGGGCAACCTGGGCCAGTGTCTCACCACCCTCACAGTGAAGAATTTCCTCCTAATTTCCAATCTAAATCTCCCCTCTTCCAGTTTGAAGCCATCACCCCTTGTCCTATCACTCCAAGCCCTTGTAAAAAGTCCCTCCTCAGTTGTCTTGTAGGCCTCCTTCAGATACTGGAAGGCTGCAATGAGGTCTCCCTGTAGCCTTCTCCAAGCTGAACAAGCCCAACTCTCTCAGCCTGGCCTTGTAGCAGAGCTGTTCCAGCCCTCAGATCATCTTTGTGGCATCCTCTGGCCCCACTCCAACAGGTCCATGTCCTTCTTGTGTTGGTTCTAGAGCTGGACACAGAGCTCCAGGTGGGGTCTCCCCGGAGCAGAGCAGAGGGGGAGAATCCCCTCCCTCGCCCTGCTGGTCACACTGCTTTTGGTGCAGCCCAGGACACAGTTGGGGCTTTCTGGGCTGCACTTGCCCCTTGTTGGCTCATGTTGAGCTTTTCACCCCCCATCCCCCCCCAAGTCTTTCTCCTCAGGGCTGCTCTCAATCCACTCCTTGCCCAGCCTGTGTTTGTGCTTGGGGTTGCCCTGACCCAGGGGCAGGACCTTGCACTTGGCCTTGTAGAACTTCATGAGGTGACCATCTGACTTTCTGGAAAAACTTACATCACCAAGGAAAATTATTATTTTATTTGGTTTAGTTAATAAATAAAATAATTATCATGGACTAGTTGATAATAGGAATTATGGGGGGAGCATGATAATGGAACCAAACCAGCATCTCTCTAGCCAGGGCTCATTTTATTAGAAACACTTTTTTGTATGACAGGAATTGGGTTTCTTGGTTTCCATGATGAAAATTTTGTTCCAGGATCTCTGTTGAGGAATTAACACCTTACGAATGTTCTGGACTGATACAAAAATATTCAAGAATAATCACTTGCAATTTTGCCAAGGTGTTTCTCATGAATAGGTTTTAGACTGAGCTTTCCTGAATAGAGAGGTTGTAAAAGGTGATATTAGATTTTTCACACCAAACTTCTGGTGTGAAACACAAATAGGAGCAAAGATCCCAGAACCAGCTTTTTGCCAGCCTGCAAACTGGTATTGCTCAAAATATCTTGTCTTAATCTCTTTCTGTCCAAATAGAAATGCATCTTGCAGAGCCCTTTTGCATGTTATCCTCAGTGGGTAACATTTGGGGTAAGAGACAGCTCTACAATTGAGAAAATGTTAAAAAGGAAGATAGAGAATGTTAAAAAGGAAGATAGAGAAGTGCAGAATAAAGGCTGCCCTGGGGAAGGGCTGGTTTGCAAAGCTAACGCAAAGCAATTTTCATCCAGCTCTAGGAAAGAAAACCACATTTATTTCCTCCCTGGGGGGGAGGAACTTTGTCCTTTGGGCTTTTTTTTTTTTGCCTTCTCACGAGGTGTTTGGGGAAGCAGATAAATGGGACCACGATTCTCTGTCTTTTTCCCCCCAGAAGCACAAGGAGGAGGATGAGCTGGTGGGACAGGAGGAGCAGGCTCTGGATTACTTGGCACCTTTCCTCATTCGAGGTGGCCACGGAGAGAAGCTGAGCAAGGAGCAGGCCCTGCAGGTCAGGGGTGACTGCCTGGCTGATTTCAAGCATCGTCTCATCAACAGAGCGAATGTCATCCAGGCTCGCTTGGAAAAGGTATTCCCAGTGGGGCCCCAGGGCCTTACTGGGGGCTCTCCTGTAAGGAGGGTCACAACATCTCATTGCAAGAAACAAATCTCCTCTGATTACTTTAAGAGAGCCATAAACACGCCCCTGTATTTTGTTGTTCACATGTGAGATCAAAGAGGAAATCAAAACTTCGTCCCCACCTCAGTCAGAGCTGATCTGGCTTCTCGAGTGCTCCTTGACTACCGTGAGGCAACACATTTTGGATTTACTGCCTCTCATTGTTCCCCATGTTTTGATTCCTCTTGCTCTTTGAGACCTCATCTCAAACTTGCTGCCTCCCATGAAATTAAACCACCTCTGATGTGTGGTTTCCCCCATCTCAGCTCCCTGAACTCTGAGATGCATTTTGGGTGCTGTTGCTCCTTGGTCTCCTCTGTCTTACCCTGACTGACTGAGTGACGGCACTGGTGAGACCACACCTTGAGCACTGGGTCCAGTTTGGGGCACACAGGATAAGAAGGACATTGAGGGGCTGGAGTGGGTGCAGAGGTCAACCAAGCTGGTGAGAGGTTTGGAGAACATGTCTTATGAGGAGCACCTGAGGGAACTGGGATTGCTTAGCTTGGAGAAGAGGAGGCTGAGAGGAGACCTCGTTGCTCTCTACAACTACCTAAAAGGAGGTTGTGGTGAGGCTGGTGTTGGTCTCTCCTCCAGAGCAACCAGCGATAGGACAAGAGGTGATGGCCTCAAGTTGCACCAGGGGAGGTTTAGATTGGACATTAGGAAGAAGTTCTTCACTGCAAGAGTGGTCAGGCACTGGACCAGGCTGCCCAGGTTGGTGGTGGAGTCACCATCCCTGGAGATGTTCAAAGAACAAGTAGATGTGGCGCTTTGAGACATGGTCTAGGGGTCAGGGAGATGCTGGACAAAGGTTGGACTTGATGATCCTAGAGGTCCTTTCCAACCTAAATGATCCTATGATTCTATGACTTCTGGTTGCTCACTCCCCAAACAGGCAGTGGAAGAGCTGCAGAAGAAGAAGCAGTGGTTTCAGGAAAACCAGCCTGGGCTCAGCCCTGAGGAGGAGGAGGCCTTCCTCACCCAGTGCTCTGAAACTGCCTTCCACAGCCACGTCCTGACCCTGAGGCTCAACAGGTACTGGGAAGGACTGCCTGGGGAGTGGTCTACAAGCCAGCCCCCAGGACCTCAGCACTGAAGCTAGTCTGTAAAATATTCCACTCCATGCCCTGCTCCAGTTTCCCTCTGACATCCCCTTCTTGTCCTAGGGCACAGCAGGTGGCACCACAGAAATACTTGGCTCTTGAAGAGAAGCTGCGCAGGGACCCTCGCCTTGCAGAGCACCTCAGTCACTGCTGATTTCTTTATTCCATCTCAGCTGACACTGGAAGTTACTCCTGAAGCCTGTTAGAAGCAGCCTGAAAAGAAATACGGAAAGGTTTTCCTACGAGCCTGCAGTAAATCTTTCGTTATCATCAGATTAACGGAGATTTTTGTAGCATTCCACTGTCTTTTTCTGTTCCCTCTTCTGTTTTAAGGCCCATCTCCACTTCCATCAGTTGTCTTCTCTTCATGTTCAAGACTGGTTGTCTTCTCCTGCTATCCCATCATGTTCAAGACTCAATGAGCTTGAAAATAGCTTTAAAATCTGCTGCAGAAGTTGCTACAAATTAATTCTGTGCTGCACTGCAGGGCATTTCTTCCCCAAACCTGCTCCCTAGCTGCTGACATCAGGAGCAGGAGGATTTGGGAAGACCTGTTCTTTCCCAACATAATACTTGAACACATTTCTAGTTTGCTTTTCTATATTTATAGAATTTTTTCAAATATTTTGAACTTGTGAGTTATTTTGCTGTGATCCAGCAGAGTAAGGGGTGTTACACTTGAAATACAGCATGAACTGCAGCAGATTAAACTTGTTTTATGGTTCATTTTAAATGCAGTAGATACACTAAAGGGCTTCACAGAGAAACACCCCCCCTGGCTGCCGATTTTATTGCAACAGTCATTTTCTCTTGTGTTGTTCCTGTTACATTTTAAGGGGTGGACACAATGTTAAAGCTAGAAACCACCATTAGCTCATTATGCCTAATCAGAATATTTTAGTTAAATAGAGATCCCATTAATTTAAGTGTGGCTTGAAGGATACCCCCCATTTTGGGCTCAGGAATAGAGAGCAGGGAATCCAGGGTCTTCTGTGGGAGCCGGTTGCAGTGTTTGACACTTGCCACAGCAAATCCTGGGCTCTACCCAGAACTCCCAGCTCCTGGTTTTGGAGCTCTGGGATGTTTCAGGGCAGCACACTGTGTTCCAAGCAGTTCAACGACAGTAGCAGCTTATCCCACACCAACACAGTGTTTCTGCTAGCCCTGCACCCCTCTGCCTGCTCTTACACAGATAAGCCAGGAGAGGGGAAAGCACAGCAACAGCTTCCTCTGAGATAAAGAAGTATTCTGATAAGAACACAGAGAGAAAAAGGAACATCAAGAATTTCAGGAACTAGCCAAAACAATTTCTGACTCACAAGGACTGTGAGTTGCTGAAGGACTGAGGAATCACAGGGAACTGGGGAGGAAGGAAACCCCAAGGTCCCTGAACAGAAAGAAAGAAAAAAGAACCGAGTCTGTGTTTACGAGCTCATCAGTGTTAAGTCAATGCCAGAAATGACACCAGAACAAATTAAAAATCCTTTTACAGGCACTGGGGACATAGCAGCCGCCAAAAAATCAACTAATGCCTATTGCCAAGGACTAGCACCGAACTAATTTGATTAGTTTTTTGATTTGATGGATGTATTGGCTTCAGAGATGGGGGGGAAGTGTAACTGCGAGAGCTCCCAGCACGGCTCTGCCGGGAGGCGGTCCTGATTCACCGAGGGACCACATTTCAGAGGGACCGGTGCCAGCGTCGCCTGGCAAGGTGGGGATCCCGTGAGCGCCGCTCCCCTCAGGGCCGCGCCCCTCACAGCCGCCGAGGGCAATCGCCGCCACGCCGGCCGCACGGCCACCAGCGGCCCCTGAGGCGGAAGGCCGCGGATGGAGCTCCTGGCCGCGACCGTCTCCGTCTCCGCCCCACCCCGCCCCGCCGCAAAATGGCGGCCTCGCAGCCCTAGCGCGCCTCCCTCCCTATTGGCCGCTCTTGAAAGGCTCCGCCAAGAAGCTGCCTTGCGATTGGTCGGCAGCTCCGCTGTCGCTCAGGCAACCGGCCCCACCCTTCGCTTCCTATTGGCCGGGTGGAGCGCGGAAACCAGGGCAACCGCGGGATTGGCCGGGACGCGGCGGCGCTGATTGGCTGCGGCCACGCGGGAGGCGAGGCCGGGCGCGGCGCGGCCGGGGTTGGCTGTGAGGGGCGGGTTGTCAGGCGGCGGCGGGGGCGGGTTCGGTGCGGGTCCTGCCGCCACCGCCGAGCTTCACACGTTCTTCCTCCGCTGCTCCCCATCCCCCGGTGAGGCTGCGGCGGCCCGAGGGGCGCTTCCCCCCCGCGGGGCTCCGCGCCGGCCCGTCGCTCCAGTGATGGTCACCAGCGGTGAGGCCTCATCCCCCCTGCCCCCCCTTTCTCCCTCCTCCTCGGCCGAGCCTTCCCGCCGCTCGGGGCAGCGCCGTGACGGCGGCCGGTGTTGTTTGCCTGCAGGGCGGCCGGGGACGCTGGGACGGATGGCCCGGGGGCGGTAGGCCGCGCCGGCGGAGCCTGCCCGGGAGGAGGAAGGCGCTCGGGCCCTGCCCGGCGGAGCGGCGCGGAGCGGAGCCATGGCCGTGGCCGTCACCACCAAGACGGCGTGGAAGCTGCGTGAGTGCGGCCGGGCTGCGGGGCCGGGGGGCGAGGAGCTTCCCCAGCGGGAGCGGGGTGGGAGAGGCGGCTGGTGAGAGGAGGCAGCTAATCCCTGCCCTGGGTGGGGTGACCCGGCCCCCTTTCCAGTCTGCAGACTGGTATTTTCAACTGAAAATCCTTCCTAAAAACACGGGATAGCGTGGGGCCTTGGCTTTGCTATTTCAAAGGGTCACGGCTTGCGTCATTTTGGATTAGTTGCTGTGACTATCCTAAATTTCTGGCTATCCCCACCTGATTCTCCCGCAGTACAAGAGCAACCCAAGCAGTTAATTAAACCCCTTTGCGTTGCCCAGGCTGCAGTGGGGAGTTCCCCGGGTGTCAGGTTAGCTCTTGCAGGTGTTTGGAGTTGTCCTTCATTGCTGCCCCCCTATTACAGAAGGTGCCCTGAGCTCTTTGCTGCTCTGAGGTGTAGACTTGCAGGGCCTCTTTGGCTCATTTGCAAGAGACAGTGAGAATCTGCTGCTTTTATGTCCATTATTTTTCCTCGGAAGGAACAGCAAACAGTTGCTGCCTGTTTCGAGCTGCTTCCTGGGTCACTGGTGCTTGTTCCATAGGGGCCATTGAGGAATACTTAGAAGCCATGGGAAGGGATTGTTGTTCTAGAGCATGAACTCTAAACAAGGGACTTATGGTCTAGAAGGAATATGGTATCCTAGACTGAGAGCACATTAAAGGAGCTGAGATAGTTGATTTAGTAATTTCATCTCTTTTTTGAGCAGAAAACCAGTTTGCTGTGTTCTCTTCCCATCCCTGAAACTCCAGTTAAAGGAAAAGTTGGAAGTCAGTCAATCCCCATTCTCTTAAAGTGGGGAGAAGTTCTTCATCCCCATTCTTGCTGGGCTCTCTCTGCCCCATCTTAGCATCCTCTTTAGAGCAGGAAGTGTTCTGAATATTAGAAATATTTCAGCATGCTAATTAGGAGCTTAGTATTAATGAGCTGATGGGTGATAGCTGGTGATGAATACATTATTTAAAAAAAAAAGTTTATGGGTTTAAAGAGTTGGCATTTCCCTGGGGGAACAGGTGAAGCCACCTGGCCAAGGCTGGCATTTATGAACAGAGGGTTGAACACTTCATCAATGACTTCTCACCTTAAAATATATTAAGTATGAAATCAAGAGGAGGGAGAAAGAGGAACTGCTGGTCTCAGCAGTGATGCTCAGCACCTCTCATTTCAGTTTTAACTGGTGGGTTGGTCTAATGCTGATTGTGTTTTGTTCCCTTCGGGTCCTCATAGACCTACAGCCTTTACTTCAGCGTTGTCATGTGGTCTTTCAACACAACACAGGCTTATTTCCAGATTTGTCCTTCTCATTTAATTTATGGCCTTGTTACCTTTGTAATTTGAAAGGTGTTTCTCCAGCTGAAGTGAAAGTTGCACAGTTTTGCTTTCAAAAAAGGGAGCTTGAGATCAAAGCATCTGTAATGACTGTTGCTGCTGTCTCGTGTCCTTTGGGTTTAGTGTTGGGTGGGAAATGATCAATTTGCTCTTCCCACCTAAACAATCTGAGCCTTTTACAAACAAGTTCTGTGACCATTGGGTGTGCAAACGCTGAGAACTGTAGGAGGGAGAAATAGGTAAATTCATCTGCCAAAAGGCTCTGCTGAAAATTGGAGTGGATTTAAAAACCCACTGTGGAAGTTGGATATCTAAGCAAAGACACTCCTTTGGCTTCTCTGTTGCCCCAAACTTGGCTCTTTATGATGAGGCTTCCTCGTTGCTCTGTCACTGTGAAGCCCTCTTGGTGTCAGAGCCAGCTCCCAGTTATTTAAGTCTTTTAGTATCAGTCTCATTTGTTTTTTTGTGCCCTTTTGGATAGTTACCCATCTTCCCCTGCCCCACTTCCACACCCTGCCTTGCTGAGTTTCGCCCATGCTGCACAGTGGGAAGACAGCAAAGCCTCTGCCCGAGCTCAGGGGAGGCAGCTCCACCTATCCCTGCTGCTGAGTCTGACTTTTTCTGGGTAACAAGCTGTCCTGCTGCTAATCTGGCAGCTCCTCTCGGGTTGGACAAGCTGCAGCTTTTGAGAGCAAGATCAGAAGACCTTTCACTAGATGACTCTGGCTGCTAGGTTTTATTGCAGCTTCTCAAACAGCTCAGCTTCCTGAGACCTACTCGGGTGCTGAAGGTAAAGCAGCTTCTGCAAGCGGGTTGCCACAGTTGAGCAGGTCCTTAAAAGCTTCTGAGCTGCTGCTAGGGAGAAGAACATGCATTTTGTAAGCCACATGAGCACTGGAGTGGTGGAGCTTGGTCAGTGAAAATCTTGAGTGCAGCAGGCAGAGCCCAGGACTGTTGCAAGCAAGATAATGGTGTGACTTCTTATCTGAGCAGTGGGCTGCTGCTGCTTGGGAAGTTTTTTTCTGGAGGAAGAATTATTTGGGGAGGGAGGGCATGGAAAAGTGTTCTTCTAGTCTGGAATACCTGTTTGCTTTGTTCCATGCAGAAGAGATCACTGCTCACAGCAGCAATGTGTCCTCACTAGTCCTGGGGAAGAGCTCGGGCCGGCTGCTGGTGACTGGAGGAGATGACTGTCGGGTCAACATATGGTCAGTTTACAAGCCCAACTGCATCATGGTAAGAACAAACCTGCTGTCAACTTTTTGGGGGGATGAGAATGTTCATTTTGAGGTGGGGAATGAGGGGAAAGATTGTTGGGTTGCAGCCTGTGGGACTTGTGAGTAGGTTTTGCCAACTCAAAGCTGGGTGACCAGATTCTAGCTAAAGGTAGGGACAGAAGCTGGTGCTGAGGGAGAATTTGGGCTGGCTGCTTCAGCTGGGCCACTGCTTGCTTGGATAATGAATATTGTGCCTTCCATTACCAGGCTACAGGAATCAAGAAAACAGGGTCAGAAGGAGAATGTGCCAGCTTCATTTTTCCATTCATTTGCTGAGGACACATATAAGGAGGTTGGAATGGGGGCAAAAGGAGTTGCTGACCCTTGGGAGCACTGCTATGTCTTTCCAGGCCCTTGGTGGTGGCATCAGAGTAGTTTGAAAGCAGAGTATGGCCTTCCACCAGAAGGAAGGACTAAATATCTGCTTAGGCTTTCTGTGGGAGCAGAGGGCTGTACCTGCTGGGCTTCCTGGGAACCACAGACCTTAGCAGCTGGTTGTTTTGGGAGGCAGGGCCTGACTGGAGCTGCTGAGGACTTGTGCATTCTTCTGTATCACAAGAATTTTGGATTTTTGGGGTTGTGCTGTATGTTTTGTCCTCTGAAATTCATCTTTAGCCTTTACAGTGTTAGGGTTGCAGATGTTTTATGTGTTGGGGAGGAGGAACTTTTCAAGAGACGTTGTGACTTTGCTTTGGGCACGAGTTCTGTTCCTCACAAACCAGCAACAGTTGCAGCTGTAGCATGTGGAGAGGTTTCAGTTGCATATGAAATCCTAAGAAAGCCCCTTCAGAGCAGGCAGCTTTTAGCTGGAGTTCCCAGTCCCTGCCACAAAGCTGGCTTTGCTGGTTAAAAAGACCTGCTTGAGGATGGAGTAAAGCACAGAATATTCCTTAACTGACAAAAAAAATCGGTGATGGATGTTGATTGGCTTTCTAGAACTAGTTTTAAATATTCTCATATTTTAAATCCTGGCCTTTTCACAATGCTTTGGTAATTTATCATAGAATCATAGAATGTTTCAGGCTGGAAGGGACCTCTAGAGGTCATCTTGTCCAACCTCCCTACACAAGTACATCTCTACCTAGGTCAGGCTGCTCAAAGCCCCATCAAGCCTGACCTTGAATGTCTCCAGGGATGGGGCCTCCACCACCTCCCTGGGCAGCCCATTCCACTGATCTATCACCCTCATATTAAAGAACTTTTTTCTAATATCCAAACTAAATCTCTCCTTTCCTAGCTTAAAACCATTACTCCTGGTCCTGTCATTACAAACCCTTTTGAATAGACCTTCCCCTGCCTTTACGTAGCCCCCTTCAGATACTGGAAGGTCCCTATAAGGTCCCCCCAGAGCCTTCTCTTCTCCAGGCCGAACAGCCCCAACTCTCTCAGCCTGTCTTCATACGAGAGATGCTCCATTCCCCTCATCATTTTGGTGGCCCTTCTCTGGTCATGCTCCAATATGTCCACATCCTTCTAGTGCTGGGGGCTCCAGAACTGGAGGCAGTACTCCAGGTGAGGTCTCCCCAGGGCAGAGTAAAGGGGCAGAATCACCTCTCTTGATCTGCTGGCCACAGTTCTTTTGATGCAGCCCAGGATGGGATTGGTCTTCTGGGCTGCGAGTGAGGGATCACTGTTTTACAAGCTTTCAGATGCTCAGGGATGAAAGGAACTGCAGACCTGTGAATTATCTCCTTGTGCCTCAAGTGACTACCTCAGTAACAGCCCCACGTTGTTGCTGTGACTCTCCCTGCTGGCAGCAGCACTTGGCTCCTTGTTTCTGTGAAGGTTTTGGAGCAGCCCTGCTCTTGCTTTGATTTTGTAACCTCATGACACTTCTGTGACCCATTTAGAGCAAACATGTGCTTGCACAGCACAATTTTGATAATGTCAGTGTGTGTCAGCCTCGTCTGGGCACCCACACCTAATGTTTAGCTGCCCTTGCCTCTGTTGATGCATCCTTTGACAGCCAGTCAGTGACATGGAAGGTATGTGCACGGTGCTGTGCGTGGTGATGGGCTTTAGGGTGCTCTACCATACTGGTAGGTGCTGAGGAAAAAGGACCATGGAATCATCAAATCATAGAATCATTTAGATTGGAAAAGACCTTCAAGACCATCATGTCCAACCTGTTAACCTTTACCACTAAACCATGTCCCTCAGCACCACATCTCCACAGCTTGGAAACCCTTCCAGGAGTGGGGACTCCACCACTGCCCTGGGCAGCCTGGGACAGCCCTTCGCAACCATTTGGGGAAGAACTCGTTCCTCATGTCCAACCTAAACCTCCCCTGGCACAACTTGAGGCCGTTTCCTCTTGTCCTGTTGCTTGTGAGAAGAACCCCACCCCATCTGGCTCCAACCTCCTTTCAGGGAGTTGTAGAGTGAGAAGGTCTCCCCTGAGTCGCCTCCTCTTCTTCAGACTGAACAACCCCAGCCCAACAGCACCACCAGGTGATCTCAGCTCATGGCTGAAGACTTTGGTTGCCAGTGGAGCACAGATGATGCTGTTGTGGGCAGGGCTGTGGCAGTAGTTGTTGGCTGTGGTTTTCTTTGCAGAGCTTGACAGGCCACACGGCACCCATCGAGAGCCTGCAGATCAACACCAACGAGGAGCTCATTGTCGCGGGGTCCCGGTCGGGGTCCATTCGAGTCTGGGACCTGCAAGCTGCCAAAAGTATGTTCCCATGAGTTTCCACCTCTGTTAACACAGTGCTTTGTGGGATATCTTCATGCTTAATGTCTATGCTGACCCAGAATGTGCCCAACTTCAGGAATAAGAGCCTGGCATTGCTTTTGTCTCCATTTCCTGCCCTCTT
The DNA here is from genome assembly GCA_013401335.1 of Brachypteracias leptosomus. Lineage (NCBI taxonomy): Eukaryota > Metazoa > Chordata > Aves > Coraciiformes > Brachypteraciidae > Brachypteracias > Brachypteracias leptosomus. The sequence continues at coordinate 129,107 of VYZX01000815.1, forward strand.
AGAGGGCTCTTACACTTCCTGCAGAGCTGTGTATGCACACTGGAGCAGAAATTTTTACCTCCATTGTGGAGACTGATCTGAGGAACCAGTTTGTAGAGTTTTTGACCTGAGTGTGTTGATATCTATCTTCCAGATCAGGTTCTGTGCATGCAGAGAGTAACTAGACATAGAGAATTGATGTTCAGTCTCAGCTTAAAATTGACAACCTTCATAAAAGGATCCCAGATCAGACTGGAAGTTGTAAGTACATCAGGATCTGCACAAGTCCAGGAATCCCCACTTGCTGACCTCCTCATTCTTGGGTTCTAACTTTTCTTCAGCAAATATTTTTTTCTCCTCTCCTGCTCTTGCGTGGCCGTATAAATGGACAATATTTAATAAATTGTAAAAGCTCTGAACCCACCAAGCTCTGATCCTTTAAAGGCCAACTGTGGGGTCACACTTTATTTATGGCATTTTTCTCAGATTCTAGAACAAGTTTGCAAAGGTTTCATGAATCACTTAAGTGAGTTCCAGCAGGAATACCATAAACGACTGAATATTTCTTATAGGTTGCCACTTGTTCATTGAAAGAATGTGTAATTAAAATAGGCTTACACTGGCTGAGCTAAGGAGGCAAACAGCCTTTATAAAGAACAAAAAGCACTTTTGTCATTCAGGCAGAATCTGTTCAGTTATAAAATGGTTTGGCTTTACCAGTGGAGAGTGTCTGATCTGGCTGAACTTCTCAGGAGACCTCTGAGTCAGTGTCTGTGCAAATGCTCGTTCCAGGTCTGGCCCACGAGCTGATTTGTGCCAGGAGAACCATCAGACTCTCCCAGATGACAGCTGATGGCAGGAGATTGCCCTTCTTATTATCTGAGCCATGTTTCTTCCTCGAAGTTGGGCTCTGCGTTTGCCTCTGCTTTCAGAGATAGGCTGTACCAGTTCTACTGGTCCTCTCTGGTTTCCAGGGGTGTTAAGTGGGTGATGACTTGCAGGATCACTGTGATCATGTCTTTATCTCATGCTTCCTAAGTGTCCTTTCCTGGTCTTTGGGATGCTTCTTGCAAGGGCCGGTGAAGGAGTCCAGGGTGAATATTGGAAGCTAAGAGGTAGAAATCAGTTGGTTGTGCCTGGACAGGGGTGCAGAGTCCTGGGAAAGGGACTAATAGCTGGAAGGTGAACACTGCAGGCTGTCAGATGTCCACTTCCTGGCTAAAATTACTTGTCCTTCCCTCCTTCCTCTCCCCTTTTGCTGTTTTTGTGCCCGACAGGTGCCTCAAAGCACAGCTTTTTAGTTTTCAGGAGGAGACCTTTGGGGTTTTATTCCTAGTTTCCTAAGGACAGGACTTTAATTAGGCCCCTTGAACCTGAGCCCTCTGTTGCTGCTTCTTTGCATGGCAAGGGTAAAGTCAGTCATTTCCAGAAAATAGTGTGTACAGGTGAACAAACAGTATGTGACGTGTCATGTGAGGATGGCTAAACTTTTACCTGGGGTCTGGGGGAAATGAGCTACTGGATATATGCTCTGCTTCTCCCTTTCCCAGTTCTTCGGACCTTACTGGGTCACAAAGCAAACATCTGCAGCCTCGATTTCCATCCTTTTGGAAGCTTTGTGGCATCTGGCTCTTTGGACACAAACATTAAGGTAAATCCTTCTTCTCCTGCAATATCTTTGTTTTGGAATGTGCCAGGATGTGCTTTGTGCCAGGCTGTTGGTGGGTGCTGTCTCTCCTCGCCCTGTGTGTGGGCAGGTGTGTTGGTGAGTGCTTGTGAAATCCCTGCCTGTGTTTTGACACTGGGAGCTCCTGAGTGTGACTCTTCCTTTGTGGAATGTGACTCTGAGTAAGGTGCCAGCCAAGACCTGGTGTTGGCAAGAGCAGATGTCACTGTGGGTTGCATCTGCTTCATCAGGCTGGTATTTGTGGGAACTGAGCTCCTGTAGGAAGAAATTCCTCACAAGTGATCCTGGGGAATGAGGTTGGGAGTTACTCAACAGCCCCTTTGGTGTTTTCATTCTGCAGTGGTAACAGGGAGAGCTCTTGTTCTGATGGGGCTCTTGGGCTCCCCATGTGCTCTAAGCAGATCTTTTGTTTGCTTTTCTTCCCTGTAGCTCTGGGATGTCAGGAGAAAAGGCTGTGTCTTCAGGTACAAGGTAAAATGCTTCATTATTTTTCAGCTGAAGAGGGGAGAAAGATTTCTATTGAGGACTTGTGAGCAAACAAACATACCATTAACTTCCTACTTTTCCAGTGTGAAAATAAGAGCTGCATGATTAGTGAAGTGGCCTGGCAGACCTCTGCAGGGCTCTGAACTCTGGGGAAATGGATGTTGTAGGAATTAATGTGCTATAGTCTGGCTTCGGTGGGGGATGGAGAGCATCCATGAGTGCTTTATACCATGACTGATGTTACCATGCCCATCCCCACTGCACTGGGGTGGTTCTATTCTCAGGGCCTCTTTCTACCCAGAGAACTCGCTGTATATTCGTTTCATTTAGAAACCAACTTAATAGCACAGCACTTCTGTCTGACCACCCATAAATCTGTGTAATTTCAGATTGATTCTTACTAATGGAGCCAGGTCTGCTTTTAGTTCAAGTGATGCCAGAAATGTCTAGATGAGGGAGATCACGCCCATTTAGTGTGGACAGGTGTAGCTCTTGAGTGTGGTGTTCTCTGAGCTGTGGACTCAAACAGTTACTTGATTTTACTTTATTATACTGTATAGGATTGGAAGACAAAAGCCAGAATTCCCTCTAAAGGAAGGAAAACCAACCGAAAAAAAGAGGTATATATAATTTGCTTTTCTCATTTCAGGGTCACACAGAAGCAGTTCGATGTCTCCGCTTCAGCCCTGATGGGAAGTGGTTGGCCTCTGCTGCTGATGACCACACTGTGAAGGTGATTTATTGTGACACCCTCCATCTGTGCTGGTGGCTCCTGGGATTGTCCTGTTACCAGCTTTACCAGCACCAGCTCCTAAACACCTTTAGCTCATTAGGCAGCTGCCTGAGGGACCAGCCTGCTTGAGGATCACAGCATCCAGAAAAGAGCCACGTGTATTGAAAAGCACTTACCCAACAGACACATTAACACTGTGCCCAGGGATGTCTGAGTTTGGGTGGTGGCAGAGTTGTGATACCTCAACATCAGCCTCTGTTGTCTCAGTAAATGTCACAGACTGAGTTGTCCACAGCACACGGATTCACTCAATTCTATCTCTGCTCAGTTCAGTAGGAGGGTGTTACCATGTGCATTGCACGTGATTATCAGTCTGAAAATTCCTCTCAGGACTGATCAGAGCACAAGAAGGAGTTCAGAAAAGTATTGGCTGAAGCAGTGACTTCAGTTGGTTGGAGGAATGCGGATGAAGGGCTGAGTTTTGTTTTCAGCCTCCCTGACCAGTCGTTTCACTCTGGGTTTTCCAGTGGAGACTAGAGCACAGGAAGGAGGAATTGCTGAGGGATTCAGAGCTTTGGGGTTTTGTTTGTTTGCTTTTGAGGTATCTGTGGTGACAGGTGGAACTGCTATGTTTTATCCTAGTATATAAACCAGAAACTTCTAGGGGACAAATTAAATGGAAAATGTAAAAGAGAATGCCAAAAAAGAGAGAAAAAAACCCCCAACAATTAAAAATGCAGCCTGAAGTGACCAGGATGGTGCTTCCATGATCATTGCTTTCTTGGATAAACTTGAGTCTGCTCTTGGAGGGGGAGAAGTGTTAGAAGGTTGCTGGTACAAGGAAATCGGAGTGTACTGGAATTCTCTAACATGAAATCTTTTCAAGAGTCTCTCTGTTCTTTCCTTCAGCTGTGGGACCTGGCTGCTGGGAAGATAATGTTTGAGTTCACAGGACACACCGGCCCAGTAAACCTAGTTGAATTCCATCCCAATGAATACCTCTTGGCTTCTGGCAGCTCTGACAGGTACATAAGGGGAGGGAAAAGGAGGGAATTTGATGTTGTTTCCCTTCCTTGGTGCCCTTCCTTATAGGAAGGTGGGAAAAGGCAACATCTCACAACTCAAGCCTGACAGCCAGCAGCGCAGCACAGCTCTGATGTGCAGAACATGGAGATCTTGCCTTCCCATCCCAAACTGATGGCACCTTCTGCCAGGCTAGAAAACAATGCAGTAGCCTCAGGCATCTCACTAATCCAGCTGCCATCCTGAAGAACAAGCAGCCCTGCTCTGCTGGCAGGGTGTCCTTTACCTCTGGGTCTGCTCTAAATACCTGGAGCTTCTAAGTGTCTGTAGCTGGAGTTGTGAACGTTGGCTGGACTGGCTGCCTCTGTAGGGTCATCATATGTGTTCAACAGCAAAGTCCTTCTGGCTTTTAGGGTATTATTTCAATTCTGGATTCTACAGTGGGTTTCTGAGGGCTGAGAGATGCTGCTTTTTTTGTCCCGTTGTGTGCACAGGACTGTTCGATTCTGGGACTTGGAGAAGTTTCAAGTTGTGAGCTGTATTGAAGAGGAGGCTACTCCCGTCAGGTGTGTTGAACTCCCACTGCAGTGTACTGGGCAGAGACCACAGTGGGGGCGAAGGGAGGGATTCCTGAAAGAGAGTCTTCAGTGGGGAGAAGTTTGGGCTGCTGGAGATGTCGCACAGGCACCAGATCATAGAATCAAAGAATCATTTAGGTTGGGAAAGACCTTTAAGATCATCCAGCCCAACCATAACCGTGCTCTACCCAGTCTGCTGCTGAACCGTGTCCCTCAGCACCACATCTCCACAGTTTTTAAACACAGCCAGGGATAGACTTGTTAGAAATGGGGCTGGAGGTGTTCAGTGCAGCCCTGGGGTCCTTGTGGGACTGACAAGGTTACAAAGCTGGGCCTCATTCTCCTCCTACCTTCCTCCCAGGTGTGTGCTCTTCAACCCAGATGGCTGCTGCCTGTACAGCGGCTTCCAGGACTCGCTGCGTGTGTACGGCTGGGAGCCCGAGCGCTGCTTTGATGTGGTCTTGGTGAACTGGGGGAAGGTTGCTGACCTATCTATCTGCAACAGCCAGCTGGTAAGCTGCTGAGGAGTGGAGGAGGTGGCTGTGAAACACGAGATAAAAGCCTCTTTCCTCCTTGCAGGCCTTCTGAACTTTAAGCTTATGCCAGACTGGGAGTGACCAGGGCCTGCTGTGTGCTGAGCACTTCCACAAAGATCAGGCACTTTTGCTTTCAGCAGCCTCACGCTCCACTTTGGCTCTCTTTGGCTTCTAGAGGAAAGAACTGGGGCTTGGTTTTAGTATTTAGAAACTATACTTGGCAAAAGTTTTGTTGTAGCCTTTCATAAAACTTGGGAGGCTTCAAATTGAAAAAGCCAAAGCAGCAAACTGAGGAATTCTCAAGCGTGGTTGCTTAGGGTCACTCCATTGTGCCTGCTCCCTGGAAAGGCCAGTGTGGCCCTTGCTCCCTGGTGAATTATCTCCATCCTTGCCTCTGCAGATTGGTGTTTCCTTTGCACAAAGCACAGTCTCTTCCTTCGTGGTGGATCTCAGCAGAATCACAAAGTCGGATTCTGTTCCTCACGGGCTGCTCAGGGACGACGAGCCGCTGGTGCCCCCAACCCCTACGGGGTCCTCCCTTCGCCGCATCTATGACAGGCCCTCAACTAGCTGCAGCAAGCCACAGAGGTCAGGGAATCTGCTTGAACTTCAAGATTTGAAGGAAATGTGCAAGGAGCTTAGTGCCCTTGCTCTGTCAGAGCCCACCTGACCTCCCCTGAAAGCATCTCTCTCCACAGCAGAGTGAAGCACAACTCCGAGAGCGAGAGGCGCAGCCCCAGCAGTGAAGATGACCGGGATGAGAAGGAATCAAAGGCTGAGATCCAGAACCCAGAGGATTACAAAGAGATCTTCCAACCCAAGAATGCTATCTGTTAGTACTGTGCTTTAGTGTGCATTTGGTGTTTGGGTTAGAGCTGCAGGCACTAAACTGGTTCAGTAGCAGTGAACTTTGGCTCACTAGTGTAGAAGCTTCACCCGTGACTGGGAGAGTCACTTGTCTTTGATATTCTGTGCTTGGACACTGAGCCATGGATCATATTGAACTGCTGGAAGGTGACACCTGTACTAGGGTGCTGGGATGTCTGGTCAAAGCCTGGCCCAGAATTCAGAGCTCCATTGTAAGCACACTTGTCTTCCTGTCCTGGTGGGGAAGGACTACTGGGCTGTGGGATCTTTGTTAGCCTAGAGTTTTGATAGGTGTAAAATCAGCAGCTGCCATTCAAGAAGGAATGGCAAAATGTTTTGTTAAAGCAGAGATTGTTGTTTAGGACAAAAAACATAGGACAAAACCTGTATCTCATTTTTATGCAAATGAGAAAAAGGAGATACTCTAAGGAATTAATAGTCGTCATTTTGATTTACTTCTGTAAATCCGTTTAGCAGGAGGTGAGTTTTTCTAGAGAATGGATGGTGCCAGTGGCTTTTCTTGTGCTTCACCCCTCCAAGCAGCAGGGAACTACATGGGTCAGTCTTGTCCCTCCCATCCATGAAGGCTGGAAGCCTTTGGCTAAACTTGATGATAGCATCGAGGTCTGAAGGAGATAACTCCACTTGACATATCACTGATTACCCTAATCTGTGGAGTTGCTGGAGATCTCCCAGCTCTAAGGTTGATTTATCACTAATCTGTAGCCTTGGGTGCTCCTTTGTTTATTTCTTGCTCTCTTTCTGTAGGTCGAACTCCTCCTCGGAACAACGAGCCCTTTCCAGCCCCTCCTGAGGATGGTGAGTGTGAAATGACCCCATGGTGGGAATGGGGTTAATGGCCCTCAAAAGAGGGGGAGCTGCATGTCTGCAGAAGTGCCTCCTTGTAGCCCAGCTATACAACTTGCTCTCAACTTCTCTTGAAAAGAACAATTAGTTTCTGCTTGTTTCCATCCTGGCAGAGCCCGTGGCTGCTAAGGAAGCAGTGAAGCCCATCCAGGCTGTGGATGTCCAGATCCCGTTGCCAAAGCAGGACCCTGTAAGTACAGTGTGATCTGCTAATAGCTGTTCACACTCCCACTGGGAGAAATTTGAGAGTACTGGAGACTTTCTAATCAAGCTGATTCCTCTACTGAAGTGCAGTAAAAGTGCAGCTCCTTTGTCCTGCAGTGGACTTGAAGACCAGGCCTCCAGCAGGCCATGGCTCCACTGCTTTTGTTCTCTTCTCCCACTTGCAGTCGTGTTTCTCCTCACATCTCAAAACTAGGGCATTCTGAAGTGCCAGGTTTCTGCAAGTGCTTGAACTGAGGCTGATTTGTCTCCAAAATCAAGCAGCCGGAGGGCCAGGATACATTAGACTGTCTTCTTCAGAATTCTCTCTTAGCCTCCAGGCTGGCCCCAGCCCATTGTCCTGATTTTAGATGCTGATACCAGTGACAGCACTTGGCATCATGCTGGGACCTCTCCATGTTCTTTGCAAACCTTAATTATATCTTGGCATGTACCAGAGAGATACTTTATTGCCTCTTAAACTCTGCTAGCAAATTGGAGACTGCTTCTGCATTAGAACCTTGCTGTGAGAGGAAAGCAGGTCAGGGGGGAAAAAAAGGACATCAGGGTAGGGCCAGACTGCTGCTGCTAGAACTTTGATCCCAGTTTCTCCTGCAGCCTGATCCAGTTCAGAGGCCACCGATTGCCTCCTCCACTCCTCTGCCCAGAGCAGAGCCGTCGGTGATTCCTGCAGCCAGGAACGAGCCCATTGGCCTCAGGGCCTCTGACTTCCTACCAGTAAGTGTCTCTGGACAGGTTTCCAGCCAGTATCTGTGTTGGGTGGCATCAGAAAGGGGATTCCCTGAGGGTTGCTGGAGCCAGCCCCATAGTGATTGGCAGAAGGGTGACACAAACCCAGCCGTGTTGATCCATGCTCACCAAGAATGTGTTGTCAAAGCAGAGCAGAAGGGGCGAGACAGACACTGAGCAGCTCCACATGCTAGACAGTGATTCATTTGGGCAATCAGTGTCTGCCAGGACACACACACAATTGTTTTACAGGAATCTTTGCCTCTTGCATCTCGGAGGCCTCTTGGCCTCTCCCTGTCCCAAAAAAGCAGAAGGACAGAGTATCCTGATGATCCCAAACTCTAAATGTGAGCAGAGGAAGCAGTGGTCCCAGCATGGTTTGAGCAGGAATTGGGTTGGGAGTCTAATAAATTGTGTAAAACTTATGCTTTGTAATAAAATTGGCTGATTTTGGATGAATATTTCACATTAAGAAAACAGGATTTGAATGAAAAGATTTATTCATCAAAACATACTGGGTTTGGAAACTTACTTCACCCTTTTCAAAAATTTTGAGAATTCAAAACATGTCTGTGATTGGTGCGGTAGAAAAGGCAGAAAGAATTGAAATCAGAACAAATTTCCATTTCCATTTCAAAATATTTCCATTTGTGAGGAACTTGATATTTCCTGCCAGTCTACACCAAAATCAGCTCCTCCCCTCCTGTGCCATCCCGCTGTTCTCGCTGCTCCATCCCTGTCTGTGCTTCCAGGCTGTGAAAAACCAAAGCCAGGGGGAGCTAGTGGATGAGGAGGCCATGTCCCAGATCAGGAAGGGCCACGACACCATGTGTGTGGTGCTCACCAACCGCCACAAGAACCTGGACACCGTGCGGGCCGTCTGGAGCACTGGCGACATCAAGGCAAGGGTGTGGAGCTGCCTGAGGCTCCTCAGGGGGGCAACTGAGCAGCTCTTGGGCCTTGTTTGGAGACAATTCTGCCTCTTACACAAAATGCAAGATCCCAGCTTTTGTGCCACCGCTGTGTCCCACCTGCAGTTGAATGGTCAGGAAGAAATGTGGAGAAAACTTCCTCATGTGGGAGTTACCTTCTCTTCCCCAGCCAGCTCCACGTTTCTAATGCCAGTTAATTTGGCATGAGTTGGTCAGTTTGAGCTTTGCAGCAGCTGACTTCTTCTTCCCTTCCCCTCTCAGAACTCCGTGGACTCTGCGGTGGCGATCAACGATCTCGCTATTGTTGTGGACCTCTTGAATATTGTCAACCAAAAAGCGTGAGTCCTGGTGAGGGCAGCCCCTGGGATACCCAAGAGATGTCTGGCTGGGCATTGGGAGCACTGCCTCGTGTCCAGGGGGCCATGGAGGTGTGAAATTCATGGGCAGATCTTCAACTCTGCAGTGCCAGTGGCTGCTGGAGTTGTAGGGGGGCTTTTCTGTAGGGAAATGATGTCTTACCAGGAAAATTGAAGTCTTAAGGCTTCATAAAGTGCTTCTGCTGAGTCAGTAAGATATGTCAGAACCTGCCACTTCCTATCACAAGGGGGAGTTGGTGAACTTGCTCAGTAAACCTGAGTATCCCTGCCTGGGCTTTGCCAGGAAGCATCACTGGTGTCAACTTAGCCTTGTGGAGCCTCAGGCTCTGCTCTCATAACGTGTCCTTTTCATTCCAGGTCTCTCTGGAAGCTGGATTTGTGTACTATAATCCTGCCACAGATAGAAAAACTGCTCCAAAGTAGATACGAAAGGTGAGACCCTAAGAACCTGGTGTGCTTGGGGGGCAAGGTATTCCCAGGAGAGCTCCACTGAGTGTTTTGTAGGTGGAAGAAAATCCTGAAAAATCGCAGCAGATAATCAGTATAATGCTGACATGATGCCTGGAAAAGAGCAAGGGAGTTGCCAAGTGTGTAGGGGAAAAGATAATGACATTTATACATGGGCAGGCAGAGTGGGTGTTGGGGTCTGGTGTAGGTGTGTTGAGTAAAAGGCAGCTCTGGCAGCCAGGAGGGTCCAGTTGATGTAAAACCAGGGTGGGAATGAATCTGTTGGCTTGGCTGCTGCTCTCCTTGCCCAGTTACAGGAGGTGGAGGGGGTGTTCTTGGGGTAGATACCCCCAGTGACTGGGTGTGCTGGGAGGACTGGAATCTCATTCCTGTGGGGCCTGCTTTGGTTTTTAGCTACGTGCAGACCGGCTGCACCTCGCTGAAGCTCATTCTCCAGAGATTCCTACCACTGATCACAGACATCCTGGCTGCTCCTCCTTCTGTCGGGGTGGACATCACCAGGGAGGAAAGGTGAGGCACCTCCACTCGCTCCCTTTTTTTTCTCTTGGGTGAGCTTTGCTCCTTGCTGTTGAGGCTGTGGTACTAGACTGGGCATGCCCTCCCTCTGGGCAAGCACCAAGCCCTCCTGCTCAGAGAGAAAGACCTTTTCCCTCTGTCACTGCACATTGAGTCAGCCCTAAACAGAGTGTGAGTATGTCAGGAGTAAAACCACCTTGCGGCTTCACCCTCTACCTCACAAAGACATGAGTTGTCAGCTGGGCCCTGGGTTTCCAGTCCCTTCACAGGCTAGCTCTGCTCTGAGAATTGGCCCTCCAGAAACCAGCACCTCCTTCCTCCCTGGACTTCCCTGCCAGAGGGGAGAAGAGGAGTGGGAGACCTGTTCCCCGTGTCATCAGGACATGGTGTTTCTGCAGAGCCATTCTCACGTTTCAGCCTCTTCCAGGCCACTTGCAGGGCTTGTGTTTTCTCTCCTGCTGGAGTTGCACCTTTGTCATTAGAGGAGCAAGCTGAGGGTTCATGCTGTGTCTGCTCTCTGCCTTTTGCAGGCTTCACAAATGCAAACTCTGCTACAAGCAGCTGAAGAACATCAGCAACATCGTCAAGAACAAGTCCGGGCTGAGCGGCCGCCATGGAAGTGCCTTCCGGGAGCTGCATCTCCTCATGGCCGTCCTGGAGTGACAGCCACCACCTCCTCACCAGTGGCCAAGCTCCCCTCTGCTCTTGGTCCAGCTGGATTTCACCTCTCTGGGTGTCCCTCTTTCTCCTGGCAGCACAGGAGGGACGTGGAGCCTCGCTGGCTGGTTGCCTGCCCAGCCCCGGTGCTTTACGGGCTGGATGAAGCACCTGAGTGAACAATGTCTGTGCTGTGTGAGGGGACCTGGTGGGTGGAGGACCCCACAAAGCCCCTGTAGGGAAACAGCTTCATTTCAGCTCTTCATCAAGCTCTCAGCTGCTCTGTCTCTGTGCTGGTGTCTGCCCTGCTGGGGAGATTCTGAGCCTGCTGTCCCTGCTTCTTCATCATGTGTTCTCCTCGCTTGGCTCCATGGGCTGAGGCCAGGTGGCCCCATTCTCTTTGTGCAGCACACTGAGGACCATGGCATCCACCCCACAAGAGCCTGCTGTGGGCTGGAGTGTCCTTTCCCTGCAGAAGGGACTTCAACTCCCAGGTGGGACCATGGGCGCTCAAACAGGAGCCAGGACACCACAGCACCGTGCTTGGTGCAGCCTCAGAGGGCTCCTGATTTCTTAGAAATCACTGCTGGCATCCTGGCCCACAGAAGATCAAGATTCTTCAGACTGGGAACTGGGATCTGCCTGGATCTGTAAAAATACATGACTTATAAACAGGACCTGTATGTGTTTGGGGGGAAGGATTAGGGAGGTTGGAGGAACAGAAGTACACTGGACCACTCTTAGAGGGTTTTGTTGGTGGTTTTTATCCCCCAATAAATGTCTGTCAGAACCTTTCTGTCCCTCTTTCTTCTTCCCTATGGGGAAAGAGGTTCCTGTTGGTGCTTCTCCTGCTCCTCCCAGCCTGTCTCCCGCTTGATACTGGAGCCCCTTCTCCAGGAAACTGTAACTTATAATGAATTTCATTAAAAGATTTGTAACATTTTTTTTAAAAAAACCCCTTGTGTTAAATGCCTGGATCTCTAGGAGTGTTCACCTTGGGGCAGCTGCTGGCTGGGAGCATCCAGGACAGGCAGGGCCCTTCCCACTGGGAAGCTGGCCCTTCCCACCCGTCCTGCTCCTGGCTGTGGTGAGTAAGTGGGAGAGACACGAGCACCACGTGTCTCCCTGAAACCCTGCAGGAGGTTTCGCTCTGAGGGTTGGTTCCCAGCCCAAAGAGCAGTGTCATCAGCTGGGGCTTGTCCTCCTGCTGGCCCCACTTCAGGTCTCCCCACCGCAGCTCCAGCAGAGCTTGGTCTCCATGGTTCTCTGTGAGCTGGGGTTTGGGGAGGTAGGAAACTTGGTGGTTTGGGGAGGTAGGAGACTGGTTCAGGGAAAGAACAGCACGGCAGGACCTCTGGCTTTAAGAGTTTATTTAAAATAAGTTTTGTTACAAAACAGGATTATTTTTTTTAATTATTAAAATACATAGAAACATCTAATCTTACAAAAAGCTAAACTGACTTTCCCTTTTTTGTTTGTTTTTTTTAAATAGAATACGCTGTGGAAAAGTGAGAGGAGAGGGCGGAGGAGCTGTCAGTGCATCCAGACAGTTATTGGCAGCATGGAGGGTGCTCAGAGGCCACCTTCTCCCACTCCCACCAGTGCCTCCCATCCCCCACCAGGCTTTTTGGGGCTGGAGGTTGGGTTTTTTGTTCCTTTTCCATCCCGAGACCATGTAAACAGGGTATAAATATTGCAAACACTTTCATCTGGACCACGCTGGGATCTCTCTTGACAAGACAACCAGTAAAGAACGTTACAACAGCTTCTTCTGAGACTGCTCCATCCCCCCGGGCACCACGGGCACCACGGCGAAGGGCAGCTCAGCTCATGCATGGCATGGAGGTGCCTTCATGCAACAACGGGGCTTGAGCAACCAACGGGGGGAAAGGAGCTGCTGGGAGTTTGTCCTAGTTTAAAATGAGGTGCTGATCCGAAAGCCATGGGGCAGGTATCTGGGTGCAGCCCTGCGGGGGGAGCAGGGATGTGTCCAGGGAGGCCCCCTCCAGGCAGGTACTACTGCCATAAAAAGAGCTGGAAGCACCCAGCAGCTCCCTGCTCTGGCTAAAAACATCTGTCCACCAAAATAAGTTATGGAGCTGAGCATCTGAGGGGGCAGAGCCCTGCCCAGCACCACTGTCCCCCACCCCAAGGTGGGATTCCGACTGCTGGGAGGCCTCAGCCCTGGTGAGAGGTGCCTTTACCTCTGCTCATGGATCCTGGTGGGTGAGAGAGCAGCACTGAAGCCCCCGTGTCCTCCAGCAGCCACCTCAGTAGCACCATGATGGACCCTTTCCTGCAGCAGGTTTGGTGCCAGGGCTGGCACTCGTCACACCGGGACTGGCCTCAGCTTCCCTGCAAGGGGGAGGACAACACGGGTGGGTCACACAAGGCAGGTGGCACAGCCATGGCAGCCCCAGCCCCATCCGGTGGCATTTCAGCTGGCACCACAAGCATCCCCCAGCACCCGGGAAGCGAGGCCCAAGCAGAGCCCTCCACCAGCTCCCAGCCGCGGGCACTCACCTGGCAGCGCCGCCTGCCCCTAAGTCAGGCTGAAATGAAGGGGAGAGAGGTTCAGCCTTGGGGTGCTGCAGCTCTGCAGCATCACTCCCCGAGCTCTGCACTGGGGGGCTCCGGGGAAGTGTTAACCCAGCTACCGCTGGCTAATTAGCCAGTAATTAATGAGCTGATTGCAAATGAGCCAGCCCCTCCATGCAGGCTTTGCCTGCCTGGGTCTGGCTGGGATGAGGCTGGTGGCAGGAGCCTTCTTGGAGGGAGGGACCCTGGCTGGGCACCCAGGGTGCAGAGCATGGCCATGGTGCCCCACCACCCACCTGAGGTCTGGAGCTTCCTGCGGATGGAGGCAGAACGGCCAGAGAGCTGCCCTGGGCTGGAGGACGCGTGGCCTCGGGCAGAGGGTGCTGGGGTCCCCGGCGAGTCACCCTGGGGGGAGATAGGGCGAGGTCCACAAGGAAGGAACGGGGATAGGCTCATGGGTGTCCAAATAAACTCTGGGGCCACCATGAAGCTGCTGCAAAGCAGGGTTTGGAAGAGCCAAGGTGGCAGCATTGGCTGGGTGATGCTGTTGGGGACAACCTGCTCAACAGAAGTGGCTCCAGAGGGACACCCAACAGCAAACAGCCCTGGGGACCTCGTGTGGGGGCAAAATGGGGAGAACCCCTAGGGTGAGGGAGAAGAGGAAAAGGGCAGCAGCAGCTCCTTGGTTACCTCCAGCTGCTCCTGGCTGGGCCAGGAGCCCAGCTCAGCCTTGCGGGAGACAGGCCCCAGCTCCACGGAGCGAACCCTCTCGGCGAACTTCAGGGAGCACAGGGTCTCGCTGGTGTTCTTCTCCGCAGGGGAGACCTGTGGGGAGACCAGAGCAAAAACTCAACCCCCCGTCTGCCTGCAGAGCCCCCAGGGCTCCCCCCACCCAGCAACATGCTATTATTAACCCTCTGCTCCCAGTATAGCCCCATCCATCGGCACCCGGGCCAGCATCTGAGCCAGCTGGGTGCTGATCCCGTCACCATCGCCCCGGCATGAGGGACAGCTGGGAGCAGGGTGGCAGGGGCTTGGAGACCCCCCTGAAGGGGCTCAGTGCAAGTGCAGGGGTCCCAGGGCAGCAATGGAGGAGCTGCCAAAGTCTAAAACCCTCCCAGCAAGAGAGGGTTTGATGGACCCAGCAAGACAGGGAGATGCCAGCAGGCATGGACATTGTGCCCGTAAGGATGGCATCCCTGTGTGGGCAGGATTGTGGACCTCCAGGTTCATCGTCCATCCTTGTCTAGGGTGCAGAGATGAGGACAGAGCTGCCCTGGCGCTGTGGCTGCAGACTGGAGGGTGGCCCAGTTCATGCCCAGTCCCACTGCAGCCTCCAGCATCCCTCCCAGCTGCCCCAGCACCGGGACCCAAACCCCAGGTGCCGTGTGCCCGGCCCTACCTGCACCATCATGAGGGTCTTGCTGTCGCCGCTGAGCGAGTCCTGCAGCAGGTAGGTCAGCTTGGAGTTGCGGAAGGGCACGTGGCCCTGCCGGGAGCGCAGGGCGTAGATGACGTCGCCCAGCGCCGAGAGGGACTTGTTGATGTGCTGCGCCTCGCGGAGCCGGCTGCCCTCCGCGCCCGACCGCCCGACCCGCTCCGAGCCCGCCAGGTCCACCAGGTTCAGCTTCCCTGGGGACACAGCCAGGGTCAGCACCTGGCCCTGACACAGCCCCAACGCCTCAGAGAATCATAGAATGTGTTGGGTTGGAAGGGACCTCAAAGATCATCTAGTTCCAACCCCCCTGCCATGGCAGAGACACCTCCCACTAGACCAGGTTGCTCAAAGCCCCGTCCAACCTGGTCTTAAAACACTTCCAGGGATGGAGCATCCACAGCTTCCCTGGGCAACCTGGGCCAGTGTCTCACCATCCGCAGCATAAAGAATTTCCTTCTAATTTCCAATCTAAATCTCCCCTCTTCCAGTTTGAAGCCATCACCCCTTGTCCTATCACTCCAAGCCCTTGTAAAAAGTCCCTCCCCAGCTTTCTTGTAGCCCCCTTCAGATACTGGAAGGCTGCAGTGAGGTCTCCCTGGAGCTTTCTCTTCTCCGGGCTGAACAACCCCAACTCTCAGCCTGTCCTCACAGCAGAGCTGTTCCAGCCCCCTGATCATGCCGATATCCCTCCTCTGCCACCTCTCCAGCAGGTCCCCGTGGCACCCACCAGTGGTGCGCAGCCCCGTGCTGCGGTCGAGCCCGCGGACAGTGACAATGAGGAGGGCATGGGAG
The DNA here is from genome assembly GCA_013401335.1 of Brachypteracias leptosomus. NCBI lineage: Eukaryota > Metazoa > Chordata > Aves > Coraciiformes > Brachypteraciidae > Brachypteracias > Brachypteracias leptosomus. Next base: position 144,532 of record VYZX01000815.1, read on the forward strand.
CGGGAGCTGTGCTCGTTCAGGTTGGTGCACTCCGTCACTCGGTTGACGTGGCCGAACTCAAAGACCTGGGGGAGGAAAGAAGGGGGAGAGGTCAGCCTGCCCCAAAGCCCTCCATGCCCTGGGTATGGAACTCCAGTGACAGCCCCCACCAGGTGCCAGGTCCATCAGGGCGATGACCACTGCAGGTCTCAGCCTGGGTGACCCAGCGAAGGCAGAAGGTGACAGACAAGGTACTTTGGTGACAGCCGGTGTCCCACTAATCCCCTGGGAGCCACTGGGCCCCACGCTTTTATTTTTAACCCCTCCATGGGACAGTGACCGTCACATCACCCCCAGGGACCTATTTTGGTCTCTGTTTCTCCAGAAATACCTCCAGATTCAGGATTACTCCCCCAAAATACTCTCAAATCCAGGGGTCATGCAGCAGAGACTCCTCCAACTTCATGGTGCCACCCACCTTGTTGATGTCCTCCACGCTCTGCACCCTAAACTCAGTCAGGCCGGGCACGTAGAGCTGCCCACTGCCATCAGGGCAGAGCTTGATCTCCAACTTCTCCTGTGGCTCCTTCCCCAGCAGGTCCCTGGGCAGAGGAGGACCCATCATGAGGGGGGGGGGGGTGATGGGTGCCAAGGATGCCAGAGCAGGCCCCTCCCCCACCAGGGATGCTGCACATCCTATTTCTAGACCTTGGATCTCCAACTCCCACCCAAGCTGGACCACACTCCATCCCTGCTCTCCATCACCATTCCTAGCTCTTGTTATCTACACGGGTGCTCTCCCAGCCTCCTTCTGGCCCCTCCCGCTGGCGGCTGGGCAGGGAAGGAAAATATTTCTCATGCTCCCAGCTCATAATTTCTAAATATAACATCTGGAGGTGGGGCAGGAAGGAGAGGGGGTGTCCTGGCTGCTGCATCACTCCAGGGAGCGGCAGCAATGGCAGAGCTGGGAGCCCATGTAGGTAACTGGAAAGTATGATGCACACCCAAGCAAAATTAAAAATAAATCCTCACTTGGCCCAATCAGGGCTGGTGGGACTGGGAAGAGAGAAGCCGACCAATGCCAGCTCTGCTAGCCCCACCAGAAAGCTTGGTCAGGCACTGGCACAGGCTGCCCAGGGAGGTGGTGGAGTCCCCATCCCTGGAGAGGTTCAACAAATGAGTAGATGTGGTGCTTCAAGACATGGTCTAGATGTCAGGGAGATGTTGGACAAAGGTTGGACTCGATGATCCTAGAGGTCCTTTCCAACCTAAATGACTCTAGGATTCTAGGTTCCCCTCTCCCCGTACCTGAGCGCCTCATTGTAGATCTCGGCGGCGCTGACGCTGATGGCGTAGTCCCAGTCGGCCGCCTTGCCCCGCACCTCGGAGAAGAGGAGCTGCAGGGCCCGCTGGTTGATCCCGGGGTTTGCTGCTGTCCCCTGGTGGGTGGAGAAATGCGGGGAGAAAACGCTCTCTTGTTTTTTATTCCACTTTTTTTTTTCTTTTTTTTCTAAGCAGGAGCAAAGCTCAAGAGGGTGCTGCGGAGGGCTTGGCAGCAATGATCATGACTGGTTGGTGATGGAATGGTTTGGGTTGGAAGGGGCTTTACAGACAACCTAGTTCCAATCCCCCTGCCACGGGCAGAGACACCTCCCACTAGAGCAGGTTGCTCACAGCCTCACCCACCAGTCCCACACCAGTTCCACCAGCCTGGTTAGGGAGAGTGCTGAGACTGGGCACTGTGAGATGGGAAGCTGAGGAAGAAGAGGGAAGCAAAGCCAGGCAAATTCACCTCCATGGTGTAGGTTTTTCCTGCCCCCGTCTGCCCGTAGGCGAAGATGCAGACGTTGTAGCCATCGATGCAGGAGGTGACCAGGGCTTGAACCTCCTGAAACACCTGGAGGAGGGACCAGGGAGCGTCAGGAGAAGGTGGCTGTGTCCCCCCTCCCCCATGCAGCAGTGTGGACAGCAGCACCCACCTCCTCCTGGGATGCTTGTGGTGGGAAGACCTTATCCAGCTCGAAAGACACCTGCTTCCCCTTGTGCAGGAGGTGCAGGACAGCGTCATCATCAGCATCGAAGGTCACCGCATTGGCCGCCTCGGGGCCCTCTCCATCCTCCTTGGTGATGGGGCGGACCCGCCCGAAAACACGGATGTTTCCTTGGGTGAAGGAGACAGTGTCAGCCCTGGTGTGTCCTTGGTCACCACCAAACCCCGGATGGGCTGAGCGCTTCACCCCACTGCCAACTGGAGCATCCCATCGCCAACCTGAGCATCTCACGGAGATGCTATGGTGCTGGGATGCTCCCCTATCCCTCCAGCCCCCTCCACAGGGACACGCTCTCCCATGCTAGGACCCACCCCACCGCCCTCCACGCACCTTTCAGCCGCACCAGCTCATTGTGACACTTCTTGCGGAGCTGCAGCTCCCGCCGGTACTTGCGCAGCAGCTCCCGGTTGGTGCTGTGCACCTCCTCGATGGCCTGGCCGATCTGGGGGGAGCATGGAGAGCAGTAGCTCAGCAGCCCTCCCAGCACACAGTCATGGAATCATGGAATAGTGAGCTGGGACATCGGCTGCTCAGAGCCCCAGCCAACCTCACCTGCAATGGTTCCAGGGATGGGGCATCAACCACCTCTCTGGGCAACCTGGGACAGGCTCTCACCACCCTCAGCAGCAAAAATTCCTTCATTCTACCTACTCTAAACCTTCCTCTTTTAGTTTAAACCCCTCACCCCTTGTCCTGTCTCAACAGGCCCTGCTAAAAAGTCTGCCCCCATCTTTCTTTAGGTTCCCTTGAAGTCCTGAAAGGCCACCAGAAGGTCTCCCTGAAGCCTTCTCTTCTCCAGGCTGAACAAGCCCAACTCTCCCAGCCTGGCCTCCCAGCAGAGGGGTTCCAGCCCTCCCAGCACTGCTGGGGCCTTCTCTGGCCCTGCTCCAGAAGAGTCACCCACTGCTCCTCCCCATGAGTGGTGGTCTCAGGGTCTCACCTCGGCCCTGGCGCTCCTCAGGGCTTCCTGGAGGAGCAGGGGGAAGTCACGGACCTGGCGCTTCAGGCTGTTGTAGTCATGGGTGAGGGTGCGCAGGGCTGGCTGCAACGTCAGCAGGTTGGTCCGGACCCCTGCAGGCACGAGGCGGGGTGAGGGGCAGGGGACACCAACCCCCCCCACTCAGCACTGGCTGGGCCACCCTGCCAGCCCCCCACCCCCTCCTCACGCACCCGCCAGGTTCTCGTGCACCGCCTTCATCTCCACTTGGGCGCGGGAAAAGGCCTCTTCGATGGCGTGGTTCTTCTCCTCCTCCATGGCCTGCATGTCCTCCAGCATCTGCCCATGGGCTCGTTCCAGCTCCGCCTCGTACATCACGATCTGGGAGAGGAGCAAGGGTGGGGGTAACCCTGAGCTGGTGACCACCCGGTGTTGCACCCAGTGAGGAGAAACTGTGGTGACTCCTGGTTGATTGACCCCCCCTGTTGTGTTCAGACCTGAGCTCGGAGCTGAGCCGCTGTCTTCTTGGAGCTCTGCAGCTGCTGCTCCATCTCCTTCAGCACCTGCCTCTGCATCCCCACTTGCTCCTGCAGGTACTGGTTTCGGGACTGGCTCTCGCACAGGGCTTGTTTTGCCTTGGTCGACTCCACCTCCACCGTCTTGATGATGTACTGGGGGGGAAAGCACCCAGAGATGGGGTGGGCTGGGGGAGCAGCACCCAAGAGGCCCATGATGGAGCTGGTGTTGGCCTGGAGGGGCTAATTTACAAAGTCATGGAGCTATGCTTAGGGCAGAGGGATGGGTGACACTTGTAGGACACTCAGTGGGGACCACCTCAGCTTCCCTTGCTTGGCTGGGAGAGATGGAGAGCCCCACAGTGCTCACCTTTATCTGCTGGGGCTGGGACTTGAGGCTGGCGATGGTCTCCTGGCTGTCCCGCAGCCGCCGGCTGAGCCGCTCCTCCTCCTCAGCTCTCTCAGCCAGGGAGTCCTTGAGCCGCAGCTCCACCTCGGCCAAGCGGTTGGTCTTCTGCTGCACCTCCAGGTCCAGCTCCGCCAGCTTGGCCCGTGTTTCTTCTGACTCCCGCTGCAGCTGGGACAGCTGCTCCTGCAGCCTGGCGTTCTCCTGGCCCCACAACACGCCCCGCTGAGGTCACGTCACCCACGGGTACCCATCACCCTGCCACCAACACCACCACCACCGCTGGTGGCTCACCTGGAGGTGGGTGCAGCCTCGGCACGGTGCCTGCTGCTGCCGCCGCAGCTCCCGCAGCTCCCCCTCACACACCTTCATCTCCTGCCGCAGGCGCTCGTTCTCAGCTGCCAGCAGGTCCCGGTGCTTCTCCGCGTCCGTCCCACCCTGACAACATGGGGATGGAGGCCTCATGCATCCCAGGAGACCCTCAAGCCTACCACGCTCAAGGAGTCCCTTCCTTCTGCACCCCAGGCTGTGGTATTGGGGGTGCCCACTGTGCTCAGGGATCTCCCATTCTGCTGTCCCCAGGGGAGCCCAGAGGAGCTTTCATGGTGGTGCCATGAGGGTCTTTGCTGCTTGCACCCCAAGGTCACTGGTCGTGACCTTGTGTTGGACAAAATCCGATGAACTTTCAACCCCTGGCATCTCTCTTGGCTCATGGGGCACAAAATCATAGAATCATTAAGGTTGGAAAAGACCTCTAGGATCATCAAATCCAGCCTCCATCCCAACATCTCCCTGACCCCTGGACCATGTCCCAAAGTGCCACACCTACTCAGTTTTTGAACCCCTCCAGGGGTGGGGACTCTGCCACTTCCCTGGGCAGTGACCCTGGGGACGTTTTAATCCTCCCACTCATGCTTCTCTGCCCTCCCCATGTGCCCCCTTCCCCCTCCACACCAAGCCCTGGGGATCCACAGCTCTGGTGTCCCTCAGGGCAGAGGAACCCTGGTGGCAGCTCACCAGCTCCGAGCGCAGCCGGCTGATCTCCTGCGCCTGCTCCAGGAGCTTCGCCTTCAGAGTTTCGACCTGTCAATACAGGCAAGGTTAAGCAGGAGGCATCTCAGCAGCTTTCAGAGGAGACCCCACGGTGCCAGCCTGGCCACCAGCATCCAGTCTGGCTCGCCCCTTTGGCATGCCTTAATTTTCCACCTCGCTCTGAGCACCTGATTCACACCAGATGATTAAAACGAGCGTTAATGAAAGCCTTGCTTCGACCTTGTTCAGCCATGGGTATAATTTGTCCATGTAGAGCATTAGCAGAAACCATTATTAAAAAAAAAAAAAGACAGCATTGACTTTGGCGAGGGGAAAAACCAAACCCATCCATAGCTGGGTTTAAAGAGCCAGAAGCACCTTGTCCTGGCAGCACAGCTTTTCTTTGCCTTCTCTATTTTTCCTTCTAGGAAAGTTATCTTGGGAGAAAGAGGGAGGAGGAACCCCTTTAGAAGTCCACATGTCCAAGTTCAATGGGAGGATGCTGCCCAGCCACCCTATCTGGGCATCTGCCCATCCCACAAAACGCGACAGGTGATTGCCCCATCCCAACCACCACCCTTTTCGAGGCAGCCTCCATGGACCATAATTTAGGACCTGCTGATGATCACCAAACGCAGACGTGCTGATGCTGGAATTAATGGTGATAATTTACAGAGCTGCTCCCACGGCAGCCGGGGTTCCATGGCTGGCAATGTGCCTGCTCCCTGTGCCCAGTGCTCGGGTGGGACAACCCCGTCTCCGTATCCAGCACGGAAGGTTCTCAAGGTGTTTTGAAAAGAGGAGAGTGGCTGAGAAGAGAGTCAAGGCTTGTCACAGGGTGGCCACCACCCCAGCTGGCCAATGCTGATGCGCATCCATCCCCTACCTGTTCAGGCTTCTCCAGCCGTGTCCTGCTCTCCACAGGGGACAGGGGCTCCTTGGCAGCCGGGTTGGGCTCCAGCCGTGGCCCGGCCATTCCCGAGCTCTGGAAGCTCGGAGCAGCGCTTGGCTCCAGCCAGCGCTGGCTGCTGAACTGGCCGGGTCCTACCAGTGCTCACGCTTGTGTCATGCAGAGCATGCCAAGTAAATGTGGGACAATTACCTCCACCTTCTTGACACCCGTGGAACAAGCAGAACCTGACTGCAGCAGCTTCCACCACAGCCACATGCAAATCCCTTTACGAGCAGCTGGGATTATTCCAGTCTCCCCAGGACAAGCCAGGTTGAAGGTGCCACCAGGAGATGGCTTTTGGGGAGGGGTTCTGGTGACAGAGGCCAAAACGCTCTCCCCTTCAACAGACAACTCTGTGGCTTCACCTTCACCTTCCACCTCCTGACTCTTGGAAGGCACTAAAATTAATCCGCTGGGTTGGTCTAACGAGCTCATCCTGCCTTGGCAGCTCTGGGCTGGGAGGGTGGACAACCCCTGCAGGGCTTCAACCCCAATGCCTGAAGCCTTCCTGGACATGTCACATCCAAGGAGCCACCTGCCCTTGCTGACATTATTGTGGTGTCACCGTAACATCAATCGGGGGGGGGCTGAGAGCATCTCAAGGGAGGTGCAGCCAAAGCTGGTGGGATGGCTGTGGTGGTGGGGAGCACCCAGCTCCCTGATCATCCCTATGCACTCAAGTGCAGAAGATATAATCATAGAATGGTTTGTGTTGGAAGGGCCCTCCAAAGGTCGTATAGTCCAACCCCCCTGCAGCCAGCAGGGACATGTCGCACTAGATCGGGTTGCTCAAAGCCCCATCAAGCCTGACCTTGAATGTCTCCAGGGATAGGGCCTCCACCCCCTCCCTGGGCAACCTGTTCCAGTGATCAACCACCCTCATGTTAAAGAACTTTTTCCTAATATCCAACTTGAATCTACCCTTTTCTAGCTTAAAACCATCACTCATCGTCCTGTCACTACAATCCCTTGTGAACAGATCCTCCCACCTTCCTTTCAGGTGTTGGAAGGTCACTATAAGGTTCCCCTGGAGCCTTCTCTGATTCAGGGTGAAAAATCCCAACTCCCTCAGCCTGTCTTCATAGGAGAGGTGCTCCATGACCAAGGTCCTTCACTCCTTCCAAGCATGCTCCTCGCTTACTGCAAACCATGGCCCTCCTACCAAGCCCCAGCCTGAAGGTGGAGACCCTGATGGACCCCCTCGTGTCCCCTGTCCCCCACCCTGATGGACCCCCTCATGTCCCCTGTCTCCCCTTTACCTGGCCTTGCAGCTGGAGAGAGCGGGAGAGCTCCTCATTCTCCCGGGCAGCAAGCTTCTCTTGCAGCCCCAGCAGCTCCTCCTGCAGCTGCAGCTTCTCCTCCTGCAGATGGGCCATGGAGGCCATCACCTTCTGGATCACCGGGAAGGGCCGGGCTGCCGGCAAGCTGGCTCGTTTCCCACCGCAGAGCCTCCCTCCTGCAGCGGGAGCAGAGGTGGAGCTGGTCAGGATCTGGCTGCCTTGCTGGGGATGCCAGCTGTGGAAAAAGAGTCCCCAGGGGCTGCAGTGGGGATGGGACCACGGGAAGTGAGACCTGCAGAAGGTCAATGGAGAGCAGCGACATGCCAGGAGGAGCATCCCAAGCGTGGCCGGGCTAATCGTGAAGGTCTGGCTGGGGGAGCTCCTGAAGTGAGGTGGGAGCTGAAGGTTCCTGCCACCATCCCAGCCCGAACACCAAGTGCCTGCCCAGGCCACCACGCTGTGACCCAGCCCCAGCACACGCTGAGATGCTGCTGCCTCCCCAGGTAACAACCAGCTTCACCACGGGGCTCTGATTCACCCCAACATCCTTTCTTCTGAACGAGCAGGTGCCGGTGGAAAGCAGGATGTGACTGTGTTATTAAAGGCTGCATCATTACACAGGAATAGAATGGAAGCCAAATTAAAATTACACGGGTACCCTAAAAGGGCTGTGTTGCCCAATCCTTGCCCGCTCAGCTTTCCAACCTTCCCAATATTATTTTAAACATGGCTTTCTGCGCGTTAATGGGGCCACTGGTGCTGACAGGAGCCAGCCTGGCCACGCATCACAGCCTGCCAAATGAGTCCCTGAAGGACCTGGTAGCTCCCGAGAAGAAATGAGCTGGTCTGACTCACTCCCAACATGGGGATGAGGCATCGTGGTGGGTCAACTGCCTGCTGGAGTCCTGGTGGCTCAGGCGAGGGGCTGGGATATTCCCTTTAAACCAAACACACACAAAACCCACCCCAAAATTACTAGGAGCGCCGGCTCTGACCCCCTGGGGAGGGATAAGACAAGATTAGAGGAGGCACCAGGGCTCCTGTGGGAACACCGCTTGTCTGCACCCATCATCCACCCTGATCCCAGCTGCGGGGACTGGAGGCTTCTGCAGAGCTGGGTTCAAAGCCAGGCCACCCAGGTGCTGGGCAGGGGAGATCCTGAGGATAACACCCTCCTCCTTGTTCCAGCCCCTTCCTCCAGCAACACCATTCCTGGCAGAGGAGATGCTGGCTGGAACTGTGCTACATTTACCACCAGAGATGTGCTGGTGGGGATGTGGGGTCTGGGGGTGACATGCTGACCCTCCTGCTTTCCAAAATGATCTGAAATCCATTGAGAAAGGTGGTCTTTCCACAGCTCTGCCCTGTTACCATCACCACTCAGCCCCCCTTCCACCCCACGCCAGGAGCTGCTCGGGGACGCGGATGGGGACCACACCAGGAGCAGCTCCCGGGATGTGCCCTGACAAGCCTGGACTATTCAGTTCTGGTGGAGAAAAACAGGAAACCACAAGGATTCACCTGCCCTGGTGCAAGCACCTCCACAAAGGCTACATTTCTGAGGGAGGAGAGAGGGGTGGGTTTGCTGGAGCTCACCTGCTCTCCTCCCCTGGTTAAATGATTCACAGTTTGACCAGCATCACCCAACAGCTGCTGGTGTTTGATTTCTACTGAGACCCCATCTCCCTCACTGAACACCCTGGAAGAGGAGAGGTCCCACTGGTACCCACTGTCAGGTATCCATTGCATCCCAGGTTGTCCAGCCTGGAGAAGAGAAGGTTCCAGGGGGAGCTTATAGTGACCTTCCAATACCTGAAAGGGGCCTATAGGAAGGCAGGGGAGGATCTGTTCTCAAGGGTTTGTAGTGACAGGACAAGGGGTGATGGTTTTAAGCTAGAAAAGGGTAGATTTAGGTTGCATGTTAGGAAAAAGTTCTTTAATATGAAGGTGATAGCTCACTGGAACAGGTTGCCCAGAGAGGGGGTGGAGGCCCCATCCCTGGAGACATTCGAGGTCGGGCTTGATGGGGTTCTGAGCAACCTGACCTAGTTAGAGATGTCCCTGCTTATTCTAGGGGGGTTGGACTAGATGACCTTTGAAGATCCCTTCCAGCCTAAAACATTCTATGATTCCATGATCCCTCCTCCCACATCCTGGCTTCCTCCTCACCGGCTTTCTCCAGGTTCATGGCTGAGGCTGCCGGCTCCCAGGATGCTGGTGGCTGCTCCAGGGCTGGGACCAGGGCCTGGTGCTGGTTCTCCTCCTGCTGCTTCTCCGCTGTCTCCCACAGGGCCTGTGTCCGTGAGGAGAAACAGGACAGAGAGCTGAGATGTAGTCACCACGCACATTGTGGTGGACACGGTGCCACCAGCCAGCATGTCACTGGGCTGGCCAGGAGCAGCGAGAAGGGAGGAGAAATTTCTCTATCTAGCGTATCTATCACTGGCTTGCAGGGAAAAAAAAAAATCAATATTTTTTATTTTATCACCATTTGAAAGAGCACTGTGGCACGGATGGTTTGGCAAGCTGAGCTGCCAATCAGCCGAGCTCATGGAATCACCCCCTGCTCCGCTCAGAAATCCCTTTTCTTACTGGTGTCTTATCTGGGTGCCCATGGCATCGCCCCATGGGGCAGCCATGCCAGGACACCCGGCTCACCCCAGCACACGCCAGATGTTTCTGGGAGTAACTGGGAAGGAGGCGGCAGCAGCTTCCTTGAGAAGTGGCATGCCCGCGATGCCTCGGCATGGGAGGGTTCTGCCGGAGGGGATTCATCAAGGCTGGGCTGCAATAAGAAGGTGTTTTCCTTCTTTTCAAAGAGGGGAATTTAAATGCTTTGCCCAAAGCCCGGGGTGAACTGTGGTGCCAGTGTCAGTACACAGTGTCCTGACACTGTCCCTCCTCCTCCTCCTCCTCCTCCATCCCGCTGGCAAACACCATCTCAGAGCACTGCATTTTCTTATCACCCTTCTGCCTGGAGCTCGCCTGCCCGTGTGACCCTGAAATGACCCAGAAAATGTTCTTCTGGGCTGTTCCCCAGCATTTCTTGGTGTCTCCTGACTTTCTGGAGATACTTGTACCTCCCTGCTCAAGGCTCATGGTGCCAAGCTTGAGGAGGAGGATGGTGGTGGGAATGGGGGGCACCAGCCAGCTCCCATCGAGGGACGGTCCAGCAGGTGTGGGGCATCCTTCCTACCCCTCAAAAACACCCTCCCAAGCTGTGGTTCCTCACCTGGAGAGCCAGGCAGAGCCCGCTGGTGTGTGCAGGGTCCGGCCAGTTCACGCTGAGGATTTTATGCTGAAGCAGCGCAGGCAGCAGAGGAACCCGAGGAGAAACGTCCACTCTGCTCCCAGCTCCGAGCGTGTCCTGCCCTGAGACAGAGCAAAAAGCATCCCTGGAACCACCTGAGATCCTGAGATGGGCACAGCCTTACTCAGCAAACCCTCCTCCTCCCCGCTGCCACCACTGCACTAGACGGTGCCTGACTTGTATTAAAAATGCTTATTATGTTAATGAGGAAAATTAGCCCTTCAGGGGGCGGAGACTGGTTGTCAATGACTAGCAATGAGAATTTAGGGGTGTAGCATCTGCGGGACCCCCCCCAGTGGGGACATCCCACCCCTGCCCCTCGCCAAGCGGCTCTGCTCCCCGCAATCCTGCCTTGGAGAAGCTGCCCGAGCTGGTTTGTGCCACCAAAACCGGACGGACGGACCCTGCCAGTGTCACCTCCCGCCACTGCCCCCAAATATTTCCTTTATTTGTCATGCAGCCAAGCCTGGATGCAGCCAAGCCTGGAAGCAGCCAGGGCAGCAGTTCCGAGCCCTGCTGAGCTGCTGAAGAAGGAAACCAGCATCTCAGGAACCTTTTCCCCATGGCTGTGTCCTCCTCTGCTATTGGAAAAGTGGTTGGCAAGGGCTACATCCCAATGGGAGCTTCTTGGGGACCCTGTGCCCCCTCCCCATCTACCTACCACATCTACCTGCCACCCCCATGAGCAGCCAAATGGCTTCTCTAATGGAAGAAGTCAACAAAGCACAAATAAACCCCACTAATGCCATTTTTTCCCCTAAAATCATCCAGAGGCTCTTGCGCCTGAGGTGGAAGTGGCATGTGGAGGGAGTCAGCCCTTGGCTCTGGACGTTGTCCCAGTCCGTAATTAACCAGAACCTTTTGCGCACGCCGGGAAAATCGAGTGTTTCCAAAGTTCTGGCGCATGCCTGGGGAAAAGACAACGAGCTCTCCAGTCCTGGCATGGGCACAGCAGCTGCCAGGCAGAGGAAGAGCTGGAGAACCCTGGGCTTGGTGGCTCTGGTGCTAACCAGCACTCGGCTGGGCTGGGGAAGAAGCAGCGCCCAGATAAACGGCTACCAACATAGGGATGGCGAACTCTGAAGAGCCCAGATGGGGGGTTCAGCCTCCTCCTGTGCCAAAACCCACCCAGCATCACCAGTGCAGGAGGTGGGAAGGGCTGAGTCCCAGCAAACGGCTGCAGGTTGGGGCAAGCAGTCGCCTGCCCGCCTGCAAACGGCTCAACTGGAGCAAAGCTCGCGACCGAACTCACCTACGGGGTCTGTGCTCCCAGCAGAGACAAGGGGCCCCTCCCAGGAGCCGAGGCCGGGGGGAGGCGAGGGCCCCGCACCTCCCCTGCCCTGCCGGTCGCTCCCTTTTCTTCCTTACGTGTGAAATTTTGACCTTTCTCCCCAAGCCTCCCGCTTGGCAGGGCAAAGAGGAAGGTGGTGGCCGCCGCCCCTGCTCACCCCCCCGGGCTGCCCGCTGCTCTGTGCCCGCTTCCGAGCCTCCGTTTCTCAAATCTCGAGCTTCATCCGGAAAGAAATGTGAAAAATGCAGGCTGGCCTGTTCCCGGCCTCTCCTTCCCAAGCCTCAGCGAGGGCGTGAGCGCGGCGGGCTTAGCCAAGAGGAGAGGACAAATCACCACCACCACTACTCACCAGCCAGGAGAAGGTCCTGCGTCTTCCAGGCGGCTCTGGCAGAGGACACAGATCCCAGATCCCAGGTTTTGGGGGATGTGATCATGGCACGGGGGTCCCGAGCGCGGCGGCACCGCTGCGGACAAGCGCAAGGACAGACATGCCTGCCTCAGTTTCCCTCCGCGGCAGCCCCGGCACCGTGGGGGAGCAAAGCCCGTCCCCGAGCCCCGAATCCCGCGTAAAGCTGCATCGATCCCGGTTCCCCTCCCGGGGCTGGAGCGGTGAGAGCCCCGGGCTCCCTCCGGATGTGACATAAACCGTGGCTGTAATTAATTTACTCATTCTTGAAGCCTTTCCAGGCTCCTCCTAAGCGCTGCTCGGGGCTTCGTTCGGAATGGACCGCGGGGCAGCCCCGGAGCCCCCCGCCCGCTGCCCGGGCACCGCAGACACCTCCCCCCATCCCCCGCCCGGGGCTGCCTCGGCGGGGGAAGAGGGGTTCGGAGCCTCCGGTGCCGCCCCCCTTGGGGGTGGGGGTCCTTCTCCTCCCAGCCGGCGGCTCCTGGAGGTGGGGGGGTGGTCCCGGTCCCACGTCCCGGTCGCGGGGTGCAGGAGGCGCAGCCTCGCCCTGCATCCCCCGGTGCCGCTGCCGGTGCGCAGAGACCCGGCAACACCCCGCTCCGCGCCCCGCCGATCCCGGTGCCGGTGCCAGGTGCCGGTGCCGGTGTCGGTCCCAGTGCCGCCGGCTAACGGGGAACCGTGCTCTCGCCTCCGTGCCGGGTGCCCCCTCAGACAAAGAGAACCCGGGGCCAGCCCGTCCCGCCCGCACCCTCCACGCCGGTGTCGGTACCGGTGCCGGTACCGGTACCGGTGCCGGTGCCGCTCCCGCGGGGCACTCACCGGGCGCAGAGCAGCCGGAGCCGGCCCCGTCCCCGCCCCTGCCCTCCCCGGGGCGCTTCGGTAACGGAAACGCCGAGCTCCGCCCCGTTGCCATGGAAACCATCGGAACCCCCCGACGGGCGGCGGAGGCGGGGCCCCCCCTCCGGTCTCCACCCCCGAACCGGGCGGTGGCTCCGGCAGGCGCGGGGGCTCCGGGGGGGACGGCTCCGGTTCCTCCCCGGTGCGATACCGGCATACCCCCCAGCCCCTCTTGCTGGACCTCAGGGGAGCCCCGATGTCCCCCGGTATTTCCCAGCACATCCCGGTCCCCCCCGTGGTTCCCGTTGTCAGATCCTCGGGGGCTCCTGGTGTGGCCCTTCCCACGCCAGTCCCGGTGCTATTCGGGGATCCCTGGTACCCCCATCGTGCCCACACCCCCCTCCTGGCATGGCTTTTTGGGGTGCTCCTGCCCCTCTCCCCGACACCCAATGGTGGCTCTGCTACATCTCCAGGGGACAGAGCCACCAGCACCGCCAAGGAGATGACCCACATGGTGAGGAGCAGGGGTGCCACATCCTCAGCGCTCCCAAGCACCAGTGCATCTGCCGGCACCAGTGCCCACCAGCACCCCGGGGGCCTGAGGAGTATTGTGGATGCTCGATCCCTGGAGGAGTTCAAGGCCAGGTTGGATGGGGCTTGGAGCAACCTGGTCTAGTGGGAGGTGTCCCTGCCATGGCAGGGGGGTAGGAATGAGATGGTCTTTAAGGTCCTTTCCAACCCAAACCATTCTATGATTCCATGACCCAGATTTCACCCACAAAACAATCCATTCCTAAACTGGTGGGCATGAAGGGAACAGCAGAGCCTGCCCCAAGACCTCTGCAAAGGCCCCACTGTCAGAAAGGCAATCAAAAATCTGCTTTAAATGCCATTTCTAGGCATTTTTGAGGTGTGATCTGTCGCTGCCTGCCTGTGCTGCACACACCAACATTGTGGTGATGGCTGCTGTGGGTGACACCAGTTCCTCATGACTTGCTCATGGTAATTAACTGGCAGTGCTGGATATTTCCCACAACAAAAGGTACCGTGTCATCTGTGGTGGCGTGGGGCTGGTGGCTCACGCTTCGTGTCAGGCCGACCCATGGGTCCTGGGTGGGCTCAGGGATGTAGGGCTGGTGGTCCCTGGGGAGATGCAGGATTGGTGCCAGCCCCACAAGGCTCTGCCCACCAGTGGGGTCTGCTCCCTGGTTACCTCCTACCCCACCACGCTCGGTCACAGCATTCTGCTCAATCCTGGCTGGATTTGGAGCAGGATTCGACCTTGTCCTTCCATCTTGGCATCTTGGGCATCCTCAGAGCCTCCACCAGGACCTGCTGCTCCATCCCCTACCACGAGCCAGCCCCACAGATGGGGATGATGAGCCACAGGAGGGGACAAGCCACTCATCCATAGACTGGGAAGGGTCCCCTCCATGTCCCCATGTTCCTGAGAAGCAAATTCTGTCCTGGCCCATAAACAATCAATTATCTGTGCAGCTCCTTGGACTGGTTTGGTGACAATATTGACAGATATAAAGCCACGTCCCGCTTCCCAATATCAACCTTAACACCACATCATTGCTGACTTCATTTACAAGCTGTGAGGGTAAAATGAAGACTTATGGAAATGACTTTAACTGGTAAGTAATTTCCTGGCTTTTAAAAGGCTTTGGGTTTTAAATGGTATCACAATTATACAACACATGTGAGTTGTATCAATCACAGCAAATAAGTCTAAATTAACCAGGCACGGGTGTGAATTCCCCAGCTTGGGAAAACAGCTGAATGAATAAGTAGGGAGCGAGGCTTGAGCTGCAGGAGGGGGGTTGTGCCCAGAGCCCTGTTCAAAGAGGTACTAAAGAACCCACCCTCCGAGTGGAGGGGCTGATTTTTGTTGGGAATGGTGGTCCCAGCACACCAGGGGCGGGATCCTCAGGGATGCAGAAACAGGGTTATTGAGGGTTGGATGCACACTGGTGGCCAGGAGCCAGCTCCATTCCCCTTGGGCACTGAAGGGAGTCCTGGAAACCCCAAGGGATGTCCACTCACCCCTGTCAGCCCGTGCAGGCAGCAGGGACACTGCTCCTACCCTTTCTCCATAGGGATTCACCTACACTGGCTGGGAGGATCTCAGCCTGGTCCTCAGTGATGCTCTGCTCCTCATTTTCTTGGATGCCACGTCCCCGTGACCCGAGCAAGCTGACGACATCACTGAAGGTATTTTTAGACCCACCACTACTGCTGATGCTGTTAAGTCAGGCAGGTTAATTCGCCTTTTTCTTGGATGAAGGGAAGATTCAGCAATCAGGACACGTTGCTGAGCATGGCTTTTTACATTAGGTTCTGCCCTGAGCAAATATTTAACTTACATCTCTAAGAGAGCTCAAAAAAAAAATCCCCCAAATCCCAGCAAAAATTTAACTCATCCTCCCCTCCCTTCAAACAACCCAAAGTCCAGGAATGCAGGCAGGGCACACCTGAAGCTTCTTGTGTATTGGGATGCTCCCTGTAGGAAATTCCCACCAGGAGCACCAGACGTGGTGAGAACATGTCCCCAGAGCACAATTAATTATAGCCCGACTCATTATTCTCATTTTGCTCCTCCTCGAGGAGGTGAGGGGGTTTCTGGGCATGGTTTACCAAGTCAACATGAAACACCAGAGCGGGAGAGACCTCCCCTGCATTCCTACTTTGTCGCTTCACGCAGAGATAGGAGCTTTAATTAAGTCCTAGCGTGCTCCTGAGAAATTTAATACTCGTTTGAAAGTTCACCAGCTGAATTAATTCCACCCAGAGGCTCCGATCCTTGAGATAGGGTTGTGCTGAACTGGGTGGAGAGCAGGAGCTGGGAAGGATGTTGCAAGGATTGCTCCTAAGTGTTGGGATGCTCTGGGCTCAGCTGGCGGTGGGGGGCTCCATGGCTGCTGGGCTCAGCCTTGCTGGTCAAAGCCCACGAGCTGGTTAGGCTGGGTTCGGGCTGCCCAGGGGGTAGAGAACAGCCCAGAGGGGCATGGAGCTGGTCCAGACTTGAGGAGCCGGCTGGTCCAGCTGGGAGCTGCCGCACACCACACTCAGCTCTGCCTCTGCCCGCCCCGTGAAAAATCTCGTTTATATCAAGCAAACAGTAAAATCAACATCTTTTTTCAACCTGCTGTGCTCAAGTAGAGAAAAATCTCTGCTCTGCACTCAGAGTGGTACAAGATGCAGCAACCACCAGCCAGGCAGCTCCTTCTCCCCTCCCAATCTCCTACCCTGGACTGCGTTGCAGAGCCATCTAACCAAAACCTCACCTCCCAGCCTCCCTCTGACCTACCTTTTCTCTCCATCATATTTTTTAGCTGGCTCCAGGCGCGTTTTGGGCTGCAATGCTCGTGCCTCCCCCAGGCAGAGCACAGCCGAGCTCATCCTCGGCTGCTGCCGAGCTGCTCTGCGGGAGGACGTGGCTTCACCTGCTAAGTCATTAATGTTTGATGGCACCAACCAATACGGGCTCCTGCTTGCAAAGCACTTCTTGGAAACAAGGCTAAGAATAAGCACGAGGAGTCCCAGCCGAGGTTAAAACAGCCCCGCTGGCCGGGGGATGCCCGAGTGAAGCCAGTGAGGATGCAACTTGATGACGAGTAAATCCCATCCAGGGCTATTTATCCAGTAAATAAAAATTAAGGCTGTATTAGAAAAATCGCTGCATCCCAGGCAGGAGGTCCTAGAGGTCCTGCTCTGTCAGGAGCCCACCAGTGGTCCCCTGGCCAGCACTTACAGGGCATGCTTTGGACCTTCTGCTCAGCACCTCGGGCGCTTTCTGCAATTCTTTGCAATTAAAAAGGTATGAAGACAGAAGCTGCTGGTGGGCAGGTGGGATTTTTTCAGGGGTTTGCTACTTCTGCTGCTCATTTTCTCCCTGTGGTACCACCGAGAAGGAAATACCCCTGAGGTCATAAAGTAAAGGAGCAACCTGAGCAACCTGGTCTAGTGGGAGGTGTCCCTGTCCATGGCAGGAGGGTTGGAACTAGGTGATCCAAAGGTACCTTCCAACCCAAACCAGTCTATGATTCTATGAAACCGCGAGATGGGCTCAGCTACATCCCAACTGCCACGATGCAAACGAGGTGGGATATTCTCCGACAGAATTAATTCCTGCTTGGACTGCTCAATATGGAGCTGTCTGTGGAATCTCACCATGAGCTCATCCTGCACAGGTACAGCCACGCTGGGGCCGCTGCCACCAGGTTCTTGATGTGCCCAGTGTCACCTACAGACTTTAATGTGCCCTAGGGATGCTCAACTCGTCCAGTCCCACCACATCTCAACATGTGTGGGATGCTGTACCACCACAGCTCTGCAGCTCTGACACCAGCAGGACAGAAACATTATCCACCCTATGCATTATTGACACTCATCATGTATAATGCATGTTCCCACCTTCCCAGCAGCTCCTGGGTGGGCATCAGCAGAGCCCCTGGGCCACAGCCCAGGGATGCACCATCTCAGCCGTGCGCAGGCAGCAGTTTGCATCCAAGCCCCCAGCTTCCCCAGCACTGTGGGGATGCTCCCACCACCTCCATGCGCAGCTGGGCAATCTCTGTCACCTTCCCTGGGCCACGTCAGCCTGTCCTGTACTATTGCAGCTTCCCACTTAGCAAGGAAAAAGGATGGAGGGCTTTGAAGTTTGACTTACTGAAATGTATTTCATGGTGATTCAATTACTGTGGACCCAGCTGGGACCATATTCTCATTTTTTTCTTCTAAGGTACAACAGAGTTGGTGGAGAAAACCACACTCAATTAAGAAAGAAGAGTAGGAAGAGAAGCAACTCAATAGGAAGAGCTGCCAAAGAGATCCACAAATCTACCTGCCTAAATTTTACAGAGAAAACTGCTTTTTTTCACCTCTTAAAACTTAACATCTACACAAGTAGATGCACAACCACCACAGAAACTCATCCTGTTTGAAAGCAAAAGCAAATTTCCTTGCTCCTGCATTTCTGCTTCATCATCCTGTCACAGCAGGAAAGCTGCAAGGAAAGTGCCAAGATCTGCCCTCCGAGCAGGTTTTACACCCAGCGAAGGTCTTCTACTTCTTGGCTAAGCCTCTGGAAGCCGGCGAGACAATCAAAGGAAATGTTAAGCTCCACCTCCCGCTAAGGTCTGGGGAAAGGGAGCAATGCGAGGCTATTTTAGAGAAGGAAACTTCCATGTCTACACCCCATGAATATTAAAGAGGCCCCAGCTCTGGCTCTGCCGCTGGCTCCCAGCGCTGCGTGAGCAGATTCCAGTTGGCTTTATGGGGCAGCCTCACACCCATGTTTTCATGGCCTTCGAGAAGAGCGGGCTGTGAAGGGTGAACCCGAGTCCTCCCTGCCAGGAGATCCCTTGAGCAATCCCTCAGAACCAGAAGAACCAGGAGCCATTAAGGAGAGCCTGGCAGCAGAGGCAGGAGGGTTTTTGCAGCCTGACATGGAATAACTGCCAGCTCGCTTCTGATTTTCATGCAAAGCTTCTCCCTGGGCTTTCAGGTCTGTTTGGGAATCCCAGAGAGGTGTCAGGTGAAAAATAAGCATAAGGTGGAGGGAGAAATGGGGCACAAGGTGGGACTAGGCATGGTCAGCATCCCTGGTGAGGTGGGACCGGGACTCTCCAAGGCTCCTACAACTCTATTCAGCTACCTTCATCTTCAGCCCACCAGACATAAAGCACTGCTAATTAACCCCTTGGGAAACAGTGGCAGAAGAAATACAGAGCTTGTGTGCAACTATCCAGGCACATTTCATGAAAACATCTCCAATCTAGAGGTACTTTGCAGGTTTTCATCACCAGCCTTTGCTTTGGATGCAGCTTCTACCCCGCTCACCCCCCAGCCCCACCCCACCGCTCTCACCTGTGTGTCTGGCCAGACCAATCCTGGTCCCAAGCTCATCTTTTGGAAGCATCCTCCTCCACGGGCCAGTGTCCCCACCACATCCATGGGTCTCCAGAAGCACTCCCCGTGGCCACGGTGCTCGCCCTGCTTTGGACAGGCAGGGGTGTTCTCTGGAGCCTTCACCCTGCTCCTCCTGCTGCTGCCCTGGCCCCAGCCCTGTGCTGACAGTCCCACCAGCATGCACAGCGTGTGCATGGCTCCAGGTACAGACCCCACCACAAGCCACCTTGGGACCCTGTGAGCAAGCCAGGATGGTGTGACCAATGCCAGCAGCAGCTCTCTGGGGTGGGATGCTTCACCACGCTCTTCCTCACGGCCCGCACTGAAAAATCGTTGCCTTTTCTTCGGGGGCTTTGTTGACTCCGTCCCAATCTCAAGGGTCTCTAGTGAAGCTCACTGGCAGCTCTCCTCTTCTTTTGCTAAGCACCAGCAAAGACTTTTGTAGAGATGGTCTGTAATGGTGCTTGGTCCCAGAAGGTGTCACCTTCACCACCAAATTTTCCAGCCCGCGCAAACCTCAAACGTCTCTGCCCTGTCCCTGTCTAGAGATGGAGAAAGCAACGTCTTCTCCACTCCCATCTGCCAGTGCATTAAGAAAATGAGAGCTGATTAAAGTCCGGCCCCTCCCGAGCACCGTTGGTCCTGGGCAGATTGCTGACACAACCAATTTAGTAGCCTTGGCACCTAGGTGGACTTTCCTCCTCCTGCAGATGTCCAGATTGAGGTGGGTTTGGGGTCGCTCGGAGCATTGGCTGTAGTCAAAAGAAGTGGTTTGACTGCACTGGATGAATGTGTTTATTGGATTAGTTTTCTCCATCTCCTTTTAGAAGGTTGTCTCAGGCAGTGCCTTGCCTTGTAGACCTCCTCCTCCACCACACACCATGGGAGGATAGAATCATAGAATCATCATTTAGCCTGGAAAAAACCTCTAGGATCATCAAGTCCAACCTTCATCCCAACATCTCCTGGACCATGTCCTGAAGCACCACATCTGCTCGTTTTTGGAATACCTCCAGGAATGGTGACTCCACCACTTCTCTGTGCCTGAATGGGATGGGAAGGAGCTCAGAAGAACATGCTTCTGTGTACCCACACCACCCCATCAACTTGGACTGGCCAGAAGGGCCCTGTAGAACCAAAACCTCTCCCGTTTCTCAAGGCAGGAGAGCTGGAAAGCCCCATTTCCCACCCACAAACCTCCACCTGGGAGCACTTTCTAGAAAGAAGCAGCCAAGAACAGTCAAACCGGGGTGATTTGCAAAATAAACAGCCAGCAAACACACAGAGCTCAGCTCCTGCTCTGGAGGGTGGCTGCCAAGACACACACAGATCCTATCGGGCTCATTTACCAAAGGAAAACCGCCCTAATTAGTGCTCCGGAAAGCACTTTAATGAGGAGTGTCAAAAGCAAGAGCGCCAAGAGGTCAAGTTGTTCCTAAATGCCAGAAAAAGAGGAAAAGGAGCAGAGCCATTCTCTGTGGAACCATTTTCTCACTTTTTAAATCATCTTTTAGGTTATTAGCAAGGAATGTATAAAACCTAGAGCCTGAGAGGGCAGAGACACCCAAGACAACAAGCTCTGTGCATGGTGAAGACGTGGCCAGCTCAACCTCGGGAGGGTTGGGCAGCCCTTGCAGGTATCTCCCCTCTTTTTCTGGGGCCATAGTGTAGGTTTTATGGCTGGGGGACACCAGAAACCCTGTCAATGTCACGAGTCACGTCTCGCCGGCCGGTAACCATGGCAGCGGGGAGGGTTTTTTCACGTGATATTGGTATTTCTGCAGCACAAAAGAGCCTCTTATCTAGAACGAGTAACTCATCTGGCAGGGCTTCATTCCTGCAGCTATTGCGGAGACAGGGCAGCACAGCACCGCCCACGGGGTGCTGACCCTGGGCAGAGTTTGGACCATTCACTGGGAGACCCATGGGTTGGGACACACGGGAGGTTCTGGAAGGCAAAAGGATGCTCACACAGGTCCTGCTGCAGGGAGGCACATCAGCCCACCACCTCTGGACAGTAAAAGCTGGAAAGGGAGCAGTGCCTGTCGCAGCTCAAGCTTTGAGCACGCTGGGCCATGTCATCCCTTGGATGTCAGGCAGACATGTCCCTTTGGATGTTCCCCAGCCACCCCAGAGCATCCCCACAACCAGATTGACCTCACTTCTCCAGTGGTTTACACTTCCCCCTGAATTCCTTCCATTTTCATAGAATGGTTTGGGTTGGAAGGGACCTTAAAGATCCCCTAGTTCCAACCCCCTTGCCATGGGCAGGGACACCTCCCACTAGACCAGGTTGCTCCAAGCCCCATCCAACCTGGCCTTGAACACCTCCAGGGATGGAGCATCCACAGCTTCCCTGGGCAACCTGGGCCAGTGTCTCACCACCCTCACAGTGAAGAATTTCCTTCTACAGGAAATTTTATCAAAAGAAAACAGTTTTCAGACTTTAACTGTTTAACTTCCAGCTCTTCTCATGCATCAAGTGACTTCTAGGTGAACCTGCTTTGGCAGGGGGGTTGGACTAGATGATCTCCAGAGGTTCCTTCCAACCCAAACCACCCTATGATTCTAAAGGTGGAAAAAAAAATGAATGAAATAAGGTTGGTATCTAAGCTTTGCCTCTTCTGATGACTCAAACCCAACTCACTGGCTATTGCTCAGATCTTCCTAAGACATTCATCCGAGAGCATCAACCAGAACTGGAAAGTTTTATCCCAAAATAAGAATGGGTAAACGAGAGAAGGAAAAAGTCATTCAGCCCAAGCTAAGCCTAAGCTGCCGTTAAAAGCTGGTGGGGGCACTTGTCACCTTCTGTACCTCCATGTGACCCCTTCACAAACCGTGGTCTGGGGTTTTTTTCATGGTGTTAACTCCAGTAGGACCATTACTGAGCTTCAAAGGAGCTGTGTGCTCAGGGCAGAGAAATTCAGCCTTGACTTAGCTCCGTTTTAGGGGAAGGTGAAAGGGACTCGGGGGGATCTAATTGTAACCATGACTCAAAGCAGAGCTACACAATGGAAAAAAAAAAAAAAAATGTAGGCAGAAAAAGTGGTTTATAGACTGTTCCCAGAAAAAGGAGCACGTCCTGCTGGTTAAGGTCTCCACGTTTCAAGGTTAAAGTGATTCATTTTATTTCAAGCTTTCTAATTAAACACCGTGTAACTGACCTTTCCATTGGTCCTGCAGTTTCTTTCTCGACCTGAGCCTAATCCCCAAACCTGCTGATTTGTTTTTACTTTCGTTATAACCTTATCAGTGATTAACCTGCAATTGCACTTAATCTTTTTAAAAGATTGGCCTGACTATAAATACAGAGAAGCTCCTACCCAGAGGAAAACAACTTCCTCCGCAGCCAGGTGTCTGTGCTGGGTTATATTATTCCTTTTGTAAGTCGATTTTTTTAATTGGAGATATTTGCCTTCACTAATTTCACAGGGAAAATTAAATCGGCATCACTTTGCTGAAAGGTGTAACAGCACAGGGCACAAGGAATATGAATACACCCAGTATAAAAAGTATATATAAATATTTAAAAGTATCTATATATACATAAAGGTGTGTATATATATTAAAACAGTGTGTAAAGCCTCCAGTAAAGATGCTACTTGTGATAACGAGGCAAAATCCAACACATTAAGACAGATCCAGCGAGCTCCACTTCTTCCTTCAGCAGTTGCCTGCTCCACTTCTTTCACTCAAAAGCAGCAAAAATTAAATTATTATAGCAAGAAAACTTGGTTTCTATGACTATGGGCAGCTGAGAAAGCTGCAAGTCAGAGGGAAGACTGCAATGCAGAATTTCCAGGGTATGGGCAGGCAATAACAGCACAGCAAGATCTCCAAATACTGTATTAACATTATTAAAGGATATTATATCTGATCAATCCAGCACTTAAGGGCTTGAGTTAAAGCTCATAGGAGATGCAGGGAAGGTAGATGGAGCGTCCTCAAATCCATCAGGAATGTTGCAAGGACAATGGAAAGGATGGAGCTGAGATAAGGTTCTGGAAAGGCACCAGTGGAGAGGGAGCCCAGTGCAAATACAGCAAAACTGGGAAGTGAATCGAGCACAAAATTCAGCAGAAAGTTGATTTATGGCAGTCCCCCAAAACTAGACACTCCCAAAGAGCTGCTTGTCTCCTCACTCTGAGGGGTCTGAGCTGAAAGAGGTCTGAGCTCAGCCCACCCATCCAGCCTGTAAGCTCAGCCCTACCTTGACCTTAATTATTGCCTGGAGAATAATCTTGCTGGAGAACTAAAGCCGTAAACAGAGCTCAGAGGAGGATAATTTCACATCTCCCCATGCTTCCAGAATGACCAGTTATGTACCTGCCCCTGTCTAATGCTAAGGTCTCCATGCAAGTATTTGCCACTGCTTTTTTTCCTTCCTTTTGGTGATCAAAAATTATGACAATTCCATTACTAGTGTTATGTGACCTCTGAGCCTCTAAAGAGCTTATTGGAAAACCTGTGAACTTCACGTGGGGACTTCCCTGGCTCCTTTGGTGCATCCACAAGCAAAAAGATGGAGAAAAAATGGAATTTTGAAATAAATCCACAATATTTATTGGCAATCTATGTGATGTTTATTGTAGATACAGTGAACTATGGAAGCCACTAGAGCCAACTATTTATTTAAATGCTTTTTCTAAACCATATCAAATCACAGCAGCAAATCAGGACCCTAGTTTGACTTCTGCATGGTTCCTGCTCTGATTTTATAGACATTTATAGATTAAAAAAGAATACTTTGCACTTGCCAGCGACACCTTCTACCCAGCAGAAAACCACCTGCAAATGACTGAGGACGAGAAAGATTTGGGGAGATTGGTGTGACTCCAATGCTAAAGAGCAGTGGTGGCTTCAGATCCTCCCCCTCCAGGCTATATTGAAGCTTGTTAAACTTGTTTACAAGAGAGTCGGTGGTCCTGTGGAGACCTGGCCACCTAAAACCTTGGGAAGGATCTGGTCCTGCAGAGACCTGGCCAACTGAAGCCTTGGGGAGGACCTGTTGGGTCTCACCTGCTGCTTCTCGCCACCTTTCAGCTCATCAACAGCTCCAGTTGGTGCTGGGCTTGAGGAAGATGAGGTGGTGGTGGAGGAAGATCCCCAGTTCAAGGAGGACAGGGAAATAGTGGAGAGAGTCCAATGGAGGCTATGAGGGTTATTAAGGGACTGGAGCATCTCCATTATGAGGAAAGGCTGAGAGCCCTGGGGCTGTTGAGCTGCAGAAGAGAAGACTCAGAGGGGATCTGATCAATGCTGATCAAGACCTAAAGGGCGGGGGCAAAAGGATGGGGCCAGACTCTTGTCAGTGGTGCCCAGTGATGGGACAAGGGGCAACGGGCACCAACTGGAACCCAGGAGGTTTGACCTGAGCAGGAGGAGAAAGTGGTTTGCTGTGAGGGTGTTGGAGCCTGGCCCAGGCTGCCCAGAGAGGTTGTGGAGTCTCCTTCTCTGGAGAGATTCCAAATGTGCCTGGACACAACCCTGGGCCTCCTGCTCTGGGTGACCTGCTGGAACAGGGAGGTAGGATGAGGTGATCTCCAGAGCTCCCTTCCAACCCCACCATACTGGGATTCTGTGAAGACTGGACACCTCAAGCCATCAGCTGGGCCTGCTGGCTGCTAACCAGACATTGGCCTTCCCACCCTGTACCCAGTCCCAGTATGGTTGGGAGAGCACCTTCTCAAGTGCCCCACTGTAATGATGGGCAAGACCAGAGTGACTTCTCCATGAGAAATGTGGCCAAGAGCTGACCAAGTGACTCAGAAGGGCTAAAAATTGGCTGCTTGAAATGTCACTGAGGTCCAGCAAGGAGCATTGGGGACCACCTGCACGCTTGGGCAGGCTTGTTTGTGTGCTGCAGGCTCTGAAATGCTGGCTGGGAGAGGAGTTACTGCACTTCTCCTTCCCGTCCCAGCTGGAAACCAACACGAATTCTCCCTTCCTGCACTCAGTTTATCCCTCTGGGCAGCAGAAGGCTGGTGCACCCATGGGCTGGAAGGGATCTCCAGGAACATCCCCTCATCCAAGACTGTGCTTCTCCATGCCTGAAAGGTGCTCATTAAATCTTTCCATAACAGCCACCAGTGATGGAGACCTCACTACCTCCTCAGGGTGGACAGATGGCAGGAACTCCTCTTCCCAGAGGCCAACCCAAGGTGGTCTTGGGACCATGCTGGGACCCTCAAGCACCTTGCAGTTTATACGAACTGTGATGGACCTCAGCCTTCTCTTGACAGTGTGATTTGGTCTGTGCTTGGCTTGTGAGCATAGTCCGCATCCTTTCTGGATGAATCACTCTCCAGCTGCTGCTGACAACCTTGAGCCCGACAGAGGAACCTCGTTTGTTTTTTTCCCCTGGTTGTTTCTGGCCGAGAGGTGACTCAGCTGTCAGAGGTGAAGAGCTCTACATGCTTCATCTGAGCACTCATTAACCACCCACAGCCATAAAAAGTGATTTCTTCAGGGCTCCCTCTCCGTAAGGCTGGATTTTGAAGCAAGGGGACTGGTGAGATTTAGTGGGAATATTCCTCAATAAAAAGAGGACGCTCAATAAAAAGATCTCCAGAGCACGCAAACCTTGTGTGGTTCCTGGTCCTATGGCAGAAGGTTTTCCCAACAGTAGGTGAAGGTCTAGGCAGAAAAGAAAGGCAGATCCTACCCACAGTACTTAGTGAGGTCTACAGCCACGGCATGGAAATCCTCAACGACAAAAAGCTTCTACCCCTTGTGTTTGCCTCATTCCTACCCCAGGACCTGCTTGGTCTTCATTTCTCTCCTTTTTCTTCTTCACCTTTCTCTGAAATCTCAGCAGCCAGGATTTCCTCATCCTCCTGTGCAGTAGAAATCACACGAATGGTGACTAGGTTGTCAGAAGATTTGGAGAATAGTCCTTCTCCCAGGTGGGTGCGTGGCTTGTGGGAGGCGACGGGCGATCTCTGGTGCACTGGTGACTTTGGTGGGGTTGAACTGAAGCTAGAACCCTGTGATCCAAAACCAAAAGGCAACATCAACTTTAGCAGCCCCTTGTCCACTACCACCATCCATGGCATCTGCACTGTGCAAGCCAAGTGGGAGTTTTGTGGAGTTTCACCATGCTGGACCTCATCATCAGTGTCACCTTGCTGCCAAAGACCACCCTGGTGAGGAGAGCACCTGGATTATCTCCTGCACACCTTGAGAGAAGTGCATAGAGATGAGTGTGATGGAGCTTCCTCACCCTTCCTGCACTAGCTCCTGTGGAGCATCTGGAGGGGTTTACCTTGGCAAAAGCTTGGCAGAAGTGTTGTTGTGAGGGAGCTGCTTTGGACTGCCCTGTCCTAAAGCTTTCTTTAGAGGAGCCTCAGGAACCTTCCTGCAGACGTGCCATGGAGGGGAACACCCTTCTAAGCAGGGTCAGCTCCTAAGACGTGCACTCTCTGATGATGGATCCTGGCACCACTGCCAGATGGAGCACATGGTGCCACCATTCACTGCTGCCTGTAACTAATTATTAATCAGTGCTAAGCACTGTGTTAGGTGAAGCCTTGTTGTGCTGCTGTGAAGGACTGCAGCAACGTGGTCATGCTCAATGTCTCCCTAGATGTTTACCCAGGCCCAAGGCCATAGCTCACTCCCTATCAGCTGCTCTTTCACCTCCCTTTGCACGTCCTGATGTGATATTCTCCATAATCCCACGCTGAGAAGAGTAACAACAAGGTCTGCATGGAGATATGAACTTTTCTATGAATTTAGCAGAGAGACTTGGAAGGAAAAAAAAAGAAAAATAAGAACAAGGCTATTTTTTTTTTCAGTTGTTCCTGACAAACAAGCCTGGGTGATGTTGCTGCAGAGCTGGCAGGGTGGGATGGCTGCTGCTGGGGGCCTCTGGCCCTGCCGTGCTGGGAGAGCTCTGCAAATATCGACTGGGCTGTGGATCTGGTGCCAGCATCACCCGCTGTCCTGCCAGCACATTGATTCATCACAGGCAGCTCTGTCTCTGCAGCACGGAAGAGATGTTCATCTGCCACGTCCATGAAGGACATGGACCTGTTGGAGAGGGGCCATAGGAGGGCTACAGAGATGATCAGAGGGCTGGAACAGCGCTGCTGTGAGGACAGGCTGAGAGAGTTGGGGTTGTTCAGCCTGGAGAAGAGAAAGCTCCAGGGAGACCTCATTGCAGCCTTCCAGTATCTGAAGGGGGCTACGAGAAAGCTGGGGAGGGACTTTTTACAAGGGCTTGGAGTGACAGGACGAGGGGTAATGGGCTCAAACCCCTTGAAGGCAGTCTAGGGGTCAGAGGAGAAGTTGGGTTGATGGCTGGACTTGATGATCCTTGAGGTCTTTTCCAACCTTAATGATTCTATGATTAATGACACTCAGTCTCTGGACAGGGTGTGGGAGAGCAGTGACCTGGCACATAATGAAGCAAAGCCAATTGCCCCCTGCCCACACTGACCTGCGCTTCCTGCATCGCCTTCAGCTCCTTCAGCCTCCACCGCAGCTGGGCCAGAAGTCCTTTGCCCCCCAGCTTCCCCGTGGCAGCCAGCGCAGCCTGAAAGAGCTTCGGGGTCTCAGCTTTCGGAGGGATGATCAGTGAGTCTCCAGGGGCTCCCTTCTCATCTTTGGGTTTATTGTTGTTCTTCAGCATTTTCCTGCAAGCAAGGAAAAGGAGATACACGGATTTTATAATGCAGCAAAGCCAGGCTTTACAAGGACAGAGCTTATTTATGGCTTAGGAAGGACAGAGTAGAAAATCTAAGTAATGCTAAAACCTGAAGTGAATATTTGAATAGATTTTTAAGTGTTTGCTCCTGAGTTGTGCCTGCTTTCACTGGCAAAGCTTGGCTAGTCCTGGGCACCTCCAGCTCATGGTGAGGAACCAGTGCCCTCTACTGAAGTGCAGCAGCTCCAGCCCCTGCAGCAGCAGCAGCTGCTTTCCCAGAGCTTCTCCTGGAGACAAATCCCTCCCAGCCACCCCAAAACCCAGGAAGGACCATCCCAACACCACGCACTTGGCTTTCTTCCGCAGCAGCTTCTGAGACTCTGGATAATGCACCAAAATCTCGTTGAGGTCTTTCTTATCCAGGATGAAGAGGTTGGCGAAGCCGTGAGCCACCACGTTTGCCGTGCGGCGATTTCCTCCTCCTGCTGCCAGCAAGCTGAGAGAAACACAGGGAGAGGTCAGCACAGGCTCAGCCTAACTCAAAACCTCCCTTTTCGTCTTTCCATCTCTCTCTTTCAGAGGACTCAGAGCTTAGCTTTCACTCCCCATGAAATTTTCCAAGTGTTTTTTTAAAGGATGTTGGGAAATGTTGGCATGGAGCAGTACATAAAGAATTATTTGCCTCTTCGAAGGTTTAAATATTGCATTTTTACACCATTCTAGTGTCTGCTGGACTGGAACAACTCTATCACTGTGTTATGAGTTGGTGCAGGACTTTACATGTCCGTGAAATGGGCAGATCAATGTCTGGGGGGTTGTTCTAGTGAAACATCTTTCCTTATTCATTTTCCCATCCCTCCATAAAGCTCTTCTTGCTGTCATGAGCTGCCCAGGCAGAAAACAGCCCAAGGATGAAAATAGTGGGAAAGCTCCAAGAAAACAGCTCAGTGTTCATGTCTCTCAACCACAAAGATTCCTTAGGGTGCTGCTGATCTCCCCACCTCCCACTCTCCTCACCCAGAGCATCACAGCTCCCTGGTGATGCTTCACTCACCTGATTTCTCCAAACACAGATCCAGCCTTCAGAGTCACCAGCACGGTTGTGCCATCAGGTCCACCCAGCACCTGCACTTGTCCCGCCTGGATAATGTACATCTCACGGCCGATTTCGCCCTGCAGTGAAGATGAGTGCTGGGTGGGGGTGCTCAGGAACAGAGAGACCTTCTGGATGCCCCAACCAGGTGCCCAGAAACAGGGAGACCTTCTGGATGCCCTAATCTGCATCTCACTGGAAACCCACACAATGACGCTACCCTCTCCAAGCTGTCAAAATGCTTTGTCCTGATGGTGCTCACTCCTTGAGCATCCTCATCTGAGCATCCCAAGTCTCCTCCAGGCTCTTCTCCGCTCTCCTGCTGTTCATGGCTGCAGCAGAAGAGGTCAGCCTTTGCACAAGACCAGCTGCAGCCAAGGATGTTTCTGCTCTGAATTCCCTGCCTGAGAAGCAGCTCCACGCCATGGCGATGGACCAGGCCTGACTTTCCCTGCTCTGTGTTGCTCCTGGTGCCCTGAACAGCTAGACCATGACAACAGGGGTGGGAATGCACCCGAGCATCTCGTTACCTTCTTACACACATAGTCATTAGGCAGGTAGACCACGGATCTGAGCCGCTTCAGCATGTCGAAGATCATCTGCCTGTCGCAACCCTGAGCCAAAACAGAGCCAAAGTTAGTCTGGGACAGCTTGCCAGGCTCTGCTGGCCAGGACCTGCTGAGGAGGGTACCTGGAAGAGGGCCACTTTGCTCACGATGTTGTAGTTCACATCAATGGCGATGTCCAGCCTCATCTTGTCTGGCAGCTGCACCAGCAGCTCGGACTCATCTGTGGGACAAAGCAGAAAGCTGGCTGTTCCCACCACTCGATCCAAGAGTACATTCTTGGCATGGCAAGAAGGGTCCCAGAAGGGTCTCCTCCAGCCTCTGCCCACCCAGCATCCCACAGATCTAAAACCAATGAGCGATGTTATCCCTCTCCTGATGTCTTCCAGAGACAGGCTGATGAGCCCAGGTCAGCAGCTTTCTGGGCCAGGAGAGCAGGCACAGATGCCTGCTAATGGTTTACTGGTAGGGAGACCTAGTGGGTCTGCTGGTGGACACACTCTGGCCAGTCACTACCCTCTCCCCAGGGACCAGTGGGTGGGATACTGGACTCAGAGAATCATA
Source organism: Brachypteracias leptosomus (assembly GCA_013401335.1). NCBI lineage: Eukaryota > Metazoa > Chordata > Aves > Coraciiformes > Brachypteraciidae > Brachypteracias > Brachypteracias leptosomus. The sequence continues at coordinate 174,317 of VYZX01000815.1, forward strand.
GAATCATTAAGGTTGGAAAAGACCTCTAAAATCATCAAGTCCAACTGTCAACCCAACACTACCATGACCACTAAACCATGTCCTGAAGTGTCACATCTACACATTTTTTGAACCCCTTCAGGAATGGTGACTCCGCCACTGCCCTGGGCAGCCTCTTCCAGTGCCTGACTACTCTTGCAGTAAAGAAATTTCTCCTAATATCCAACCAAAACCTCCCCTGGTGTAACTTGAAGCCATTTCCTCTCATCCTATCACTAGTTACCTGGGAGAAGAGACCAACACCCATGACTCAGTGTATCATACATGATGGTGGGTTACCATGGTCTTGTGAAACAGTGACAGCCTATATACTCTATAGGTGGGCAAACAAGCCCCTGGAGTGAAGAGCTAATAAGCCACCTCCCACCCCAAAGCTGCGGAGCCATTGGACAGTTTCATCTCTGCAAAGCAACCCCAGTACAACACAAGTGGTGCCAGTGTCGACCCTCGGAGTGGTGGGATCTCACCTAGCATGCCTTGCGAATGCCACGTGTACTCGTACCACGTTTTCACCCGATTCTGAACAGTTTTGGGGATTTTGTAGAAGTTCATGTATTTAATGGTACTGTCCATGCAGCTCCGGTAGTAAGTTTGCCCCGCGGTCGCGGCGCCGACCACGTCTCTCATCTGAAGGGGAGGAGAAGGTGGAGGAGATGTTTTAATTGCTGTCACCAGGTTAAGCTGTCTAGAGTCCTAACAGCATCTCCTAAACTCTTTTGGTTTTCCACTGATGCTGAGCAGGTCCTCACATGGGGAAAACAAACCTGGAGATGCAAACCCATGGACCAACTGCACCGAAACCTTCCCCACCTGGAGCTGGAAACCCCCTCGTGACTCCCACTCACCTGCCCTATCATGACAGAGAAAGCAAAGACACCCGTGAAGTAGTTGAGCAGCTGGAAGACGATCTCGAACAGCGTCTTGGGGTCCGGCAGGCCCCCAATGGTGATGAGGGTTTTGACTGCCCAGTAGTAGCAGCGGATGTAGCTGAGAGGAAAAGAGAAGGCAGCTTTGAGGGTATTTCTGGTGTGAAGGTCTGTTCCAGCCCTCAGCACCAAGCTCACATCTTCTGGTCACAGCAAGCCAGGGCCTGCTAAGACTAATTATGGATGAAGAAGGGAAAATTAAGGGGTGCAGACTCTCAACCACAGGAGTAGTGGGATGTAGGAACCCTCTAGAAACCTCTGCATGGGAGGGAAGGTCATCTGCTCCAGCTACTCCCATTTTTCTGCTTCTTACACTTCCACTACCACATTTTTCAGCAACATTTGCACTTTTAGAAATAGTCAGGGGAAAATAGGGTTTGGGAGCAAATTGTTGGCTTGGGACTTGGGAGATGTCAAGAGAATTCTTGATTCACCGGTCTTGGACATCTAGAGATAGCCAAGGACCCAAGCCCTGGCTTGTACCTGTTTCCTTCCCCATCGTAGACCCAGGTGGTAGAGCCCAGCCCTTCATAGGCTGATGCCCAGTAGTAGAGGCAGGAGTTCACGTGCAAGCTGTACAGTAAATAGGCAGTGGTCCGGATCACTCTGCAAAAGAGAGAGCAGGAGGGGAGACTGCAGGGTGTCTGCTGGGAGAAACACCTCAGATCCCATTGGATCTTCAAAGCAATGAGCTGACCATGCAGATCCTGCCAATGCAGGCACCACTCAGCACCCAAAGGTGCAGCTCTGCAGCTCCAGAAGCACCAGGAAAAGCAGCTTATCTGGTGGCTCCTCTTCACCACCAGCATCCCTCTCCTTGGGGAGAGGTGATCCTACCCATGTGGGCTCCATGTCCCACCTGCACCAGCCAATGCCCATGTCAGCTGGTCCAGGGGACAGTAGGAAAATAAATCAGAAGCCCATAAGTGGTGCACACCAACATGAGCCTCCTTCCCCAGCAGCAAAGAGCAGCTCCAGGTTCACTCTGTCCCTCTCACCTGTAGATGTATGCCTTGCTCAGGATTGCCTCCAGGCGGTTGTTGAACTCGAAGAAGGCCATGTACTGGGAGGAGAAGGAAAGCAGACTTACTTCCCCTTAAGACCCCGCTTCCCCCCCATTTCCCTCCTGAGCCACTCTACAGCATGAACTTTCAAGGATAGATTTGACTCCATCTATAAGTGTCCTTCTATTCACAAGTGAAGGTGTTTCAGGATTGAAACGAAGCATTTGTCTAACCCAAAGCCTTCAGGATAAGACTTCCCATCCATTTGACAACCCTTTTGTTGTCATCGATGAGTCTGGCAAGCCACAGCTCACCCCAACCAACCAACCAACCAAACAACGTGGGCCCCCTCCACATCCACCACAACTGTTGCTCTGCCTGATGTGAGCCCTGACTCACCTTCAGACAACGAGGAAAGCGCAGGAGCGGGTTGACACCGACTTTGAAGTAGAAGAAATCCAGGGGCAGGAGGCACAGCACATCCATCTGAAAGCCACACAAAGACAGAAAGCTCAGTGGGACCTGCAGGTTTGGTGGAGTGGAGCTGCGAGCCATGGTTCAGATTAGAGATTGAGATTAATAAATAAAATGATGTCAAACCTTAAAGCGCTGCGATCGCAGGTAGTTCTCCTTCATGGCCTTTTTGTCAGTCTGGTTGGGAATAGGAAGGAGAGAGAGAGGAAGATGGATCATTGCTGGCAGGAAGGAAAGTCATGGCCAACATGGTCATGCCTGACCTTCTTCTTGTGCACCACACAGTCCCTTCATGCCTGGGATGGGGAGCAAAGCAGGAGGACCTGAAGACCTGGCCATATGCCATCTTCTCCTCCTATTTTGGGACATCCCACGCTCCTTTTGTGTCCCAGAGAAAGCACATTGCAGTGCCAGCACCATGAAAATTAGAGTTTACAGGAGAAACATCTGCATGGGCTCAAGGTTCCCTCAAGGTTTTCTTTTTCACAGCTTATTTAATTGGATGTGGAAACAAAACCACGTGCCTGAGATAAGGGAAAGCCCTTGATCTGTGCATCCAGATTACAATCACTTCTGTCACATCTCCAGCTGATTCTGCTTAGCTGAGCTCCTGAACATCAAACCCGGCACTTATCATACCATCTGCTCATGGTTGACACCATGAGAACAACCAGACATTGGAAGAATCTCCCAAGGGAAGTAGTGGATTCCCCTACATGGGACAGTTTTGAGACTCAGCTTGACAGGGAGCTGGGCCACCTCATTTAAACTGCATTTTTACCTTGAAAGGTTGGACTAGATGATCCTTGAGGTCCCTTCCAACCTGGGATTCTATGATTCATATGGGTGTGCTAGGGATGGTTGGTGTGCACCTCACCTTGCTGCACCACTGGCAGGACCTCCTTTCAGAGCAGCTCTCTCTGAGCATCCTTACCCAGGGACAGGGCCACCATGGGCCATATGCTATCTAGATGGGCTGATATTGGATTCAGGAGGAAAAGATGTATGTTGGGCAAACAAAAAGACTGCCAGGTTATCCACTACATGGCAGGGGAGATGCTTGCAGACTTCCAAGGGTGGACACAGCCGTGGTAGGAGAGCTTGGAGAGCTTGATTCAAAGCTCAGTGACCAGCACCACCATGCCACTGGGGGTGATGGGGATGGGAAGTCCCTGCAGTTCCAGTGAGACCCTGGCCCAGGTTGCCCAGGGGAGTTCTGGATGCTCCATCCCTGGAGGTGTTCAAGGCCAGGTTGGATGGGGCTTGGAGCAACCTGGTCTAGTGGGAGGTGTCTCTGTCCATGGCAGGGGGTTGGAACTAGATGATCTTTGAGGTCCCTTCCAACTCAAACCACTCTATGCTTCTATGGTTCCCAGTGGTGGGATGCAGTGTGCTGCTACTCACTATTATGTCTCCTCCCTGGACAAACTGCAGCCGGGTCTGAAAGACAAGGATGTCCAGCAGATAGATGAGGTCACATAGGTAGTCCATGAGCAGCCAGCAGTGGATATTTGCAGGGGTCTGGTAGGGGAAAGCCCAGCGGACGGGGATCAACCAGCAGTTCCAGTTCCAGGCCATGACAACGAAGAAGAGCCACAGCACGTACATCAGATCTGCAGAGAGGGAACCACACCATGGTTAGCTGGGTACACATCCATGTCCGTGGGACAAGGGGTTTCCATCCCCTGCCCTTTGTGCAAGGAGGAAACCTGCAGGAGATCTCTTATCAACAGCATTTATTGCAGGGGAGCTGAGGTCTAGATGCAGAGGGAGGACCACTGGGGAGACCTGCTCGTGGCCTTCCAGTATCTGAGGAGGGCCTACAAGAAAGCTGGGAAGGGACTTTTTGCAAGGACTTGTAGCAATAGGATGAGGGGTGATGTCTTCAAACTAGAAGAAGGTAGACCTACATTGGAAATTAGGAGGAAATTCTTCACTGTGAGGTGAGACACTGGCCCAGGTTGCCCAGGGAAGCTGGGGATGCTCCATCCTTGGAGGTGTTCAAGGCCAGATTGGATGGGGCTTGGAGTAACCTGGTCTAGTGGGAGGTGTCCCTGCCCATGGCAGGGGGGGTTGGAACAAGATGATCTTTGAGGTCCCTTCCCACCCAAACCATCCTATGATTCTATGAAGACTAAGGAAGGAGCTGTGGGGTTCCTGTGGGGTGTCCAGTAGGCAGTAGGTTTTTCTCTTGTGGTTTTTATTTGGGTGTCCACACCACAGGGCCAGCACTTGATCACTACAAAGCCTGAAGAGCAGAATGCCAATGTCCCTTCCCTGCCTGGCCATGCTCCTGACATCAGCATCTCCTGGGAAGTCTCGAGGAAAGCCTGTGCCTTGCAGGGGAACTTTAAACTCTGGTTTAGTAGACAGGTGTAAGCCAAGTCGCTCCTGGCTTAGTTGCTCCCTTCTCTAGAAGGTCCCATCTTCTACACCTCCCCTCCTTCTCCCCCAGTCCCCTCAGTTTGCCCCCAGCCCGGGCACGTGGCCGTGCTCCATCACTCACTGGTGAGCGGGTCAATGCTGCTGGGGAACTGGTAGTTCTTGAGGTGGTCCAGCCAGGGCCGACACTTGAACGTGCAGCAGAGCATCTCACAGTAGTGCTCATCCTCCGGTGGCTTGTCCTCCTCCGGGTGCCCTCCTGGGGGAGGCACCGGTGCTGCCGCAGGCGCTGGCTTGTTGGGGGCTGGAAGAGGCCACCAAATTACTTTTAAGGGCAGAAAATGCCCTTGGAGCAATTCATTTAAAGATCTTTAAACTGTTAATAAAGCAGCTGTCCCTGTGAAAACACAGCGTGTGGGGACCCACCACTCCCAGCCCCACTGAAACTCACATGCCACAGGGCTCTCCTCATCTGAACTGACATCGGGGTCGGTCAACTTCTCCTTCACCTTCTCGGTCCTCTCTCTGAAGAGCTTCACCAGCTCCTGGAGCCGGTTGTTGATGATGGTGCTGCTCAGACTCGTCGCTGAGCCAATGCGCTTGGGGAGGCTGCGTGGAGACCATCAGGCATTTGAGGTGGGTAGGAAAGCCCAAGGGCAGGTTCTTAACCCATTTTTGAACCTACAGGATCCTGAGTTAGGATTCACCCATATTCATTTGGCTATTGTGCAATCAGAAGAACTCAAGTTAAGGTGGTTTCAGTAAAATACCATCAAGGAGCACCAGCCTGAGCCTCATCCTTCCTCTGGGGCATGAGATGCCCTCAGAGGGACTTTGCTATTTCCATCTGAACCCTGAGATCATGGAATCATAGACTGATTTGGGCTGGAAGGGACCTCAAAGATCATCTAGTTCCAACCCCCTGCCACAGGAGGGATCCAAACCCCTGGGATCTTGGCTGATTTGGAGACCCTTTGTCCCGCCAGGCACCTTTCCTTCTGCTCCTCATCCCAGTCCAGCAGTGCTTGGGTGGGCAACTCATCCAGACCATCCTCCAGAGCCAATAGCTTCTTCCTGCAGATACAAACACAGTGATTGAGGCTTGGCTTGGCTTGTCCCCCATCATCAGCCAGCTCCTCTCCTTCCTTCTCCTCCCAGGTCTCATCTATTTCCACTTCCCCTCCTCCAAACAGGGTCAGTTTTCCCCCAATTTTTGGTGTTGCCTGAAGTCAACGGGAGCAAAATACCCTACTCCTTTGCTGTAAAGCCCTGCTTCTTCCTCTAAGGTCATCAAGTCCAACTGTCAACCCAACCCTACCATGGTCAAATAGCTTGGTGCTCTGTGTCAAGTAAGAACAATCAGGATGCCAAGGGAGGTCATCCTGCCATGACAAGCCTCCTGAAGAAGGCCAAAAGTTATGAATCCACCCATCTCCAGCCTCACTGGCTCTCAGGCATGCTCTGCTGGGGAGGGAAGCAGATCAACAAGACCAACACCACCTTTGTTCCCCAGGTGGGGCAGAGGAAAACCACCAAACCCCCTGTTAAAGAACCCTCAGATGCAGATGAAGATATTCCCCAAGCCACATCAGCTTGGAGAAATAGCCCTGCCAGGTCTGTGATGTTAGGACAACATCCACCACCTCTCACTGGTCTCCAGTTGCCCTTCCTCTGCCTCTGTCTCCTCAGACCACCATGCTGCCCCATGAGCAAGCGCATCGACAGCCTCTTTTTGCTTCAGATTAATGGATGCCCTCAAAAAGATGTAAAAGAAGATGAGCATCCCCCGGAGGGCTGCATATCCAGAGGTGCAGGAAACATCCCTTGATATTCTGTGATGCCTCTAGTTCACCTGAATTCCCAGGAGAAGCAGATGTGAGAAGAAGCAGGAGCTACCCAAAAAGCAACCCAACAGATTTTGGGAATTGGTGGGTGAAGGATTATCTGGAGATACAGCAGAAAGGTTCATATGCTCAGACGTGTGACTCCAAATATGCAACTTGCTTTAAGAAAGGGGTAGAAAATCGCATGAGAAAACTGGGGAGCTCCAAAAACCAGCTCTACTTTGGAACCACTGGATCACAGAATGGTTTGGGTTGGAAGGGATTTTTGAAGATCATCTAGTCCAACCCCACTGCTGTGGGTAGGGACATCTTCCACTAGATGAGGTTGCTCAAAGCCCCATCCAGCCCAGGCTTGAACACTTCCAGGGATGGAGCATCCACAACTTCAAAAGGCTGCAATAAGGTCTTAATAAAAGACTTGATAAAAAATGATGGTGGGGACAAAATTGTACATAGATAAGTGGAGATAAATAAACTAAGGTTGAGCCCTTGGGTTGCTGGATCCTGGGCTCCAAAGATGGCCAAGATGTACTGGGCTCCAAAGACACCCAAGATATGCTGGGACATGTGGCACAGGTGATAGTCTGAATTGTTGTTTATTTTCCACATTGGTTGAAGGCCTAAGAGGAAGTCCATAACCTTGACCCTAATTCAAAGTGAGAAGTGCCTGCTGATGGGACTGGAAAACATGGATTTTTCTATCTCAGGACAATTTTATCACTTGGAAAAGGCAGTGAGATCCAGCAGCTCTTAATGCTCTCGGTATTTGTGCTGCAGGTATTTCATAAGGCTACTTGGACTCTGCTTTCCAACTTTAAAAAGTTCTTCAACAGACTGAATTATGGACATTTTTGCCATTTTATTTTCAGTTCCTCCAGCAGCTTGTTTACTAAAAGATCCAAAGTATTAACTGAGGATGAATAGAACATCTGCTTTTCAGCACGGGTAAAAAAAACACCTTGTTTTTTTATTCTGAATCCTCTGCAAGAGTGAACCTCAAAAAAACCCAAACAACAGCCCAAAACCTCGGTTTCCTCCAGCCTCTATTTTAAAGCTCCCCCTCTCTGAGCATCCTTGATATGAAGGTGCAGTGCCAGGAGTGACATGCTGGAAACCTTCCAGAAAAGCCCAGGAAGGAAATCCCTGGGTTTGGTGGTGTCCAGTACCCAACACACAGTCCCCACTCTCCTTGCTCCATCAGGTTGTATCAATGTCCCTGTCCCAGTACCACGGGGGAGGGGGGGTGGGGTGGGGACCCCACCTGGGCAGAGCCATACCTGGAGGATGCCAGCACCGTGCCGGGCACCGCCAGCATGTTGGGAGCACTGGTGGTGGTGGGCACCAGCAAGCGTCTACCAGCGTTCTCCACAGCATTGCCTCCACGGTCCACATCCCTGATGTCCACGCTGGGGTAACCTCCTGACCCGTGGAGAAGGACAATAAGTGAGGTGAGAGGGGTGCTGGATGAACCCCCAGCTCCACCACCTCCACAGAGCTGCCCCCAAGCCTTGCAGAGTGCTGGAGGGACTCTCCTTTTCCTTCCATCCCCATCTCACCCTGACCTCTTTTCTCCTAACAGTTTGGACCACTTATTTATCTTTTTTTTTCCCCAGTTTTTAACACTATAAGAAGTGCCACCTGCTTTCCCAGCAGCTTTTCCCTTCTGCTTTCCCAGCTTGCAGGGATTGCAACTACTTCACCCAAGGGTTGGGTCCCTGTGGTTCAGAAAATGATGGAGATGAGGATTATTGGCTGTAGGTTTCATGCAGAAACCCAGAATTTCCAACTGCAAACCTGCCTCCTGGGCTCTAGAAAATCTCCTGGGTCTTCTGAATATGAAAATATGAATCATGCAAGCTCCAAATTACATGTTTGTTTTTCACGCAGAGTAAGGCACTATTTAAATAAGGATTTATGGCCCTTTTTTGCAGAGGTAATGACAGTTTTCTACCATAAGCAAGGTCAGAAGCAGGAAGGTTGGATGTCAATAGTGAGATGCCAATAACCCAAGGGAGAAGTGGTGCTTGGCCAGACTCACAGGCAGCCAGGCTGTGAAGCATCATCCCTCTTCATAGAGTCATAGACTCATAGAATCGTGGCATGTCATGTTAGAAGGAACCTCAAGGATCATCTAGTCCAACCTTTAGTCATCCCTTTTCTCAGCTTGATAACAAAATGCAATGAGTTCCTGTAGGATGTCTTCTAAAAGGAGGTTTCCAATGTCTCAGAGACCCTTCACACCCCCTCCAGCCCCACCCTGCCAGGCAACCAGTGGCTTAAATCACCAAGAAAAGACCTGTTGAGGTTGCAGAGTCATAATCCCATTGGGAAAAGCAGCAGAACTTGGCTCATTGGTTAAAAACAAAGCAAAGCAAAGCCACAGGAACAGGCTTGGTACTTCTAGGCTGGAAGGCAGCAGACTGCGAGCAGCAAACCTCCCTCTTACCTCCTCAAACCACGTGAGCAGCAGGTATTTAATCCTCTGCCTGCAGGTCCTTCAGGAGAGCTTTGGGCCAAGCAGCTCAAAGCACAGAGCAGATCATTGCTGGGTGTTTGCAAACGCTCTCTAGGGCTGAGCTAGGAAGGCACATAGTGATGAAGCAGAAGAGAACATGGATTTGTTGCCTAGTCGTGCTGCAACGTGAGGCGTGCTTTTATTGCTTTATTTTTTCCTAAAAAAAGCAGCTACTCCAGGAATAACCCCTCACCCAGCTCAAGCAACGCAAGCCCCGTGGCCAAAGCCGACGTCTCTAATACCTAAGGGGGGTTGCTCTTCATTGCAAAAATTGGGGTTGACCACTCCAGCCTTTGGCTTGCTGGTGACAAGGACGGGGACGCGGGGAGCAGCGGCGGCTCGGTAGCTGGGGACATTGGGGAGCTGCTCTAGGGCACTGGGAGGGGAGGTGTCCCCACCGCCCAGCGCCTCCTCATGCACCAGCCGATCTAGCTCGACATCTCGGGCACGCGTGGCCATGCTGCTAGGTGCCTAGGTGCTTCAAGCAAGGGCAAGGCTTCTGAAGCTGCAACAGAAGACAGAGTGGGGTGAGACAGGGTGGTTATGGCAGTGTGGAGGTTGAGGGGGTGGCGGGGTTTGTTGCCACCTGCCGCTCATGGGTGTTGGTAGCAGTGGTGAGCATCCTACCAAGGCTTCTCTAGCATCGCTGCATGGTCAGGGTGCTCTGCAAGGGCTGCATCAGCAGAGATATCTTGTCTAGACCAGGGCTCAGGTCAAGCCATCCCTTGTGTAACTCCCCAGTGTTGGTGGAGTTAAGCCAGGACCTGCCTTGGCTCAGGCTACGATGGGAACTAACCATCTAAACTTCATTAGCAACCCATTACCTCCTGAAAGGTCACACCAAAACACACTTTATGCCACTGGTTGTTTCCCGAAGTGGCAGGGAAAATCCTTTTTATCCCTTTCTACATTCTTCAGCTGAAGGAGAACCTCTTACTTCACATCAGAGATTGTCATCAACAAGACCACGTGAGCACCAGCCTTTCAGAGCTGGCTCCCCAATGACAATATTGCCATCCTGCTGATCCCATGGGATGCTTTAAGCCAGTGAGAAGTCCTGGCCACCCACAGGCCCATGCTGCATTGTCCCCTCCTGGGCATCCTTCAGCCCACCCTGATTTGACATTGATCTGCTATATATTATACCTTCAGCACTGGTTTCAGCAGCTTCAGCTGTCTCCTCTTCCACCTTCAAAAGGAAAAAAGCCATGTTAAGGCCCTGTCAGCAGACTTTGCAGCTTGATCAGGTGGTCCACACCCTCCCACCATCTGCCAGCCTCCCAGTTTGTTGTCCAGTGCCAACAGATTGGGGTGGAAGTGTCCCTCCCTTGGTCCACAGCTGCTGCTGCCTCAGGTTCAGAGACGGAGACATCTCAGTAGGCATCATCCCCACCCCATTCCATGATCCTCACCAAGGCACATTGTCTCCCAGCAGCAAGAGCTCATTGGAGACCTGAGCCCAAGCAGGGAGTGACATCATACCTGTACAAAGGCACCTTCAAGATCACTTATCTCAGCTTCCTCCAGCTGCTCAATCCTTAGGACCTCTTCTGCAAAGTAAACTTCATCCACACTCTCCTCAGTGGTGAGACAAGGCGACTGGAGCAGGGGCCTGGATGGTGGAGATCAAGCAGAGACAAGCACCTGAACTTGCTTTTGTCCTTTCTGAGGTTGGGCACATTGTGGATGGGGGTCGTCACATCAACAAGGTGGGATCCCATCCACAGGGCTCTCCAGTTCTGGGGAGCACTGCTCCTCCAGCTGCACCACAATCCTCATTGGCAGGTGAAAAATACCACAGAAATCTTAGTTTAATACGGGAGTGGCACAAAAAAAAAAAATAATTGCTGCTTAGGTTAGAAGGGACTTGGAAAAAGTAGTCCTTGGGAGAAGAGGTGAGAGGTGCACAAATAACACAGGGCTTTGCATCTGTATAAGTAAAAATGACATATGCAGAAAGACAGGCAGAATGTTCCTCCTGCTGTAATAATTTCTCACAAAATTTGCCAAATAAAAAGCTAACAGCCTAATTTCCAGGCAGGGCAGCCCCACCACCACCATCTAGATCCTGCCTCAACAAGACACCACCAGGACACACAATTCTCATCGTCCTCAGCAGCAAGCGCAGACCCCAACTCCACCAAGCTGACAAAGGGGGCTCACAAGATCCATTTTATTAGTTTAATGAACTTTGTAACTGGAGAAAAAAAAAAAAAAAGCCTCGTCATGGTGTCCTGTGGACTTATCTCCCAATTTGTGCTTTCCCAGCAGAGCAAGGACTGGAGAAAACAGCAAATTTTAAGACAGATAAATGCAGGAAAAATGGAAAAAACACCTTTCTGCATCTTTGGGAGGTCCTAAGTCAGGAGAGGCAAGTACCAAACAGTGGCTGCTTTTTCTCCTCCATTGCCATGTCTTGAAAAACTTATTTTCCAAGCTATTTTTAAAAATGATTTTTCATAATCCCTCCCTCCATTTTTTTTTTTTTTAAATATGCTCCCTTCAAATTCAATCATAAATCTTTTCATCCTAACCTAGAAAACCTGTTGCTGTCTCTCTTTTCCCATAAACAGCCAAATATTTGGAAGGATGGAGCATCTCATTCACCCAACAGCCAAAGCTCAACTTTTTTAGAGTGAACTGATTTTGATGAAATAAAAATATGTGTGTCTAACATGGAACAATCACAAGTTTTCAGCTTCTTGAAAACCTCACGGAGGAATTAGCAGGGAATAATAATATTGCAGCACTAGGGAATAAATCCTCAGGTGTTTATCTGGCATGAAATGAGAGGCAAGCACTAAACTGAGAGAAAAGATTTTTCTAAATACCGTTTAAAATCACCACCACATCCTCTGACAACAACCCGGCTATTTCCTCCAGCAGGAAAAAGATGTCAGATTGTACCTACGTGTATTAAGCAGCATTGGCAGGTGCAACCCAGGATCCTGTCCTTCCATCCAGCTCTGTCACACTCCTGACAATCCCCTCCACCCTGAGTCCGTGGTTTTGACTCAGGGGGAGCCTCTCCAGGAGCTGGATGCTCCCGCCGAAGGCACAAAGCGGAGCTCGGGAGGGGCTGGGAGGGCTGGGAGCTGTGGTTGCTACGGGCAGTGGTGATGGAGCCCGGGTCGCCAGGAGACCTGTCACTAGGTACCACGTCAGCAGGAGCCCCGGGCTGAGCTGGTTTGTGATCACACCCCTCCTGAACCCGGCCATCCTCCACATCCCTCCCGAGCCCATCCCTCCTCCCAAGTGCATCCCTCCCCCACTCACCCCGTGCTCTCCTCCAGCTTCTCCTCCTCCTCCGCCTTCTCTTCCTCCTCTTCCTCCTCCTTCTCCTCTTCCTTCACCTTCTCCACCTCCTCTTCCTCCTTCTTCTCCTCCTCCTCCTTCTTCTCCTCCCCCTCCTTCTCCTCCTCCTCCTTCTTTTCCTCCTCCTCCTTTTCTTCTTCCTCCTCCTTTTCTTCTTCCTCCTCCTTTTCTTCTTCCTCCTCCTCCTCAGCAGTGCTCAGGGAGCACAACCGCAGCCTAGGGAGAGAGAAACTCATTAGGTGAGATCTAAAAAAGTATGTCTGGTCTTCTCAAGAGGAGCATCACCAGACTCTGCATCCTCTTTGGCTGGAGACGCTCTCTTCTCATCCTTCAGCCAACATCTTGCAGGGGACACACTCGGGTCACCAGCGTCTGTGGCCCCAAGTGGGGTAGGAGGAAGAATGGGAAGTTGGGGAATGCAGAACCAGAGTCCTTGAGCCTTCAAACCCCACTTGTGGCACAGGGAGGGGATGTGTTTGGGAGTCACTTCTTGCTGATTTTGACCAAAACCTCCCTGTGAATGAAATCCACCCTCCAGGACAAGCTGTGGTTGCTCTCCACAGCTTCTCAGCCTCATCTACAAAGGGGAAATAAACCTGATAAATATTTTTATGACATGCCCAGTGTTTCCTGGCTGAGCAGAGGAGAGCTCTGGCTCTGGACGTCACCCATATTGGACCCCTGCACTCACCCTTCCCTGCATGTGTGGTGGGCTCAGGAAGTGTTCTCGGGAGCTCCCAAAGGAGCACGAACACCTCTCATCCCTCTGCTGCAACTCAACCCGCTCCCAGCTCTGCATGCATTGCCCAGCCTAGGTCTTAGGAAGGACCTCAGTGGGAGTTTCTTTCGGAAGATATAGGATGAATAATATAGAGAAGACTATCGTTTTCAACTGTCATGATGGTTGATGCCTGGTTGATGGGAATGAGGTCTAAAGCCTCTTACCTTAGGGCCAAAATCTACTTATGGGAACCCTCAGCAGAGCATCCTTCAGCTGCTCTCTGCAGAGCAATGTGAAGTAATGCATCCATGGCTCCACCACTCAACACCAGCATCTCAGCACCTGCTGAAACCCATTTGCTCAAGCATTTTTGGGGTCTTTCTGGAGCTCCCCTCTCTGGAAATAGAGACCTCCTGATGTCAGCACTGGCAAAAATGGATGCCCAGGGATGTGCTTGGTCCTTCCCAAGGACACCATGCTGATGGGTGGAGAGCGTGTGGAGCTGCTCATTAACAGGATCTCCCTTCTCCTACCTGTTTTCTTCTTCCTGAGGTTCCTCCTGAATGGGGGGAAGGGGACGAGCATCTGCCACCAGCTCAGCCTCGCGACCTCGGGCCGTCATCTCACACATGGCTTTGTTGATCCACTCATCATTGATCTCTTCCAGGACAAGGTTGGTCTCCTCGGGTTCCCCAGGGACAATGTGAACTGAAAGGGGAAAAGGGAGGTGATGAAGGGCGAGGAGCAGGTTGTGAAGAGGCCAGGGGGAGCACCAGGGCAAATGCCACAGTTTAGCTGCTCAATGCTGCTGTGTACCAGGACTGAAGCACCACACGGACCTGTGCAGCCCTGGTCTCCTTGAGCTGTGCCAGATGGACACCTTGGGCACTTTTGCCAGAAGGAAGAAGAAAATTCACCATGTTGTGCCAAGCTTGGCCAGAGCCCTACGAAAACCACAACCCTTTGTGTACAAATGCCTCCTCTACATGCACAGCCACCTCCCCCAGCAGACGGCCTGGCCCACCTCCAGGCCCCAGTTTGGCTTTCTTTGCCAACAGAAGCAGCTGCGGGAAGAGCCTGAAGCCTTTCCCCTTGTGAACTCCAAGTGGAACCAGCCTGAGGACCTTGGTTTGACAGAGAAAGACTCAACCCAGAGCCCAACCCAAGCACCACACTGTGTCTGCTCAGAACATTGTCCTGGGCACAGCTGAGGGATAGTCCCAGTATCATTATGAGAAACCCCACAACGGGTCACCCAGGGAAGTCGTCTGACTCAAGAGCACACGTCTGACCCGTGACCAGCCCCCTCCACCTCCCAGGGGTTCCCATCCTCCCACGTCAGGCACCCTCTGGAGAAACAGGAGGAGGAAGCGCATCCGCATACTGTAAAACCAGTTTATTTTGAGGTCTTGCCCGACAACAAAGCTGACATGTCCACAGCGAGGCTAATGGGAAACGTGCAAACCCAACTAGAGAAAGGCAGGAAACCCACCCGTGGTCAGCTCTGTGCAGAATTTATCCACCCCATGGTGCCCACGCTGCCTTTGGCCCATTCCCTCTGGATCTCCATTAATTCAAACACGGGACAACAGTCACAGCTTCTGAAACACAATTTTTGGCTACATGATATGAAAATGGGGCAAATATTGAAATTGCAGCCTGGTATCAGGTGGGGATGATGAACATGGGATGGGTGCCAGGTTGGCTGCTTGGCTCACAATTCATTGTTACCACTGCTTAGATCATCCTAAAGACGGTGGGAGACCTTGTCGTGGTGTTTCAACCTATCAAGAGGGCTTCTATGAAAGATGGAGGAAGACTTTTTAACAAGGCCTGCAGTGACAGGACAAGGGGTGATGATTTTAAACTGAGAGGGGGCAGATTTAGATTGGAAATAAGGAAGAAATGTTGGACAAGGAGGGTGGTTGTCCAGAGAAGTGGTGGTTGCCCCATCTTTGGAAGTGCTGAAGGTCAAGCTGGATGGGACTTTGAGCAACCTGGTCTAGTGGAAGGTGTCCCTTCCCATGCCCACTGGACCAGATGAACCTCAAATGTCCCTCCCAACCCAAACCATGTGATTCTAAGGTCTATATCAAAACCCTGGAGTGTGGGGGCCCTCGCCCAGCCTAGCCCAGCATGTCTGCACTGGCTCTGCTGTCCACACACCTCTGGGCTGGAGACAGCCCCTGGGATCCCTTCCACAGTCAGTGCCGTGTCCAAGAAGCCATGAGCTTCATGAGGAGCAGCCGTAGCTGGAGGTAAGGAGAGTTTGGAGCCAATTCTCCTATAAGGAGAGTCCAGGCTAAGGCTTTAATCATTATCCTCTACCTCTCCACCTAGAGCTTAACCTCATCCACCCACATCTGCTGTTGCCAACCAGAGCCCTTCCCACTTGCTGAGAGAAAACAACTAATGGAATAACAATAAGAAGCTGATGAGAGCTTAGAGCTTTACACCTCAGAGGCAGAAGTCAACCAGAAGAAGCCTATGGGCTTCAGCTGGAGGTCCCAGGGGAGAATATTTGGATGCTAAGGGGTGGTTGAGAGGGCCAGGAGTGCTGGGAGGCTGCAGCAAGAGCCTTTCTGCCTCTGAGGTGTCCTGAGCGATGTTTTTCTACCCTCCTGTAGCTTCCATCTCATAGACATCATCCTGCAAAATCAATAGCTCCAGTATCCAGAACCAAGAAGGAGCTGGGATGGGACAGCCTTGGGACCAGGGACACGCAGCCAGCCTCGGGTCCCTGCCGCCCAGGCTGGGAAGGAGCTAAAGACCATTTGCAGATCCTCCCTTTGCTTGTCCTCCCCAGCTGTGCTTTCTCCTGGGGTTGGCCTCATTTGGTGGTGGGAAGGGCTGGCTCGCCACGCTCTTTGTTTTCCGTTTGTTTCAGAGGCACTAAGCCCCTTTGCCCCCTGAAACAAAAGGAGAAGGAAAAAACATTAGTGAGCGTGCTGGGGCCAGGGCAGGCGTCCACCTCAACCCCACCGCTCCCTTCCTCTGGCAGATGAGGTGACCTGGAGCTGCCTCCAGGCACCAAGGGGAGCTGCCAGGCAAGGTGGCCACGCACAACGGGTGAGAGTGCTCTGCACGTGTCCCACTGGTGTGGCCTCTTCCCAAGGCCCATGGCAGTGCTGGGCTCTCCAGTTTGCACAAACACCTGGAGAAACACCTTCCTGCAGGATTTCCCACTCTGATATCACAGAATGGTTTGGGTGGGAAGGGACCTCCAAAGGTCATCTAGTCCAACCCCCCTACAAGAAGCAGGGACGTCTCTACCTAGGGCAGGTTGCTCAGAGCCCCATCAAGCCTGACCTTGAATGTCTCCAGGGATGGGGCCTCCACCACCTCCCTGGGCAACCTGTTCCAGTGATCAACCCCCCTCATATTAAACAACTTTTTCCTAATGTCCAACCTAAATCTACCCTTTTCTAGCTTAAAACCATCACCCCTCATCCTGTTGCTACAAACCCTTGAGAATAGATCCTCCTCTCCTTCCTATAGACCCCTTTCAGGTATTGGAAGGTTGCTATAAGGTCCCTTCTCTTCCGTCCAAGTGGCTGCTGGCCTGGCTAGAGCCACCTCCCAGGGTGTCCCCCGAGGGTGCACAACCTCTGTGTGCTGCAGCAGGTCTCCGTTCCCATCAGCAGCTCCCACGGCCCAGACAACCTCTCCTTCCCAGGGCCAGGGTGTGACATCTCCCCTGCCTGGTCCACCCATGGAGGCAGCTGTGGCTCCCAGCTGGGCTCCCCACTTTGCTCAGATCCCACAGCGTGGGATCCCCCAGAGCTCCTCCAGAGCCAAGCCTGCAGAGCCAACACTTGTCCCTCTCCATGGGCAGGCAAGCAGTGCTGTGAACCCCACAATGTTCTCCTACAGCCTTGCAGGCTCCCATCTAACACATCTACTCCCAGGATTTTGTTTTCCCGAGGTACCTCCCGAGACATCTCACACCAGGCTCAGAAAACCCCCTGAGTCACCATCCCTGGAGGGGCTCAAACAACAAGTAGATATGGAGCTTTGGGACATGGTCTAGTGGTCAGGGAGATGTTGGGATGAAGGTTGGACTTGATCCTAGAGGTCTTTTCCAACCTAAATGACTCTGTGCTGCACTTGGAGACCCCCATGGCCTGAGTTCTACCACAACCCTGGATCTGCTCCTGCTTCTCCAGTGCCAACAACCTCTCATGACTTCCCCAGGGACTTTCAGGAGCTCCCGAGGTGGCATTGGTGGCAGAAAAGCTGCCAGCTCTTCACCACAACCTTTCTGACCTCAGCAAGCTAATGAGCATGGTGAGATGGAGCCACCACTTACTTTCTTCCATGGGACTTGAGGTTGCTGCAGCCACTCCCTGTCAGGAGGAGAAAGGAAACGTGAGACATGGCCTGTTTGCAGTAAACCTACTTTTTTTTAACGTAAACGTCCCATTTTCTGTAAACGTGGCCCTTTTACCCTAAATACACCCTTCCCGCCATGTCCATGGTGTTTGTGCACCCTTTCCCTCTCCAGCAGGCAACATACCTGGGTGTTCTGCTTGTCCCTGGTCACCGGCTGTGGCATCACCTTCTCCAGCCCCTGGACGAACCAGATCAACATCCTGGGGACCAGAAACCCCTGTCAGACCTGGCAGTCAGAGCCCTTCCTCCCATGGCAGCTGTCCCTCCAGCCATGGTCCCCATGCAGAACCTGCTGCCACCATTACCTGCTGCCATCCCCAGCCAGGGACCGAGGGATGAAGGTGGCCACGGGCTTGGGTTGTCCCTCAACTGCTGGCTCCGCTGCTACCGGGGTGTTCTCAGGGGCTGAGATGATGTTTTTTGGCTTTGCCTGGGTTTTAGTCCCTTTTGTGCCTGCTTGGATTTATTCAGAAGGAGAAAGGGGATGGGCAACAGCAGCAGTCATCTTATAGATTGTTGGGGAAGGGGAGCAAGAGAGGAAGGGTCATCTCCCACCGAGGCACAGGCTTGAGGGACCTCCCTGGAAGCCTCTGGCCTCCAGGATCCAGCCTGGGACAAGGACATGGGTGGTCTGGGGCAGTGCTGTGGTACCAGGACCTAGTACACAGCCCCCTTGGCACCATCAACGCCCAGGGCGTGGGGCTGGGGATGGAGGGCAGCCCCAGCACTGGTGCCTGCACCCAAGTCCTCCACTGCAGCATGCCCTCTGGAAGGGCCACCCTGAGAGGAGGGTCACTCACCTCCCACCGCAGCTCCGCACGTCTGCTCCTTCGGCTCTGTCTGCAGAGAGATACGGGGACGTGGCAAGGGGCTGTCTGCTCCAAGCAGCCACATCCCCCACCCCAAGGGCACCATGTGTGTAGCCCAGTGTGCCCAGGTGGCCACCAGCATCCTGGCCTGGATCAGAAATGGTGTGACCAACAGAAGTAGGGCAGGGATTATATCAGCACTGCTGAGGCCACAGCTCAAGCACTGGGTTCAGTTCTGGGCATTGCAGGATAAGAAGGACCTTGAGGGTCTGGAGCAGGTCCAGAGACGGGCAATGGAGCTGCGGAAGGGTCTGGGGAACATGTCTTATGAGAAGCAGCTGAGGGACATGGGGTTGATTAGTCTGGAGAAGAGGAGGTTGAGGGGAGACCTTATCGCTCTCTACAACTCCCTGAAAAGAGGTTGTAGAGAGGTGGGTGTTGGTCTTTTCTCCCAAGTGTCAAGTGATAGGATGAGAGGAAATGGCCTCAAGTTGTGCCAGGGGTGGTTTCGATTGGATATTAGATGAAATTTCTTTATTGCAAGAGTGGCCAAGCCCTGGCCCAGGCTGCCCAGGGCAGTGGTGGAGTCACCATCCCTGGAGGGGTTCAAAAAATGTGTAGATGTGGCACTTCAGGACATGGTTTAGTGGTCATGGTAGTGTTGGGTTGATGGTTGGACTTGATGATCTTAGAGGTCTTTTTCAACCTTAATGATTCTATGATTCTATAACCCCAGCACTGCTGGCACCAGCAGGTTCCAAATGGAAGGTCCCCACAGCATGTGACCAGACTGGGACAGCTCCCCAAGATCTCTCTTTTGCTCTGCTGGATTTTCCCTGGAGTTTCTCTCCCTGAGGTCCCATCTAGGGCACGTGGGAAGATGAGGAAGGGGACTCTGCTCTGCTGTCACCTCTGCCCGGCAGCTCCCCCTCACCTCTGACTTCTTCAGCACCTCTGGCTGTGGCACCATCCTCTCAAATCCCTGCGCCAGCCAGTTGAGCACTCTTGCTCCTGCCCTGCGAGGAGAGCACACTAAGGTTGGGGAGCTCATCCTGCACCCCTCCTGCCCTCCCACCAGCCCCCCCGGGGACCCACCACTTCTCCATGCCATCATCTGAGCCAGCATCAGACCCACAGCCATCCAGCTCATCATCCTCCGGATCGAAGGGGCTTATTACTGCAAGGAGAGTGGTGTGGTGGGCGTGCCCTGAGCTCCTGGTCCCCCACCAGACAGCTCAAGGCACCAGCACCACAGAGCGGGGAGGTGGGATGGGGGATGCAGGAGTCCCAGAAAGGCCCCGGGATGCTATGAGCTGCAGGCTCCTGCATCTCCTTACCCAGAGCATCCTCGTCCTCGTCCCTGAGGATCTGGACCTCCGTCTGAAA
Source organism: Brachypteracias leptosomus (assembly GCA_013401335.1). NCBI lineage: Eukaryota > Metazoa > Chordata > Aves > Coraciiformes > Brachypteraciidae > Brachypteracias > Brachypteracias leptosomus. Next base: position 194,124 of record VYZX01000815.1, read on the forward strand.
AGCCAAGCAGATTGTCACCCACCCAAGGGGGGCTCATCCCGCCGGGGCAGGGAGGGAAGCCTGCCCTTTTCCCAGGGATGGATGGAGGCAGAAGCCCATGAGGAGCAGGTTTAGTGCCCCCAGTTAGCACTGGGAAGGATAAAAAACCAAGTAAGGGTAAAAAGAGCCAGCAGCCCAGGTCTGTCACCCACCTCATCGGGAACATCGATGCTGGTCTCAAAGCTCTTCCCAAGCTCCTGCAGCATTCCCGGGGGTGGGGCCGGCCGAGGAATCACCTTCTCCAGCCCCTGGGAGAGCCAGGAGAGCACACTGCTCCCCGCACTGCCAGGGGAGGCTGTGAGTCAGGCTGGGACCCTCCAGCTCAGCCTTCCAGCCTCTCACCAGAAGCCAAACCCCCAGCAAAGCGTGTTGGGTGCAGGGGCAATACCTCTCAAACACCGAGCCTGGCTCCTCAGGGACTGCAAACCCCACCTTCTTCTCTGTTTCTTCAATGGCAGCAAGGAAAAAAAATTAAAAGCAAATTCCCATCAGTGTTCCACCAGGCCCCAGCATGCCAGGCAGGGGTGGACCAGGTAGAAGAATGATCTGCCCAAGCTGGCTTGTCCACCTGCATGTGGATTTACCTTTGGTGCGTGTGTGGTCAGCGGTGTCCTTGGGGTCACCAGCCTTCACCATTGGTGCCTTTAGGGTAGAAGGGGTCAGAGAATGAGGCACAGGGGACTATGTCCCCTGCTCCAAGAAGGTTCTACAAGAACCTCCTACAAGAAAGCTGGGGAGGGACTTTTTACAAGGGCTTGTAGTGATAGGATGAGAGGTAATGGCTTCAAACTGGAAGAGGGGAGATTCAGATGAGAAATTAGGAAGTTCTTCACTGTGAGGGTGGTGAGGCACTAGTCCAGGTTGCCCAGGGAAGCTGTGGATGCTCCATCCCTGGAGGTGTTCAAGGCCAGGTTGGATGGGGCTTGGAGCAACCTGGTGTAGTGGGAAGTGTCCCTGCCCATGACAGGGGGGTTGGAACTAGATGGTCTTTGAGCTCTCTTCCAACCCAAACCATTCTGTGATTCCATGATAAACCCCAAGGATTCCCCACTCTTCCTGCTGCCCCACAGCAGCTCAGAGGGGGGTACATCCTGCCCCCATCCCTCCCAGGGATGCTGTGGAGCATCCCTGGGTGATGTAGTGTCAGAGCTGGATGCAGAGACACCAGGCATCTTGCCACCGCACTTGTGAAGTCCCTGGTACCCCCCAAACTGGCTCCCCACTCACCTTAACTGGCTCCGGGTTCTGCACTGGCTTCGGGGGGGTCTTCTCCATCACATGGGATGCTGGGGGCTGGGGCACCACCCTCCCGATCCAGCCCATCATCCTGCTGCCTCTGGGTAGAGAGGAGGGGTCTCCGGCCGAGGAGAGGCCAGCAGCGAGGCAAGCTCCCCGGGGAACACCAGCTGCTCACTCTGCCCCCAGGGCAGCCCAGAAAGGTCTTTGGTGGCCTTCCGTCTCCACGTCCTGCTTGGGAAACGCTCACTGCAGAGCAGCCCAGCCAAGCCCAGCTCAGCCCCTGAGCCCTCGTTCTAGTGAGCGAACTACACCCTCTCTTTTAAGCTCAGAGGTTTTGTTAAACTCGCTTTTCCTAAATGTAACTGCTCATTTAGGGCTTTTTTTGCACAACCCTCCATGGCACAAGGAGAAGCGCTCGTGAAGCCGTAGCAGATGGATCACAGAAACTGTGATGCTCTGCTCAGGGTCCTCTATGCTCCCTTCTATTTCTCATTCAAAGGCTGAAAAACAACAGTAATTTGAGCAGGATTTGTTTATGAGCAAGTTCATGTCCCAGCACACGTATGGACTCGTTTGGTCCCTAGGGAACAACTCTGTCTCCAGCACCTTTTTGCCAGAAGATGCTGCATAGCAGGGATTCAGCTGTTCAAGCTCTGTTTGCTTGGTCTTCTCGTTCCCCCCTCCTCAGTGTGACTCTGGGCTGGGACTGCACATTCCCATGCTCGGGCACAGGACAAGGGCTCTCATCCAGCTCAAACTGCAAATGTCTTCTGCTGCTGCCCCTCCAAGGAGCCCTGCTCTGCCCAAGAGGCACCTCCTAAGACTCCCCACTTGAAGCTCAGGAGAACCTCAGGTGGCCTCCGCGCTCTTTGCATGAACCCCTCACTCAGCTTTTGGCTTGCAGAACACCTTCAAACCCTTCTAGGTGTTCCATCAGGGAGCCCCAAAGCCTGGCATCTGAAATCTTAACAAGTCAAGGTTTCCTGGTGAGGTGAGGTCCATCCTCAGCTCTTTGCTTGCCCCACCTTGTGCAAGCCAGGAGCTGGGTTTGAAGGCAGCCAAATCATTGATCCACATGGCACCTCCAGCCCCCAGCTCAGCTCTCCTGGAGACCCCCATGTCCCCAGAGCAGGACAGCATGGCCACAAGATACCTCCCAGGAGGCCTGATGACCAGAAATCAATTAAGAAATTGCCTTTTACCCTCCACTGGGTGGAAGGGATTAAGGAGCCCCAGGAACAGCAAGGAGAATGCGGTAGCGCTGTGCAGCACAGCAGCATTTCTACCCATGCTTTGGGACCTTCACAGCTCCCAAAGAAGCCCAGGGCCAACCACTGAGTCTGAACAACCCCAGAGAAAGCCCCCAGGGCTGAGATGAGCCCCCCATGACAGTCAAGGTCTCCTCCCTTGATATAAGCTTGGGAAAACAAGCTTAAGCCTGTCCTTAGCCCGGGAAGGAGAGTGGAGGGTTGGGGGCATTCCTCTGGTACATCTGAACAGGAGAGTGGCAGAAATATTGGTGACCCCCCAGAAAACTGAAGAAACGGGAATAAGCAGCCAGGATTTGCCTGTGGTGGCACCAAGGACCCATGTGCAACCCACCCGTGTCCTTGCCCATCACACCAGCTCCACAGGACCTGTGTCAGTAGAAGAGACCTGGTCTCCAAGAGAAAGACAAGGTACATAGACCCCTCCCATCACCATGGAGTGGGGAGCATCAGATCAAGCCCCTCCATGCCCCCCAGCTCCACCACCCTGGCAGGACCTCCCCTCCGCCGCTGCCACTTACCCCCCACGCTGGCCACCACCGCGTCCCCAGGAAGCCACCCCCGGGGTGCAGGGGCTCCCTCGGCCACCACAGCTCATCACCGACGCCCCAGACCCATCCCAATCCGCTCAGGGCTCTGCGGGGATTAGCCCAGCGCTGCCCACAAATGGGATTACTGGCACCCAGCTGTCCCAAACGTCCCCGCTCCCCGCAGCCAGCCCGGGTTTGGTGTGGGATAACGCAAAGAAAAACCCCACGTCAAGCGGGTTTGGGCATCCTCAAAATCCCTGGAGCCACCAAAGCAACCCCAGGCACTCACCAGCAGCGCTTCAGGGAAGCTGTCGTCTCACTGGTGGACACAGGGACACGGGGACGAGCAGCAACGGGGCTGCTGAAATCCCAGTGGGACGACGCAAGGGTGACAGGCTCAGGGCAATGTGCCCAAGGAGGCTCCACCTGCAGCTCTGCCTGACCCCGCAGGATCTGGGGCAGGAGGCAGCAGATCTGCGCAGGGCTGAGCTAAGCCTCCTCTTGCTGAGCCTGCCAATTGCTGCTTGATCCGTTTACCTCTGGCCCTGCGTGACTGCCCGCCTGTCCCACCGCCCTTAATCCCGGCCGCAGCCACACCCCAGAGTCCTGGTACCTGCACAGCTTTGCAGCTCCCCAGAGCCCCCAGCCCAATCTTTCCTTACCCAGCCTGGCAAACACCCAGCACCCATCCTGCCTGGCCCCAGCCCAGCACCTCTGATTCACAGCTAGGGAAACTGAGGCACGGAGCGGGCGCTCTCCCAGATCACACCCCGTGCTCCATGTGCTGGGCCTGGAGCAGCTGACTGAAAGGAATCCCTGTGTTTTAGTTTTCATCCCGTTCACTCTGAAGCAGTGATGTCGACTCACAGCTCAGCATTAGATTCCAATTTTAACAGCAGTAACATGAATCAAGGTGCTTGCCACGCTCCCCCAGGCCTCGTGGCTCCCAGCACCATCACACAGCCGCAGCTCTCCCTCTGGAGACGCCCTGTCTTCAAAACAGACCTATCTACAAAGGTCTTCTGTCTGCAAGCAAATGCCCAGGAGGAACCCTGGGCAGGAATGGGAAGGTTCAGCTTCTCACCCAGGCAACTCTGCCAGCATTCCCAGTACAGTTGCTGAAGAACTATTTTCCATCTGCTTCTGCTGTCCTCTCATCTGCATTCCCAGCTTTTACATCCATAGGAGGGATCCATCATGATTCCCCTCAAGTAGGTAAGGTCTTCTGGCAAAGCAACTAGACCTTCAGGGGCTCTTCATAGAGTCATAGAATCATTTAGGTTGGATCATCAAGTCCAACCTTCATCTCAACATCTCCCTGACCCCTAGACCATGTCCTGAAGCACCACATCTACTTGTTTTTGGAACCCCTCCAGGTGACTCCACCAGCACTCTGGGCAGCCTCTTCCAATGCCTTCACAAGGTGCCAAGAGGATGCTGCTCCCACCAAACTCTCCTGGGGCTCTGGCATGTGTAAAAACCACACAGCTCTGCTGTGACTCAGAGAAGTACAGATGAGAAAGTCAAAGCGCAGTGGTGCCTACCCCGAGGGTTCCCTCAAACCACAACATTCAAACACAGGCACGCTTCAGGATGAAGGGCTGTGGTTGAACTTCTCATCTTCCCATGGAAATCATCCAGCCAGGAAGGAGAAATGAGGGCAGCCAGGAAAAGCATCGCCCTTCTGCCAGCAGGCACAGTCCTGCTTGGTGGCACCGACACCTTCCTGGGGCTCAGTGGGGATAGAGCAGTGACCTGGTGTCAGCAGCAGCAAAGGAGAAGGGGTTAGCCCTCCTCCTCCCCCTCCTCCTCCTCAGCACCTCTCTGCTGTGATTTAAGGAGCCCTGAACAGAGCAGCCAGCCAGGAAGAGACATCTCCCAGTCACAGGATCCTGGGGGAGGATCTTGCCTCAGTTTCCCATCCCATCCCCTTCCCAAACCTTCAGCCAGAAGGGTTTTTTCTGTGATCTGGAGATAAACAGACCTGGCCTGGGTGTGGGATAGAGCGAGTCAGGCCACTTCTTGCTATCACGGGATGGGGGGATTCAAAAAACCCTCTAGGAAAGGCACACATTGGGCTGGGGTCCTTGCGGCTCCTGCCTCCTAACCAGGAGCTCCTGGCTGGCAGGTGGAGGACCCTGCCTGCTTCTGCCCCGAAACCCCAGCACCAAAGCTGAGGCCCAGGGAAAGATCGGGCCCCTCCAGCCAGGGGCAAAACCACACTGCAAGCTCAACCTGCCTTTGCTTTCGGCACCTGGGAGCCTGCCCGGCCCCTTTCGGTGACCACTCAGTCACCAGGCAGGTGAACCCTCATTTCTCCATCAGAAAAGTCCAGGGGGAAGCGAGATAGAGTGAAAAGCATCAAGCAGAGCCAGAAAAGCACAAAGAGATGGGGGTGGTGGCCAACACGCAGCCCCTGCTCCACAAACCTCACACACCCACAGGAAGGTATAAATAACTATAAATTTATTAGTAAAGCAAAACCATTTGACACTCACACAGAAGAGCGGGGTGTGTTAATACAACGTATGTACACACAGACATGGAGCATCCTCCTAGAAACACCCGGAGAGCAGTGGGAAAGGCACTGCAGGCCACGCCAACCTCGGGAGGGGCTGAGGGGCAGACCCTCCATGGGCAGTCTGGCCTGGCCTCTGATCCCCACGTTTCTCTCACCAGCCTTGTTCAGACCTGAGCTTTCTCCACTGATGTCTGCAGCTGCATCTTTCGGCCCATTGGAACCAGTAGCCACCTGGTTTACTTGGAGAACGACCTGGGAACTCCGCCGTTAGAAGGAGCCCAAGACCCTCGCTGGCCATGAAATCCCTCAGACCCACAGCTCAGAGGCATTTGGAGACAAGCCCATGATCCTTGCTCTCTCCACTGAGCATCCCAGAGCATCCTCACATCCAGGTGACACTGTAGAGAGCAGCCCAGCAGCTCAGGAGAAGTCATTATTGCATCTCAGCGTTATGTCTGCATGGGCAGAGACCTTCCTGAAAGTGAACTTGCCACTCGAGGGAGGAAGAGTCAAACTCTTAAGAACAACAAGGGGTTTTTTTCTTATTATTAATAGCCAGGCTCCTGCTGCATCCTGGACTTGATGGTAAATACCCAAGGGAAGTGTAGAAAGGGCTCTCCTCCCTCATAACAGTGCAAGGCTGGAGCACCCAGAGGTGGTCCTTGTTTCCTACAGGTCTGCTCTGGCTCCTGGTCTTGTCCAGATCCAAACCTGGATGGTGTCGTGGGGGGGAAGGACCAGAAGCACTTGCTGGATTCCAGCAAGACTCAGGCCCTGAGCGTCCAATCAGATCCTCAGTGGTTTGATGTCACCTGGATCCAGCCTCAGCCTGGGAGAGGAATCTGGGGTGGGGGTGTGGGGTGGGAAAGGGGAAAGAGACCTTGCAATCCAAATGGAACAAAAGGGATGAAAAGCAAAGCACTGCTTACAAAGAAAGAGCAAGGAAGCCAAGAAGATCATGTAAAAGTATATGCAGAAGAGCTGTGGAGGGGAAGGGGCTGAGACCCAGCTCAAGGAGTCCTGTAGGCAGGTAAGGGGAAGTGAAGACCAGAAAAAAGCCCAGGGAACAGGTTACCTTCTTCCAGGAAGCCAGAGCAACAGCAGGATTGATCTCCTGGACAACATCCAGGCCACCTTCAGCCAGCCTTGTCACCTCCCCAGTGACACCCTATGCTCAAGCTGCCTGCCGAAGAGAACAACCTTCCAGGAGGGACCATCTACTATTCCAGCCCTACAGAAGAGGATCCTCAGGTGGTCTGGCAACCAGGTCTTAAAGACACACATGAGCACCTGCCATGGGGCTGAAGTGACACCAGCTCCATCACAGGACCCTCTCTGGTGCTGCAGGGTGGCAAGCGACGCAAGAGGCCAAGAGGAGGGAGCAGGAAGAAGCTGAAACAACCACAAGCAAAGTGCAACCCAGGGACCAAGCAGAAACACATGGTGTGACTCCCAAGAGGCTTTGGCCACAACTGCTCTTTGGTTCGAGAAGGCAACACCAGCCTGGGTGAAGGGAAGGGAGCCGGGCACAGCCATCCAATGACCACTCCAAACCTCTCCTGTAACCAGCAGCTGCTCCAGAAATCCAGCCACAAAAGCTCCCGGAGGCTCCAGCAGCCTCCATCTCACACCCATCTCCACTGAAGATGAGCCCCTCTGCAAGCTCTGGGTGCTGACCACTCCCTGGCCAGCCCCAGTCCCACGCTCGCAGCCTCCATCACAACCAAGTCCTTCTCTAGACAGGATCAGCCTTCCTTGGTTGTACTCCTCAGTTTTACTCCTACAGTAAAGCATACACTGAACTTACTACATATTAAACAGCAAAAACCAGCTACTCAGAACCAAAGATCTCTTTAAAAATCCAAGTTATCACTTCTCTTTTTGCTCTTTAAAAAGATCCAATATGACATTAAGTTAAACTATACAGTATTTTTTAATGACTATTAACAAACTTCTTTAAAAAAAAAAAGGAAAAATAAAAGCAGATAGGAAACTCGGTAGGAAGTTCTACATCTTTGAAGCAGAGGACAGAAGATAACCACCAGTCCCTCTTACTTGGGCAGCAGAGAGCAAGGTCTGCTTACACCTCCTTAAAGCTCAGAAGACTCAGCCCCAGGGTCAGCTCTGATGCTGTCCTGGCCCCCAAAACCACACCCTGCTCCTCCTTGCTGCTGGAAATGGAATCAAAACCTTTCTGCACCTTCCAGCTGAGCTTCCCCTACCAGCAAAACCCTCCACAAGGTTCATCTCTCTGTAATTGCTGCGGACAATGTTTATGAAACTGGACCTACCACCCCTGCAGCACATGGGCAACCTCCTGAGGGCCAGCCAAGACCTCATCCATTCAGAGCTTGAACGTCTCCACAGATGGATGCTTAACATCTCAGGATCTCCAAAGAGGAAGGGGGGAAGGCTGGTGGGCAATGCAGCAAGCACATCTTCAACCTCCAAGGCATCCAACTGGCATGTAACAGGCAGGGGAGAAGCTTCATGAGAAGCCAGCAAATTCCTGCAGAGGAAAACACCTGAGGCCACGTTGACCTTGCTAGGGGAAATTTATTTGGAAGTGATGTTTACAAGAATTGTGCAAAACCTGAAAAATACAGAAGAGGTAAAGAAAGAGTAAAAGGGGTAAAACGGGACTCCTGCGAGAGGGGGGGGGGGCGGGGAATATACTCCTCATTCACCCTCCACTCACCTTCCCCTCCCCATGGAGCCGGGAAGGGTTCTCCTGGCTCCTCTGGTTCCCCCCAGCAAATCAGACACCATGGGTGGCAACGGTGGCACCACCAAAGCTGCACGTGGTTAGTAGTGTTCATCTCGCCCTTTAGTGTTTGAAATGCTGGGACGGCCCTTGGCCCGCTCCCCTGGACGCTGATGGGTACGAGGCTTGGGAGGAGAGCTGGGTCCCTCAGGAAGCAGCTCTGAAAGGCCAGGCTCTGGGCCAGGAGGGTCTCCTCACCACGCTCTCCACTGGCTGCTCCTCCTGGTGCTGCTGGCCAGGGTGAGGAGGGGGCAGGCTCACTGGGAACCCCCAGGCAGCAGCTGTGAAAGCAGCAACGCCAAAGTGCTTAGTGGAGCTGTGCAGCCCCATGGCTTTTCCCTTTCGACACGCCAGGAAGAGGGGGAGCAGGGCAAGGTGGGGCAGGTGGGCAACTCTACCCACCCGAGACAGCCCTCGTGGCTGGGCTCGGGCCAGAAAAGGTGGGAGATCCCAGCAGAGGAAACCTCACCGAGGTTTCTCGCGCAGCAGTGCGCACCGGGAGCGGGGAGGGCTGTCTCTGCCTCAACTCCCAGCCCTCCTCACCCACCCCACCAGGCAGGGCAGGGCAAAGAGGCCACTCACCAAGGGCTGGTGCCCGCAGCGGGCACTAGAGCTGCAGGTACAGCGTGAACTACAGGCCAGGGGACACCAGGCAACTACAGGCATCGTTTCCTCTCCCCACCTCCCTCTCTCCCTCCTTTCCTCTCCACCACGTCGTCCATCGCCCCCGTGACACGGGGGGGCCTGTCAACCGGAGGAAAGTCTGCCCGCTCGCCCCGCCGGACCTCCCCTTTCCCCCCAAACTCCTTGGAGGCCTTCTCCAGCCAAGGAGAGGGAAGGGGAGGCTGAGGCTCAGGAGGGAGCGCGGCACACCAGCTGGAAGCCGCCAAGGGGCGGGGAGGCTCAGGGCAGGCAGGCGGCCACCTGGTAGGCGCCCTCGGCCGTGTGCTGGACACTGTGCTCCTGCAGCAGGCCCAGGTCCAGGAACCGCTCCCCGCACCACATGCACTTGTACTGCTGCTCCCGGGCGTGAACACCGTGGTGCTTGTTGAGGTGCTCGCGCTGCTTGAAGGCCTTCTCGCAGGAGGGGCACTTGTAGGGCTTCTCGCCTGTGTGCACGCGGCGGTGGCGCTGCAGGTCCGAGGCGTACTTGAACCGCTTCTCACAGTCGGGGCACTTGAGGGGCTTCTCGCGGGCCGGGTCGCAGCGGTGCTGCACGAACTCGGAGGAGGAGAAGAAGCGCCGCTCGCAGAGGGTGCACTTGAGGGGCTTCTCGGCGCAGTGGGCCAGCTGGTGCTTCTGCAGGGCCGAGGCCCGCTTGTAGGCCTTGTTGCAGGCCGCGCACTTGAAGGGTCGCTCGGCGCTCTGCACGCACTTGTGCCGCAGCAGTTCCGAGGACTGATTGAAGCCCTTCTGGCAGACGTTGCACTTGAAGAGGTTCTCGATGCCGTGCACGTGCTGGTGGTACACCAGGTGCGAAGGCTGCACGAAGCCCTTCTCACAGAGGTTGCACTTGAAGGGCTCCTCGGCCTTGTGGGTGCGGCGGTGGCGCATCAGGGCGTACTGCTGCTTGAAGCTCATCTGGCAGAGGTCGCACTTGAAGGGCCGCTCCTCGCTGTGCGTGCGCTCGTGCTGCCGCAGGTCCGAGGGCCGCTTGAAGGCCTTCTGGCACTCGCCGCAGCGGAAGGGCCGCTCGCCGCTGGGTGTGCAGGGGTGCTGCAGCAGCTCCGACGACTCCTTGAAGTGCAGCTCGCAGACATTGCACTTGAAGAGGTGCTCCCCGGAGTGGGCGTACATGTGGCGCACCAGGTGGGAGCGGTGCTTGAAGGTCTTCTCGCAGACCGTGCACTTGTAGGGTCGCTCCGAGCTGTGCGTCCGCTTGTGGTGCACCAGGTGGGACGACTGGCTGAAGCTCTTCTCGCAGAGCGTGCACTTGTAGGGCTTCTCGCCCGTGTGGACCCGCTCATGCCGTGACAGCTCCGAGAGGTGCTTGAAGGTCTTCTGGCAGATGGAGCAGCTGTAGGGCTTCTCCGCAGGGTCGAGAGGCTGTGAGGGCTCTGCCTCGGGGGGCTTGTAGGTCTTCTCGCAGATGGAGCACTTCATGGCATTGCCGTTGTGGACGTTGTGGTGCTGCGCCAGCGAGGTCAGGAGGGAGAAACCCATCTTGCACACGCCGCACACGAAGGGCTTCTGCTCCACCTGGATGCACTGGTGCTCGAGCAGGTCGGTGGCCTGGTGGAAGATCTTCAGGCACTGGGTGCACTGGAAAGAGCGGTCATGGCCCGGCAAGCACTGGTGCTCGTGGGGGTTGGAGAGGTGGGCGAGGTCGTGGCCGCACAGCCCGCATTTGTGGGCAGGCTCCCCAGGCTGGCCGTGCTGGTGGTGCTGGGGGCCGGGCTCTGGCTGGAGCAGGATGCCGTAGACGGCGCAGCCCAGGGGGTTGTCAGCAGAGCTGGGTGGGATGGAGTGCTCTGGCAGGGCGGCTGCCCCAGCGTGGTGCTGCTGCGGTGGCTGCTGCTGCTGCTGCTGCCAGCTTTCTGACATGCTTGAGAAGAAAACCCGGGATTTTAGCAGGGACAGCTTCAGCTTCTTGGTTGAAAGGGTTCAAGTAGAAGCAAAAATCAGAAAGTATCCAAGATCCTGATTCCCCCGTAGCTGATCCCCTGAAGGGGAAAGGCAGAAAATCCAGCCCACGTCCAGGATCTTGGGAAGCAAAGAGGTGACCGAGACTCCACAGCCGCCTCCTCCTCAGATCAGCACAAGTCCTTTGTGGAGTGATTTGGTTTGGCTGCTTCTTTTTTGGGCAAAAGAACGGGAGGCAGAAGCAAGTGCCTTGAAGAGAAGACCCTTCTCCGTGCTGGCTACAACGTGCTTACATTTGGGAAGGGTAAGGGGGGCAGCCCGGGGAGCAGCTCTCTCTGCAAGGAAGATCACAGCTCATGTCAGGCCTTGGAGGAAAGATGGGACAGCTCTTTAGTCAACCTCCCCCAATAGGTCACTGGAAAACTCTCCTGTGCCCCTGCAAAGCTACTGGGCAGCTAACCAGAACCAGAGCCCACCTTGCTGCCACGTGAGGGGCCTGGGCCAAGGCGTGCTCAGCTACTGGGCTAGATCTTACAGACATGAAGGCAAATCCCAGCCTGATCCCACCCCAGTGAAGCAGCTCCGTTCCTCCTGCGGCTTGGCCATCAGGCACATTGCCCAGGGAAGCTGTGGAAGGGATTTCCAGCTCTCCAGGCAGGAGGAAGAGGCTCGGAAGAGCCAGAGGGCTCGGAGAAGGTTTGCCCTCAATGTTCTGCTACCCGCAGACAAAACACAGAACCCACAGGTACTGTGCTCAGCACTCTCTGTGAAGATAAAAGAAGCGTTAGAGTGATGGCTTGGCTGGACCTCCCACCAAGCCACGGAATAAAAGTAGACTGGAGTTAAAACAACCTACAGCAGCGGTGCTGCGTGGCCTCGCTCAGAGCATAGCAAGGGTTCTGCTCACTGAAAAGTTCCAGAAACACCTGGTATCAACTCAGAGAAAAGTGAGCAGCAAGGAGCAGTCCTGCCAGCACACACGGAGAGAGAAAAAGGGTCCAGGCCCTGGCGAGAAACGCTCCTGAGCCACAAGAGCACACCCACTTCTGCATCAAACCCCCACCCAGGGTGAACAAACGATGGTCTTCCAGGAAGACGTTTGTTGTATTTAAAACTAAGTGATGAGGAGCATCAGAAAAACCCACTTTCCAGTGTTCCCACCTCCCCCAGCACTGGGACAGAGCCATGCCCGCAGCCTGGGGAGCACTGGTCACACACCTGCCCATGAGGACACCGTGTTACTGGGCCAGCTGGCACAATTTTGGGCAGTAAAACATTCAAATCGCGGCCCTGCTGGAACCTCCTCCTTCTCCTCCATGGCTCACCTTGACTCCCGACACGAAGGGAGGGCTCGCACACGCCATCCTCAGCACCCAGGCTCGGCGGGGTACGAACTTCACCACAACCACCCACCCCCACGGGCTACGTTAGCCAGGGAGGAGCAACCCACCGGCCGAGGCACCCCGGCCCACCCGGCCTAGCGGGGAGGGGACGCCCGCATCCAACCCCTGGGCAGGGAAGAAGAAGAAGAAATACCAACCTCAGGGCTTACCGAGGGCTCTGCCCGCGTCGGCGCCGGCTCCCAGCCTAACTCATCCCTCCGTGGGAGGTGGGAAGCGACAACCATTCAAGGCGCGGAGCCGGGAGAGCAGAGGTACTTTCAAACTGGAGTAGCGGCCCGCGGCACGGCCTGCTCCGGCATGGCCCAGGCCTGGCGCCCCCGCTGCCCGCGCCTCCCGCCGCCGTCGCCGGCCCGAGCCGGGCCGCGCTGCCAACAGCGCCACCGGCAGCGCCCGGTGGGGTCATGCGGGCCGCGCTGGTGGGGTACAGCAGCTCCGAGGAGGAAGAGGAGGAGAAGGAGAAG